>OX376372.1:162470459-162740459 GCA_947369275.1 Nemotelus nigrinus | reverse complement strand
ACAAGGTTCCTGCTGGAAGCGAAGTCAATTAGACGGTGGCCGTTATCATTGCATTCTTCGTGGAGGCTGTGTCCTCCAGTGGTCCCCCGATGCCAACTTTCATTCCCGACTTTTGCATTGAAATCTTCCAGTAGCATTTTTACATCATTTGAAGGAAGTGAGTCGAAGAGAGTTTCAAGGCAGGCATAGAAGTCGTCTTTTACAGAGTCTTCTTTTACTTCGGTGGGAGCGTGCACATTGATGAGCCAGAGGTTGAAAAATCACGCCTTGATGCAAATCGTACACAGCCTTTCGTTTACGGGTTTGAAGTCGGTAACGAGTGACTTAAGCTACTTATTCACTATGAATGCTACTCCAAACTCCTTGCGGCCCGATGGTTTGCCGCTTGTAAAAATTGAGTGCGATTTCTTGTCGTTGATCTCGCAGCCTGATCAATTTGTTTCCTGGACTGCAGTAATGCTCAGTTTGTACTGTTCGACCTGATGAAGGAGGTTCCAGGTTCCGAGAGAATAATCCATTGTGCGTTTGCGTGGTCGTCGTTGTTAATCCGTCCAATCCGAGGCTTTTGTTCCAGGTTTCGTGACAGAGGAAGTTTTTACAAGGATGAGTTGTCGTCACATCGCTCAACCATTTTCATGGGGGGCCTCGGTGATAGTTGTTTCAGGAGACTTGCCTCGTGCCAAAGTTCACACAACTATGTTGCAGGTCTGACAACAGGGCTAATCCTCGCTAATGATCTGAGACGGTTAGGTGTAATTCAGCCATCAGGCTGCAAATATGCAAGTTTTACTGAGGATAGAGTTACCTCGTTGCCTCAAACCCTCCTTCTTTCTCTGGGCTTGGGACCGGCATATCACAAGTTAGAGTTGCAATCGGCGGAGGATGTTGTATAACTTTTGAAAAATTGATGTCACTCTTTCACGGCAAATTCAAGGCAAAATATTTTTGAATGGGGCCAATTGCGGGTTTCTTCCAGCGAGAAAGAAATGAAAGTAAAGTGAATTGTATGCCATTGTAAAAAATGTCAAGTAAGCCCATCAGAATCAGAGTAAGTTGATGGTTTAGTAAAACTTTTCACTAGAGATCAAGTAAACTGCGAAGATATACAGAGAAAAAGTAATAAATAGATGAAGGGAAATACGATTGAGTATATTGAATCAATCGAATAGATTGAAAAGGTCTTGTACCGGGAGAAGAAAAAATGTGCCGTGCAAGAAAAAAGTGCCGTGCAAGAAGGTCACGACCAAATCGGGGATATTTTACGTATTGGTCTCCAGGTTAAAATGGATTTCTGACCAAGAGGATGCTGTTGCATGATGGAGAGGACTTGATGGCATGCAGCTATTTTCAGTGTGCAAGTAGCCAGAATTAAAATAGTTCTTAGTACTCAAAATGTGAAAAAAACGTGGATATTTAACCACCTTTTTACTAGCAGACATAAGTTTCCAAACAGCATCTTCTTGGTCAGAAATCCCTTTTAATTTAAGTTTATTACGACGAAAATTCTTTTTGCGTAGGTATGCTTGAATATATTGTTCTTGTTCGACTAGATGGGGTTATTTGAATTGTCGTTATAGGTACTAATATGATGAAACAATGGAAACATAGAAATATCTATATTATCATTCAATCACAGGATGGAGGTAATAGGATGTTGAACCAATCAAAAGATGAGAATTTAAATCATAATTATTTGCTTTAAGGAAATAATATCTGGAGTTTTCAGAGGTTAAGCTGGAGCCCTTGCTCTGAGCGCCAAATTTAGAGGGCAGAAAATTTAAGCTTGGCAGAGGAATATACTTCTCAGCATTATCGTAACTTTGCGATGACTGAGGCACGCAGTTTAGTAAAATAATAGATAAATAAAAATAAAAATTGTTTGTTTCGGACAACTAAAGGATCCTTAGTGTGTTAGGAAGGTGTATAGTCGTTTAGTATCAATAAAAGCACAAAGCACTTTAAATATAAACAAAAAAGTATTATATTTATCAAAGACCATGCAGAATGAAATTACTGACATAATGGCAAAAACGGTTAGAAATAGCATCCTAAACGACATCAAAAAAGCCAACATAATAATGTCCAACTACACTTCAGATACATCGCATAAAAAACAATTGAGCCAAGCCAATCGGTATGTAAATAAAACTGGTGTGAAATAAAAAAAAAAGTCTAGCGCATCAGAATCGCTAGAAAACTGATTTTCGAAAAAAAATGGCTTTGAGTGAGAATAAAATGTGGAAAGGCATTATATACTTTTTTGTAGTATCATTTCAAACATTCCTTATCCAAAGCATTAAATCCCAACTATAACATAGATGATGAAAATGTTCAGTGCAGGTAACACTTTTCCAACCAAGCGGCAATAAGTTTACCATAACAAGCTCATACTTAAATCAACTTATCCTTTGAATTTCGTTCTCATCGCAGGATTTCATAGAAAGTTTCAGCGGTTAGACGTTGTTTGAGGCTGTCATCCGAAAAATTTTCAAAACTCGGAAAATTTAAAAATTGGTTCCTTATTTTTGTTGCAAATACTTTGCATATGAGTATGTAATTTGAAGCATTTGTTGGTGCAATATTTACGAAAACGTATGATGCTGGTTACCCTGTGTTAGCAACAGAGGAAAATGTGTACCAAATCTCCTTCACGTTAAGTTAAACTCACCCTGTGAATTTCGTTTCGATTGAATCACTGCGCCTGAAGTTATACGGGTGAAAAGAATTTAAGGTTACCACCCACAAAACTTTTCAAATTTTCGAAACGTTAATATTTGTTGCTAATTTTCATTGAAGAATCATTCCCATTTGCAAATCTAATGACATAATAGCTTAGTAAAGGAATTCCAAAAAATTACAAAAATGGTCATAGCTAGAAGCCCTTTCATAATTTTTTACGGAACTCCTACGACATCTGGTTTACATTACTCCATTACTCCATTTACTCCATGAACTTAGTTTTGATTTCATGACTGGACCGGAAGTTATAATGGAAACAGCTTTATTTTGCTGAGCAAATTTGCAAAATTTAGGAGACAAAAACCACCATAGCAGGCAATTCCATTCTAATTTTTCAACCAAATTTTCATCAAATGTTGCTAAGAGTAAGGTCCAAAGTGTGAATTTTGTTAAAATGTGATAGCCATATCGGAAGTTATAGGCCAAAAAGCAGCTTTTTTCTCAGTGATTTTTCAAGATGTACCACTGCCACAGTTGAATTGGCGTGGAAGGCACTTTTAATGGACTTATGGGAGCCCCCTAGTACCACAAATTTGTTATTCGTATTAATTTAAAGTAGCCAACAATTTCTTCAGGACAATGAGTGAAACGGTCGGTGATGGTAGGAAGTATGTATTTCTCTGTGTGTTAGGGAACTAACTATGTCGAAGTGAATGATCTTTAAACATTTGGAGACTGTAGGAAAGATTGATACAGTTTTACTTACGTATCTGGATGTGTTGCATTTTTGAAAAGATTCAATATACTGCAATTTTTTCATAAATTCAATTTCTTCCTAAAAATTTTACCGAAATTTAAGACTTAATTTCTTAAATATGACGTTTTTAATTTCACCAAATCGCTAGCTACTTAAACTAATAAAAATAACAAACTTGTGTCATAGGCTTCACAGACTTGCTTGAGGCAATTTGTGGACCATCACCGCAATTTCTAGGTGCAGGGTGTCGCAAGCGGAGAATAAGACTCATAACCTGTCAGGATCAATGCAATCTACCTTTATGGATATATGTAAGCTATCAGTAAGCAAACCGAGAGAAGTATGACCAGGTGCAAAATTAGAGACGGTACTTAAAGTACCAGATTCCAAGCAAATCGAGATAAGCTAAGCACCTTCTTAACCCGAGGAAACTAAATAGTTCATTAAACTTAGAAACATTCACCTACTGGTCAGTGATTGGAATATAGCCAAGCTCAGCAAGCTTTCCGGTGACCGGTACCAGCTAAACATCTTCATGAAGGAGAAATTACTTCCCTACGTACTAAATCACTAAGATCTGTAAAGATATCACCGGTTATAGGTTTGACTTCTTTCCCTTGAACGTATACGGATGTGGCCTAAAAATCTTCACGCTGGTTGATTCAGCTCCTACTTAAGGTGGAGATAAATGATTCACTTCAAAAGAGACGGTTGCGTAAAAATGACTATTCGTTGTACTTGAGTCTTGCTCAGGAATAAATTGTCTCGGACGATAAAGGAAATACCATCTAAAATACTTCAAATATGTGAACTTATTAGACATCTTTACTAGCTTGTTTGATATGCGAAACGAGAATCAATCTTGACTTAGTTCACTATCTTGCTGGCGTAGTGTTTTGAATCCAATTTTCTCTCATCACCCGACCAGTAAACTATATAAACACGAAAAGCCTGAAAGATGCTGAAATACAAAATACCAATATTTTTTGCACAGTTAGCAATATATATTAAAATTGCTATAGATTTAACAAACCTAATCCTATCAACAGAATGCATCACGGAGCTCAATCGTATGTGTTGAAGAAAGTGTGGAATAGCAAAGTTATAAATATTGGATCATAGGCTGATTCGTCTTATCCGCAGGAACAAATGCCACTTAGTGCAGTAATTACATTGCAAGTTATGGCTTATAAAGTGAGGAGCGGTATAAGACATGACATTAAGAGTGGTGGTAAAGAAGCAGTCTGCCTCGAGGTCACTCATACCCACAATTTGTTCCAATACAACGAAATATCTTTCAGTTGTTCGTTTTGGGGTTGGGGTTGTCGTGCATATTTGAAAAAATATAAGCAAAACATTTCAATTCAGAGAAGATTTTTCATATATTTCAAATTTAAAGGTAATCTTCACTCTACATTGAGGTCAGTCAGAATTCTTCAGTATCGATATTTGTCAATAAATTGAAATATGTATGGATTCTCTAGAAAAAGTTGGTGTTTGAATTAAAATATTTGCTTGCAACACTTAGAAAAAATTGAATCATATTAAATCGATTAAATAAGTATGTAAATACTTAGAAGCGTTAATTGTCCATGTAAAATAACAATGTAAATAATACTATGAAAGTATTTAATTAACGCTGTTCAAATATAGGAATTAAAGAAATTATAGAATGCCTATGCATTCATAATTTTTGAAGCGCTATTTATTACTATCTTGCAACAATTTCATAAATCGCATTAACACAATTTTACTTCTGTTCGTAGATTAATTAGAATATTATTTTCATTTCATTACAAGTACTCTTACAATGGTAAATGTGACATTTTGTTTGCAAATAAGATGTTAAATTGTCTACTACCTCCCTATTCCTTTTTAACAGCTTCGGCGGAATTAAGGCACTTCGTAGATGTCTTTAGCCTTTTCTATTTACATGGATTCATGTTTCTAAAGCTGACCTGAATTAATTATAGCCGTAACTCTACCATTTTATTAAGTTTCTCTTTTTAGCGTTTACTATAAAAGTTTACAACGCAAATATTCCCAAAAAATTATATCTTCTTTGTGAAATGTACATTACTATTAAACGTAGATTTTTTTCTGGCGGATTTTATTCAGTTCTTGCGACATATTTTTAAATTCCCAAAAATGAAATCTATTGCCTATATGAATCAGCTTTCAGCACTACTTCATTGGTGTTTCCACCATATTGAAATTCCATAGAAACCTTCAAGTACTCAGGTGTCAAGTTCGTGGGCCAGAAGGCAGGCACATGCATCCTACAATTGCACAAAAATCACCGATTTTCGGCCATGTCAAGAACCCAAATTTTCTTAATTTCGATTAAAAGCTTTAAAATAAAGTAAATGCTAAGAAAAAGGAAAGATATTCCAGGCGGGCCAGAGCGCGTATTGTTTAAACAGCTCTTTACTTCACACAGTTCACTGTCGATTTTTCAACACTTCCTAAACTTTTTAATACTAACGTCGCTATATGATATTTGTTTTAAAAAAATAGACTGTTCTATGAACTTTCGCCTCATAGTAACTAAGATACTTGAGAATTATTTTGTTTGTTTGTGCATTTGATTTGAAATTGATACCTGGGTACTTGACAGCACCCTACAAAGTGAAGGGTGAAGGCAAAAAGGGTAGAACTTTCCAAAAGAAAATGTAAACGCTCGAGACACGGATATCGTCACTCCAAAGTCTTATAACTCTATGATATATCCTGAATCAGCTCTATCTTTTCATAGACTTTGAAGCCTCTTAAAGCAAAATTTTGCCCGACCCTGAAGAAGCTCAAAATTCAAAACACGCTAATTGCAGATCAAGACGGTTAACATTGTTTTCGATAAATACGATACGGTATTTTTTGTTCTTGGTAAAAAGTGGAACAAAAACTGCATATATAAAAAATATCTAAAAAGGCAGACAATATGAAACAAAAATGCATTAGAGGGGTATAGTTATTATTTTTCAATATTTATTCATAGTATATTCTTACTACCATCAAATTATTCGTTTATTTGCATAATACATTGATTTCATATTATTACTTTCTTTCGAGAACTTCCTGCACTAAATCAAAAAGAGTACATTGTTTTAATCTGGATTTGTATTTCTTTTATTCAAATTTATTGGTCGTAGGGCTAAAGTTCTGAATGGATTGTACATGCTGAGTTGCTTAAATTTCAATAGCCTTTAGTTCCATATGTTGTTTTTGCAGTACTACTCGAGGTTTCACTGAGTCATCATGCGAAAAAATTACTTCATTTAACAGTACTCAGATGCGCACTTCATGATTACCTTTACTAGACCATATACTATTTGTACCGCTATGGCAAACTATTGAAATATTGCTGTGAAAATAATCTCTCATCTCATTATTTTTTCCTGCAAAGTCATCACTTCAATAAAGAATTATCGATCAGAAAAATTGGCTAATACGATACAGTAACACCTACAAAATTTTGGGCGTAGCCTTGTCTTAAATTAATCTTGGTACTTTGCATGAGATGCCGCTGGCTCAAAGAATACACGTCACACCTACCATAATTAAAATACAAATATACAACACTGTACCCAGAAGCATTTTTTATTGAAAAATCACAGTCAAGAAAAAAAAATTATTCACGCCCGGGTTCGATTTTTTGCTGCTGCCGATGGTTTTTTAAAAGTCATACTTTTCAATACAAAACTGTAACCGCATCAAAGGTTATCGCTTCTAACTCGAGATTTAATCTAATTTTTTGATGGCGGGAATTCTTCAATCTCGTTGCAAAATAAATTTAATTGAATCAGAATGAGCAAGGGTATGCGACGTGTCCAGTTTCGAAATTTACACAGCTGAGGCAAGAGCTACCAGAAATTTGCACACAAATTTCCAGCCAAGAACTGTGGAGCATGAAATACCCGTTGAAAGTGGAATGAAACTTTGATGCTCATTCATAAATCTTTTTAGGTACCGTATTTTGCCTTTTCATTCACCAATGTAATTTCAATGCTTCGCATGCTCACCTGCTTTATTCAGTCTACTTTTTAGGCAAACACTTACGGCATAACATTTCACGCCAATATTTTCGAGTTCCACAAGAACAGGTCAGCTCCAATACGAAGAATACTTGCAGCGTTTATAAATTCTGTGCCGCATCGGCCCTGAAAAAATATTTCTCGTGGCATTGAAAGTAAAATCTTGGTACCATCCTCGATGTTACCTTTCTCCAATGATCACCAACTTGTTTTTCATCTTCCCCGGCAGTCGAATTCAAAGCGAAAATTCAATAAGTATGCTTCATGACAGTGATTGTGAAATGCATCTTTCCATAGTGTACTGGTGTTCAATGCATTTTGTTTGCAGTTCGTGCTACGGCGTGTTTAAGTTGTCAAGCGCATCCAATGTACGACGAGAGTCGCTTGTTAATTTATTTCTCTACAAAATGATAATAAAGTTGCACGATAGTATGAAACAGCGGGAGACTACAGTCGGTGTAAAACGTCCACTAGCGGTTTGATTGAATATCGTTTTAGGAAATTTAAAATGGGACCTACTATATTTTGGTTAAAGTTGGGTCGCATTGTATTAACCTGATACTTTGCCACTGATACACAAAAGTGATCCAAGCTAAATGTATCAGATATTTTGAACATCAAGGACCTATTTTCAGTAATTACCTTATTGAGCAGATGAGGCAGTGGTTATGAATAACAAATAAAGACGACGACGAGGAACTGTGGTTGTCTGAAACTAGTTCTATTACACCCGGACTCCATTTATTTGCGATAGCATTCTTGCGATCTGCTATACTTTAACCACTAACTGTGCCCATTGCAATGCAGTTAATCTGAAGTACTTTGTGAGTAGCCTGATGTGAAAATAAGTTTAGTGTCTACTGATTTCAGAATATCTGTAGCACGATTTGGATGTGTGTCAATTTTGTCGAAGAACTAAGTACCTTAACGTGTATGCATTTTTTTGTGCCAATGTTCCAAACGTGCCATGCAATTCTCAAAATTCTTCTCCAAGAGAGATTTTGGGAATTCTGTAATTTTAGTCTCATCGGTTTAAAAGTCAGGCCAAAGGTTATACTTTCATATAATAGTCGTCGTTGTCGTAGCACTACAGCCCCTCTCGGGCCTTGGCTTCTTGCAGGTGACGCCTCCAGTTGTCTCGGTCCAATGACCACGTCCTCCAATTTCGAAAACCGAGCAGCTTTGCGCAGTCTTCGTCGACAGAGTCAGACGAGCGTTTTCTGGGTTTTCCCACTGGTCTTCGACCCTCGGCCCTTCCGTCGAATACCTTCTTAGGTACTCGATGCTTGTCTATTCGTTGAACGGGACCAGCCCATTGCAGTTTCCGCAGTTTGATTGTTGTAGCAACCTCTGGCTCGTCAAAAACCTCGTACAACTCGTGGTTGTACCTTATCCGCCATTGGCCACACTCTTGTTTAGCTCCAATTATAAGCCTGAGGGGTCCTCAGGCTTAGGCGAAGGCGTTCAACATATTTGCGGATGCTTGAGTAAGGGTCCAAGTTTCACATCCGTAGCACAACACAGGTCTGATTATTGATTTGTAGACTTGAAGCTTCGTCTTCCTGTGTAGGCAGCTGGTCTTCAGTAGGGGCAGAACGGAGTAGAAAGTTTTATTAGCGAGCTGTATTCTCCGTTTAATTTCATCAGTTTCACTGCCTTTCGTTGTCAATTTCAAGTCTAAGCATATAAATTTATCCTCATTCTCTAAATTATATTCGTCCAGGATTATATTTTGTCTAATAGAGGTCTTCTTTCTTGTTTGCGTCATGATTTTGTGTCTGAACGTGACAAGATGTTAATGGCATCCGCGTAGGCCACTAATTGGTTCGACTTATACAAAAGCGTACCCCCTGCGTCGACAGGAATCTTCCTTATCACGTACTCTAGTGCTAGGTTGAACAGCAGAGGGGCAAACCCATCGCCTTGCTTTAGTCCGAAATTTGTGTCAAAGGCGTCAGTCAGACTGTTGTTAATTCTGACTTATGATGCTGTCGACGTCATTGTCATTTTGGTCAGCCGGACTAGTTTCGCCGGGATGCCGAAGTATAGCATTATTTTGTACAGTATGTTTGGGTCAATACTGTCATATGCTTGTTTAAAGTCGACCAAAATCTGGTGGACGTCGATGTTAAATTCCCAGCATTTTTCGAGCACTTGTTTGACTGTGAAGAGCTGATCCGTAATTTATCGACCAGACCTAAAGCCTCCTTGGTACTCCCCAAAGACCTTTTCAGCGTATACATTTATTTTATTTATTAATATTTTCGTCAGTATCTTATAGGACGTACAAAGAAGCGATATGCATCTGTAGTTTTCGCACCGAAGTTTGTCTCCTTTTTTGTGGATAGGGCATATGATGGATTTGCACCACTCCTGCGGTATTTTTTCTTGATCCTAGATGTGCTGGATCAATTTGTGGATGGCTTTTATAGGGCAGCTTCCACCGTATTTGATTAGTTCAAAACAAATCTCGTCAATGCCCGGCGCTTTATTGTTTTTTCTTGCTTTTTATGGCAGCATTGACTTCTTCAAGCGTTGGGAGTGCGATCGGGACTTCGTCAAAGACGTCTATCGGCTCTGATATTATTGAACCATGTGCAGGATTAAGGAGTTCTTTGAAATAACAGGCCCACCTCTCCTTAATCTGGCTACCTTCGGCGATGATATTGCCGATGTCGTCTTTACAGAGTGTCGTCTTGGCCTGGTATCCGCGTCTTAAACATTTCACTACCTTGTAAGCTTGCCTTGTTTTATTGCTCGCCAGATTTTCGTTAATGCTCTTTAATTGCTCGCCATAATATTTTCGTTTGTTACATCTAATGATCTTATTTGCTACTCGTCGGAGGTTTTCATATTTTTCTCTCTTCGTCCTGGTGTTCCTTTCAAGGAACTGTTCATTTGTATAATTTTTCTTGTTCAGCGCATCCTGGCATTCGTTGTCAAACCAGTTGTTTCTTTTGCGCCGAGCTTCATACCCAACCACTTGTTCTGCAGCGGCTTTGATTGCTGTCTTCATCTCCATCCAGACCTCGTAAACCGGCCTCACTGTGTTATTTTGTAGGATGGGGGTTAGCTTAGTCTCAGGAGTTTTAATATAAGAGTACCGGTCTTAGTATCTGTTTGTAGATTAGAAATGGATTTTGAATGTTTAAACCTTTGATTCACATCATTGGAAATAGGGCTTGATGGATTTTGTTGCCGGTAGTCTGTTTACTTCTATATGTGGTGCGCAAGTTAGTCGGCTGGCAAAGGTCAGTTCCAAGTATGTGGCTGTCCGCTGTTGTCTATTTCTTGGTCGTCAACATTCGGTTTTTGTGGAAAGTGTTTTATTTTGCGTGCGATAGAAATTGCTTCTGCTTCTTCAGTGTGTATCTTGACCTTCCATTTTTGGAAGTATTTTAAAAGCATGTCTACAGAGTGTTGCAGGGCTGAAATAACGGCATCTGTGAATCTGATTGGATGGAAGCAACCGGCAATAATTTTGAATAATTATACTGTCTTGAGCAAAAGTTTGAAACACAAAAAAAAACAATTTATTGAAAGTTCAACATGGCCTTACTCTACCAAAAGTTACATTGCAAAGAATTCATATCTCGAAAAACATAAGCACAATTTTTCTGTTATCGAAAAATGTGGCAAAAACCTGCTAGAGCTATATACAGGCGAGCCACAACAATCATAAAAAAATCTCAATCAACATAATATGAATGCACTTTGCAGTGACTGACAAGTTACAAGTTTATTAGCTACGTATACAATGATTTAAGGTTTGAAATTGAAACAGTGGAAAGTAAACGGGCTGCTTCCTAATACTTAAAACGAAAATACAAATTGTACGTAGTCGACACTTATGATACAAGCCTAGATACCTACAAGATACCTACTGCATGTGTTTCGCTATACAGCTGTACGCGTATGGATATTTTCCAGATATTGTGGTTGATTCCATTCCAGATCGTCGAACGTAGCCGATCCTTTACAAACAATACAATAATGGTCATAAGGTCAGTTAAATGGTAATATAGACCACGGGGGCATCATCGGATGTTGGTTACTGAAGAAGCAATTGAAATTCCGAGAAATGCTTGCTGAAAAGAACATATAAAGCTCTGCTACTGAATCTTACCTTCGACCTCCCTGGAGATGAGATTTCACATTTTCACATTGGGTGGCTGTCAAAAGTCTTCATGACATTTTAGATCACGAATCTTGCAAACGAAGGAGAATGAGGGCGAGTTTTTCGTGCCTTAAATTAGGAACATTAATCAGACTATCCCTCCAGGTTGGGGGCTGGACAATGGGCCAGTAACCCATTCCCATAACATTTTACTGATTCAGGAACCTGATACTTCACCTCGAATAAATGGATTGGATCAACGGAAACGACCACTCAAACGAAATATGGACTACTCTATTGGAACCTGGAACGTGCGAACCTTACACAGACCAGGGGCCATTAAATCCCTCCTGGAGCAGGTCAATCACTACAAAATAAACATTCACGCTGTTCAGGAAACGAAACTGTTTGGTGCTGAGACTATGAACATGAGATCGTACACAATCTTTAAAAGCGAAAAGTCATCTTGAAGCTACGAATGAGGAGTGGCCTTCATAGAAGGCAAAAAAATGAAATCGCAAATAATCGATTTTTAACGTTTGGCTCATTAACGTTCATGCCCCCACTGAAGAAAAGGATGAGGCAGTGAAAGATAATTTCTATAATCTGCTGGAAAGGTTATATGATTTTCTGCTATCAAATGATGTGAAAATCCTGCTGGACGACTTCAACGAAAAGGTTGGAAAGGAGGAAACACATCGCTGAGCCACCGGTCAATTTAGCCTCCACAATCTCTGCTACCACAATGGACAACGACTTGTCGACTTTGCGAGTAGTAAAGTAAGTTCCACGTGTTTCACAAAAGAACACAGGCATCCCCTGACGGCCGCACTTTTAATCAGATTAATCATAGTCTGATTCAGAAAAGGTTGGCCTCCAATATTTTAGATATGCAAACCTTCCGTGGAGCCAACTGCGACTCCAACCTCTACTTAGCCAACATTCGATATAGATGGCGAATATCACTATCGTATGAAGCCAGAGTAAGTTCAAGACGCAGGTTCGATGTCGACAAGCTTCGAGACAAGAACTAGCTTCTCTGGAATTTGAACTAGCTTATACGCGTAACATGTCTATCACCGAAGTCTGGACAACCTTCAAAAGCGCAGTGAATGCAGCAGCCAAAAAAGTAGCCCGGCAACGCAGAAATGAATAGTTCGACGAGGAGTGTCAAGTCACGTTGGAAGAAATGAATGCGGCATACAAAATCCACATTGAACGACCGACAAGAGCCAAGAAAGAAAAATATGACGATCTTCGGAGAGTAGCTAATAGAATAACTAGACTTCAAAAAAAAACGAAAGCATTTCGACAACATGCTGAATAATACGAATGACAAGAGAGAGAAAAAAGAAAAGGTTTCGACAAGAAAAGATTCTTAAGGCGACTCACTACAACTATACTTATATATACATATGTTCTGAAAATTGGCTTCAAACACACAGCTCCCGTTGGAAAAAATACTCGCTAAAATGCGAAGTGCTTCGGATGCAAACATTTTCGCGCACAATATAATTGGGTCGGTACAGGTTGGATCCTCATCACAAATTTTTCAAATGGTTTCTCTAGATAACGGTACACCTCGTTTTCAAGCTGCTACCTTACTATTGGATAAATAAGATGCGGTTGGAGTTTTTATTGGTGCAAGAGCGCTTGCCTTTAATTCAATGCAATGATCAAGACTTCAGCCACTTCCTCCAGTGTGATTACATTCCTGTTCAATTTGCCCAGAAACTTTACTCATAAATGTATATTCTGTCATTTCAGCTAAAACTAAGGACTAAAAGCATTAACAAACAGTTAAAATGTTTGCTCCTACTAAATGTGCGAAACGGGCTAAAATACGATTTGTTATTTTCTACTAATAATCGGGACGTTACATGATTGACTGTATTCATTTTTTCCATTGTTTCGTGACACATGATAACTGATGATGCAGTAGTTTATTTTTCACCAATAATTGCCTACCTGACTTCATTAAATAATCTCCGAATATCTATTAGTATATTATTTTGGCAAAGTCGACCAGCCTTTTGCGAACGGGGTGATTTCTTTGTCCATTCCAGCCCTTCAAATCGATTAATTGAGTCAGTCCGTACCTCTCGAAAATTTTAAAAGCATTTTTTTTTTTGGTATTTTTATCGGTAAATTTATTTCTACCTCGCAAATCGTAATGGCAGTTAAAGTTCTCCAGATTAATAGATAAAATAACAACGCTACTGAAATAATAAAACCTATCTAATTAGTGTAATCGGACATGCACATTGATTTGCATCCCAGCCGGAACTACTTGACTTAACTCCATTAAAAATAATTACCATCAATCGCACATGACAACTGTTTAGCACAAAAACTCGAATACTTGACAAATCAAAGTATCTTGCATTCGCCATTGTAAAATTACTATAAAATATCAGGCAAAAAATTAACACCAGTATCTAATGTCTACAGCTGACGGTAATCTGCGTCGTTTCCATTGACGAAGAAAGTGACGCACAAATGCGAATTTCTACTTAGCAAATATGTATAAGGTCGAGCACGGAGTCAATGCCACGGCTCGCGAATATGTAAATAATTATGTATGCAAATTACATGTCAACCGTCAAATCTTTCCAAACTGATAGGTTTGCGCTCAACAATACTGCTAGCCCTCTTTTGCTTGCATTTAAATTCAAATAATGACAAAGAAAATGAAACTGGTCGACGCCTTTCTTCACAGGGGTGCTCTACTTCGAGACTTGTTGCTGCAGCGGACAGGTTACTGCCACAATCTATTGTGCCTTTAGCGCATGACAATAAGGAAGCTCAATCAGTTATTTCATCGTATTTCGTGTCACTCACGGAGTGTTGGTGGTTTCTGGTAACCGATCTAGTTGATTGTGCTACTGTCGACCTTTCTTTTGATGTCATGTCGATTTATGATATGTCTAGATTAATTTGAACAGAGGAAGATAGTAACGGTTGGATGTTATTTAGATATCGATGGCAGATTGGAAAGCAGATGAAATGGAGGCGTGCGTGAGAGAGAAACATTTAAATTAACCGCTCTATTTGAAACTTAAGTTCGCCTTCATGTCACGTTGAATTTGGAAATTCGTAAAAAAAAAACATAGCAGCATAAACCAAGACTTGGTTAAGTGCAGGAAACAAAAAGATCCATAGCATGATTTGAAAATGATTCCTAAGCTGAGACAGAAATCTAGCGACATCAGATATTTATTTTCTTCGATAACTACTGATGCAATTAATATGGATGTAAAAACTATGTCTAAATATTTTAGCTACACACTTTTTTCCGTAAATATTTTAATCATCCATCAATAGACTGTGATTTATTTAGCATAAAAATTATAACATGTGTTGAAATAGGAAAAGCTATTAATTTTCAATCGGACAGATTTCTAATAATAAAACTCCATTTTATCATCTCCCTTTATCATCTATTTACTATCTAAAAGC
This sequence comes from Nemotelus nigrinus, assembly GCA_947369275.1. Lineage (NCBI taxonomy): Eukaryota > Metazoa > Arthropoda > Insecta > Diptera > Stratiomyidae > Nemotelus > Nemotelus nigrinus. The sequence continues at coordinate 162,725,416 of OX376372.1, read as the reverse complement.
AACACCAAAAACAGGTGAATGTAAACGTAAATAGACCCAATCTATTTCCCACATACATCTAGTCTGCAAAAAAGAGCATCGAGATGCTTAAATAAGTTACGAAACAGATGCTTAAAAGACACAAATCGAGCAGGAAATCAGTAGCAGCACAAAAAAACTGATATCTTCACCAACTGTTGAAGAATATTACCAGCTGTTTTAAAGCGATATATCAATTGGCATTATTGAAAGTTTGAACATATGTGTTTTTTTTTATATCGTCATACATTGATCAAAATATTTTAATTCAGTTAATAACATTACATCATATGCTACAGTTTAAAGTTGTTGAAATCAGAAAAAAAAATTGAATTATGAGATCTATAAGTTTTGGAAAGTATTTTACTCCAGCATTTTATTTGTATACCATTTAGAAACATATGCACAGTACAATATTGACAAAAAAATATATCTATTTGTTAGTCGAAATATAGCATATCTGCCGGAAATTGAAAGTATTTGTTAGATAAGAGCCAGCATGGTGGCTAGCACATATGGATAATTTAAACCTACTCGACTACAAATAGCTGATGCATGAAGTAATTGTTTACTTTTCTTACATTAAATTTTTGCAACTAATTTTCTTCTTGTATATTTTTCTTACTGTACCATCCAAAAAAAAACACATATAAAAAATTTTAAAACATTAGTTTAGTTGTTTGCGTACTGAGTTTTTCAGAGCAGCCGTACATTAATTATCTTAATTTTTCAAAATATAATACAACATGGGAACAAACAGGGAGAGAGAGCTGAAATTAATAGTATTTTATTTTGAATACAATGTTTTTAACATTTTTAACCCTATGTTGGCGCTAAGCCTTTAAATATAACTTGTTAAACAAGTATTTGTAAAATTTCAAATTTGGATAGCTCCCAAGAGAGTCATCAAATCATAACGAAATTCACAGGACACAGTTATGTCTGTCAGAAATAACTTCGTGTGTTTTTAGTTGATTAAAACTTGTCGAACACTATTCCGACACGACAGAACACAACAAAAATCTTTGAGAATAAATTGCATGTATTTGTTTGATCGCGCGCACACTTGACCAACTCGTCACGATACGACAGGAGAGCAAAATATTTTTGTCGTTTCGTCGTCGTCGTATCACTACAGCCCCTCTCAGACCTCGGCTTCTCGCAGGTGACGCCTCGAATTTTCTCGGTCCAATGACCGCGTCCTCCAATTTCGAAAACCGAGCAGCTTTGCGCAGTCTTCGTCGACAGAGTCAGACCAGCGTTTTCTGGGTTTTCCCACTGGTTTTCGACCCTCGGGCCTTCCGTCAAATACCTTTTTAGGTACTGGATGCTCGTCCATTTGTGGCACATGACCAGCCCATTGCAGTTTCCGCAGTTTGATTATTGTAGCAACCTCTGGGTCATCAAAAACCTCGTACAACTCATGGTTGTACCTTTTCCGCCATTGGCCGCACTCTTGTTTAGCTCCAATTATACGCCTGAGGATCTGTCTGTCGAAGGCGGATGCTTGGGTAAGGGTCCAGGTTTCACATCCGTAGCAAAACATAGGTCTAATTATTGAATTGTAGACTTGGAGCTTCGTCTTCCTGTATATGCAGCTGGTCTTTAGTAGGACAAGAACGGAGTAGAAAGTTTTATTAGCGAGCTGTATTCTCCGTTTAATTTCATCAGTTTCACTGCCTTTCGTTGTCAATTTCGAGCCTAACTATATAAATTCGTCCACATTTTCTAAATTATACTCGTCCAGAAATATATTTCGTCTAATGGAGGTATTGTTTCTTGTTCTCGTCATGATTTTTGTTTTCGTCTGATTGATCTTCAAGCCTACTTCTTTGGTTTCCTGGTCAAGTTTCAACAGGAGTTCTTTGGCCGATGTGAAGGAACGTGACAAGATGTTAATGTCATCCGCGTAGGCCACTAATTGGTTCGACTTATACAGAAGCGAACCCCCTGTGTCGACAGGAATCTTCCTTATCACGTACTCAAGTGCTAGGTTGAACAGCAGGGGGGCCAACCCATCGCCTTGCTTTAGTCCGACATTTGTGTCAAAGGCGTCGGTCAGACTGTTGTTGATTCTGACTTGTGATGCTGTCGACGTCATCGTCATTTTGGTCAGTCGGCCTAGTTTTGCCGGGATGCCGAAGTATAGCATGATTTTGTACAGTATGTTTCAGTCAATAATGTCATACGCTTGTTTAAAAACCACGAAAATCCGGAAATGTTAAATTCCCATTATTTTTCGAGCACTTGTTTGACTGTGAAGAGCTGATCCGCAGACCTAAAGCCTCCTTGGTACTCCCCAAAGACATTTTCAGCGTATACATTCATTTTATTTTTTAATATTTTCGTCAGTATCTTATAGGCCGTACAAAATAGCGATATGCCTCTGTAGCTTTCGCACCGAAGTTTGTCTCTTTTTTTGTGGATAGGGCATATAATGGACTTGCACCACTCCTGCGGTATTTTTTCTTGACCCCAGATGTGCTGGATCAATTTGTGGATGGCTTTTATAGGGCGTTTGGGATATTCGAATTGAATCCAATCCGACAAATGATGTGTGACGTTGTAGCGTGTCGTGCCGGTTAAGTGTGCGGGGTTTGTAATAGCTACATACACTTTATGATGAACGTAAGCTGTCGTTTGACATCAACGTACGATTTGAACGTACGATTTGACAGGTAGAAGTAAAGCCGCAGAAATTGACGATGAAAAGTTAATTGGATTGGTAACGGAATACGAATAGCTGTACAATAGTAGTTCAAACTACTATCATAATATCAGGAGAAAGGATAACATATTATATAGCAAATTACAAATCGTTGAACATGTGATGAAATTCTCCATATTTTTGTCTTATATTATCATATGGAAAAATGGACCCATATTTTCCTTTTCACTCGATTTTCTTCGCCTAGCAATCCTATGATGACACCAATTTCTTAATCTGAATCGGAACTACTTGTATTGTACATGTTCACAAATTGCTGACAAAGCAGTTATGAATGACGTGCGTTCTGATAGTAACTGTCGGCTCGGTATAGTTTACGGTGGTCTAGGACATCTGTCGTAGGACATTTTTCTATGTCGTACCAAAATCTTTCAAAAAATAAGCCCACAAGAGTTTTATTTCGGCCTTTTGGCATAAATGCATAAGATTGATAAATATTATGCTTTACTCATTCTGTCAAGTAAAAATTTTCCAAATGTCTCTTCTCACAAGAACTCTTTACCAAATTACCCATTTTTTAAGCATTTGAAATCTGTGTTCTAGAAAACTCACGAGCCGATAATCAGATTAAAATTTAAATTCACAAAATGTTGAGTAAGACAAAGTCTAATATAAGCTCAGGAATATTTTGGCAGCTATGGTGTTATCTTGAAATGCTTTCTAGCAAATAAAGATTTTTTGCCTTATAGCTTTGATTGCCATATAGCTTTGATTGCCATCGTTAAAATAAAGCGAAATTTGCACTATAGATGGACCTTAACGCCAGCCAAAATTTAGTAGAATTTCGGTTGAAAAATTATAATAGGACTCTCTGCTATAGTAATTTTTGTCATATTTGTACTAAGAGATGCTACTATTAAATTTCAGAATGATAATGAACTTGTAGTTAAGCTAAATAGCAAGCGTTTCAATTTCAAATATTTTGAAATTTTTGCTGGCGGTAGCACTAAACATTTTTGTACCCCTATAACTTCCACTGCTGTCATCGGAATGACACAAAAAATTTTATGGTGATTTGACGTCAACATAAGGCAGATTTGGTATAACTTAGCTGTGAACCTAATGTTTAAGCCACCTGTATTACATATTAGATAGCGCTAAATGATCTAGACTGTCTTTTCGCAAAGACTGCTTTGTTTTTGGAATATTTCTATTTCCCGATTTTTATTCATTTGTGCCTGGGCCAGTGGTTTTAACGTACTGATCTTAGTTGTCTTCGCAGAATTAAATCACAAGTCACAGCACTAGTCACCGAGCAACTGCAACTTTCATCACTTTTGAGTATTCGTATTAAGCCTAATATGATCACTTCAATTTGTCTATATCCTGCTGGCCCTGTTGAAATATCTGAAATAATCGACAGCCTTATATCCAAGATTCCTCCTGGTCTGGATAGTATAACATCGGAGGATATTAAATTGCTAAAAAAAACATATTTTAGGGCTTCTAACTACAGTAATAAATAAACAGAACCTAACAACTTGTTCTTAAATTGGCTAAATCAAACCAATCTTGAAAGGTGGTAATCCAGCAGATCCATCAAATTATCGCCCAATAGCTGTCACATTTGTCCTAAGTAAAATATTTGATAGAGCCGTTCAAAAATAATTGCTGCAATTTATTAAGGCTAACTCAATTTTGACGCCAGTTGAATATGTATTTGGAAGAAAAATAGTAAGCTTACAACAGCAGTACATACAGTACATTTCATCAACAATGAATTAGATAAGGGCGACTATGTAGCGGCAATTTTCGTGGACCTGAAAATGGTCTTTGACGCCATTAATCATGACATTCTGCTTCAGATGCTCAAAGTATACGGAATCGATCGATCGATAAATAATTATCTGTTCAACAAACGTATTATAACAGCCAACAATATGCATAAAAGTCAGGAACGCACTATTAACATCGGCGTTCCTCAAGTATCAATTCTTGGACCATTACTGTTTTCACCGTACATTACCATTATTTGAGGCCATTACTGTTTTTATTGTTTTTGCTGCTGTATTCCGGTAAGAATAAATATAAATTATGACCTAGGAAAATATTGGAATTGGCTCGAACAAAGTAAATTAATTATAAATATCCCAAAGACTAAATATTCCTTATTCTTGCGAGAGAAAAAAAAGCATCAAATAAATCGGTCCATCCAAATCAATTGAATACAGTTGCAAAAAGCCAATTCAATTTGATACTTAGGTTTAGCTTTCGATGAGAAAATGTCTTGGCTACAACATATCAATAACATAAAACACAGATCAGTGTCTATGAAAAGAATCCTGGAAAAATATGATTTTTATCTTTTAACATCAAACTTGACATATTCAATGCTTTTATTTTGTCGAACATCTCCTAGAGAGCAATTTTGTTGAAGCAAAAATTGAAACAAAACATTAACCTGATCGGAAGACTAGCCACTAAGGCTATCAAGACTATATTCAAAATGATAATTCTGACTCCAAGTTCACATGTGTATCGTGAAACAGGACTACTAAGCATACAACAAATAACGTGTCTTAAACAAGAAAAGCTAATATTTACGATACTTAACAAGAAACTCAAATCGCCATATGTTATAAGAAATGTTGGAGCAATAATTCAGATTAATTAATTGAAAATGAATCCAGTGCAATAGTCTTTGGCTTATTACAATACTTTACCTAAGGATATAAGAAAATCTGCGGATATGGTTAAATTTAAGGAAAATCGATCATTTCTTCCAAAAAGATAACGAAGATGCCAACCAGAGTTTTTTCTAAATTTTCTCCTGGACACAAAACTCAACGACAAGAAATAGGCGATATTTTCTGAAGACAATAGTTTATAATAAAATATTTTCTCTTATATCAATATATAGTTGTCTGCGAAGTACGAAAGTAACATATGTTGAGGAGATTTGATGCACTCCGACCATGCATTTTAATTGAGTGTTCGGGAGAGTAGAAAGGATGAGACAAAAAAAAATTACCGCAAACAGCTCTGGGATAACACAATCACTTCCGTCTAGTTAAAATCTTGCGAGGCCTCAGCGGCCTCAGTCTAAGTTGGGGGTGTGAGTTCAGTTGAGGTGGAGTCATGTTTGATATCCGTTTGATATCCCTGGTTCTGAGCCCATATTCCCATAAGGGCTTATTCCGAACCTTGCATGGCATTTTTGCTTGGATCGATAATAATGGGATCATTAAATGACTACACTTTCGAACTGGGATGGCTGACAGATTCAAAATGGAAAATAATAAATTTACAGACTACAAACTCGTCAGGCAAAAGACTTGAAAGAACACCATAGATGGAAACAAAGGTGACATTGCCACTGAGACTAAACAGACCCACGGGAAACTGAGTTTTGGCAAATAAGCTAACCCTCTTATTCATTTGGCAGTTGGTATTGGAAAAAGTTAGCTCCACTACCTTCTTGTTTACCCATTGAGCATTTTTGATCAGTATTTTGAGGGATTCTGGAACTTACTTCCACAAGCTTGGTCCAGAAAAAGCCCAAAACCAGTCCAAGGTTAAAAAAGCATGCAGGCTCTGGCGAATGAGCTAGCTTGGCCACGTAATCCCACATCCTATATCACTCTTGCATCAAAAACTCAATTTTCAACCACCAACTCATCGCGAGATAGCCAGAAGGTCATTGTGCAACAAGAGCAGAAATTTCCTCCACTGGGTAACCAAAATAATTAAGGATCACCAGATTTTGCGCAGTAACGACAGACTTGAGCTGAGCAAAAGAATCATGGCTGGAAGATTTTCGGATTGACGAAACTTATGGCAACTGCCTTAGGGTTAACGCACCCCTTGAATGAAATGGCCAGTGTCTTATTAGGGCTGTTATTGATACCAGTATGAAACACGAAATCGTATCTTCAAAAAACTGGCTGAGGATAATGCAGGCTACGTAAAGGGTCAGCTGTAAAGCACAAAAAACCTGCTTGGAGACTATACCTACGGTATAGGGTTGCCAGCTGTGATAATTTTTGTCTCCTAAATATTGTAAATTTGCTCAGGAAAATAAAGGTTTTGAAGTAAAGGTCACTTCCGATGCAGTAGCGAAATGAAAACGAAATTCATGTGATAAACGGATCTTGTTGCATTTCTAATTCTGTAGGAATTTCGTTGAAAAATCATGAAAGGGCTACCAGCTATGTTTTCTTTATCGAGCATTTTCTTTATCGAGCAATGTTGTCATTAAATTTTCAAATGGGAATGATTCTGCAATAACAGTTAACAACAAATATTTAGGTTTCGAAAATTTGAAAAGTTTTAAGGATGGCTACCATAAAATTCTATTTCTTCACTTCTATAACTTCCAGCGCAACCATTCAATCGAAAGGAAATTCACAGGGTGGATTTAACTCAGCGTGAAGCAGCTATGGGGCTAACGCATGATTATCAGCACCAGACAATTTCGTAAATATTGCACCAACAGATGCTTCCATTTTGTATGCATACGCAAAGCATGTACAGTAAAATAAACAACCGATATTGAAATTTTCCTAGTTTTGGAAATTTGTCGGATGGCAACCCCAGACATAGTTTCATCGCTGAAACTGGCGATGATATCTATGGATGAAAACGAAATTCAAAGGATAGGTTCATTAAGCACTAGCATGTTATGGTAGACTTATTGCTGCTGTGTTGGACAAATGCTGCCAACACCGAACACTTTCATCATCTGTATTATAGGAAATGCTGTTAGAAAATTATATTTGTTCCTTTGAATAAGAAATGGTTGATATGATACTGCAAAGAAATGTATTACGTCTTCACACATTTTTAAGTCACTCAAAGATAATTTCTTCGAAAATTAGTTTTCTAGCTGTTCTGATGCGCTAGACCTTTTTTTGTCAACATAAAAAATGTTTTTTTTTTTTCATTTAAAAAAGATTTGTTGAGCTGTTACGTAGTGGAAAAAGTTTGAATTTGTTGTGAAAGAAAAAAACTATCCAATCTTTATCGAAATTTTGATTTAAAAAAATTGACAACTAAATCAAAACAAGTCTACGTCAAGATAATCTGAAGAATTTTTGTTCTAAATTTGGACAAAGTCTGTTGAATTGATCTTAAGATATCTCGAGACCTTAAAATATCTTGCACACTAGTTTGTAGAAAATAGTTTCCAGAAAAACTCCAAAGAAAAAACAGTAAAGCGCCAGCGTCTTAAAACCAAATATTTCTTATAATTACCTTCAATCTGCTATTTCTGGGCCGTACATGATATCTTCCGTTGTCACTAAGATGTTCTCTGACTTCTTTTGAGCATAGTCCTGTGCATGTCCATGCTGTGGCTTTTTTTCAGTGGATATTTTATGGTAAAAATTTGCTCATATCGGTTACTTATAATTACTTTAACTTCGGGAATAATTTGAATTTTGAAATTGATAGTTGTGATCCCACGACTATTCTTGTTGGGTCTAGGGGTTGAGGCAGATAGAGAGCTTCATTTAAGTACAAAGTTACAATCAACGATAATACGTGTGTGGAGTGTTCCACGACTCACTTTACCCTTGGTTAATTTAGGTACCCAATCAGAGCAAAGTGAGCTCAAAGCTTGGTGTGCGGTCCCTCATCGGAATCTGAATTCAAACCACGGACCCCAAACACTAGAAGCTACCTACTAGAAAAATAACTATATGCTAGCTACTGCTATACCCATTAGACTACACGGGCATGGTTAAACGTTTAGGATATTCGTAAAAGTATAAAAAAAATTCTATTGATTTACCAAATTAGCGATTTTTTTCGAAATCTCAATGCTGTATAGCCTCTTAAGAACTCTTGATGCGTCTACAATGAGTACTCATTACATTGTTTGAGGCATTATTGGGTAAAGTAGTTTAATTCTTTTTCGAGATGAGCACCCAAAAAAGTCAGATTTGAATAATATTTAGAGAAACTACTTACAGAGTTTCATTTTGGTTGATAGCTTTTCCGTTTCAACCAAATCTAACCAAGGAAGATTTCACACTGGACTTTGAGATAACGTACTTGAGATAACGGTGAGACAAATAAGGCGAAAAATGACTCCCTAGCCTTAACAAACCACATTTGTGCGAATAGATTATGAAATGAAGTCTACCAGTTCCAACCCCGTGACCTGCAATGGGTTTTAGCGGCGCAATATGCTTGCATATTATACAACTTAGTACTATTTCTCAGTACTAATTATATGTTTAACAGTAGAAATTTATCTAAGGTATTCAGCTCCGTGATTTCTAAAGACGCTATCAAATGGCTTACAAATGCAGTTACGTTAATAAGTAGCGGCTACATTTCAAGACTCTTTTCACACCCGCCACAAATGTCATTCGATTTACCCAGCTAATTATAAGGCCTATCTGAATGTCCCAGAAATTGCAAAATCGACCACAGCTAATTTCTTCATCCAACTAAAACAAATCGTTTGTGTGGCACTGGTTGTAAGCAACACCAATCGATTTTTCGAATGACTCCCTGCATCGCCACCAAGTATTTTTCACAATCTAAAATTAATTAACCTGTCACAGATTGCACTCCGGCAGGCAATACAAACCATTAGACACGCAATAATATCAGGCAGATGAACTCATCAAATAATACCGAGGTCCGTTCACTTTCCGATGAGTATAGCCAATTACTTTCAATTGTTCCCACAACACAGAATATTGTCTTTTATGACATGCTAATAAAAGATGTTGGTTACAAACCTACAGCATGATCCCACGAAAGGTTAAAAGATTCGAGATCGAGTAGACTGACGCGTTTTAGTTGGTGCTATTCTTTGAAACGACCGGACGGGGTCATAAAATTGACCAAGCTATCTGCTTCTAACCCTTATTTAATATACGTTAATCGTTGTTTTTTGTTCAAACCAGAAAGAAGAATTCAATAGTTGGATGGAATGTATACCTAATTTGAAAGATAAGAGTGCAACAGGAAAATGCCTAGTGGTATCCAAAGTCATAAAACAATAAAAAAAATTTGGCCCATCAAATTTATCTTAACATTTGAAAATAGAGGGCATATAAAACGAAATTCACGTTCACACAAAAATTCCTTTATAATGCTCACTTGACGATGCCGATGAATTTGGAAGTTTTTATCAATGAATACAGATTAGTCTTTTGTTTTGGTCAAATGCCTTTCTTAGAGGCATGTTTATTATAAAATTAAAACACATTTTTAAATAGCCAGCCGTTTGTGGAAACCTTACATTTCCAACACAATGTGATAACCATTATCGTCAAGTCATGTAAAATGTCTTTCAACAAACATGTTAATTGATATCACACACATTCCTCGCTTCACGCATCACATCGATTCGGCATTTCTACGGAAGTTTGGTGTCTAATTTATGTTAGCGCACGACATGATGCCCCGCATAAAGGTAAAACTGCTTTCGATTCGCGTGCATAACATTATGAAAATCGAGCTCCGTATTGGACTTTCTCCCAACTGATCGCGAGGTTTTCCATGACCAACTCGAAGTACGTCCGTCCAGTAGCTCAGTATGTTCAAGTTACCAATGTATAGCGAGAATTCCGATAATGTGACCTATGTTTACATTTGAGCTTGAACGTATTCATGTCAGTGCATTAATTGAATATAATAAAGTCTATATAAAAGTCTATAGTCTCAAATATTTATGGGGTATAAAGTCTTAACTATTGCGAACGCTACTGAAATGTATTTCATATGCTGCTCATATCAATACCCTCTTTGCATCGGTTCATACTAATGTCGATAACAAAATAAACACAAATACTGAATAAAATTTTGGAATTACAGTATCTCAGTGACGGAAATAAATTAGCCCTATTTTACAGGTTAGGCGATTTTAAAAGTACAATTATGAAACTTTTTTTAGCCTTTATTTTTAAATCTTTATTTTTATATTTCTTATGTTTATTTTTTCAATTCAAATCACATTCAATTTTGTTTTTGACTTTCGAATACCCAGTGAACTCTAAATAGAGCATTCTTTTCTAAGGTCTTAAATAAGCTCGGCTTTTTTTCAGAGCAAACTGTATTTGACAACAACCCATTAAACCCATTTAACAGAATAGTCCAGTAACAAAATGAGGTAGTTCAAAATAATTTAAAAATGTTAAAATGTTAAAAATATGTTTTTAAAATAAATGAATGAAAAGGCATAGACAGAGAGCCAAACTCATGATTTCCTTTCAGTATTTTGGGTACGAAATCAAACGACGGATTCAATTAGCCAATAAGACATTCTTTTCGGTGCTTCCCACTTTAAAATCTCGATGCGTACACAGGATTACGAAGCTTCGTATCTACAAAACAATTATTAGACCTGTGCTATGCTACGGAAGCGAAACCTGGACACTGACTCAGGCGTCTGAAAAAGCATTGAATACGTTCGAGAGAAGGGTATTGCGAAGGATCCTCGGTCCAATACGGGAAGAAGATGGATGGCGAATCAGATACAACAACGAGTTGTATACCATATATGACGACCCGGAAGTCTCGACAATCATACGACTCCAAAAACTACAATGGGCTGGCCACGTCGAACGAATGAGCGACAATCGAGTCCCCAAACGATCTTTCAAGGGGCGAGCGAGCGGAGCCAGGCCAGTCGGTAAGCCACGCAAGCGCTGGGAGGATTCTATAGATGCTGACAGCAGGTCCCTTTTGGGAGCACCGAACTGGAGGACGCGGTCACTGAACCGAGAGGAATGGAGGCGAAGTATTAAGGAGGCTAAGGCTCGATTCGGACTGTAGTGCCCCGATGATGGCGATGATGATTTTGGGTACAGGAGAATGAAAATAAACGAGAGTACGATCAAAAGATGTGTTAAGAAATGAATGCGCAATGTGAGAAACACGGAAGTAGTGAAGCACGCGTATATTTGAGGAAAGTAAACTAAGATTCAACTTGTAAAGAAGATATTCGTCAAGCAATACTCTGCAGGTACTCTGCAGGTACTCTGAGTTTGGAGATTCAAGAGAGCTAAACTATCATAATATAGACGATAATTAAACTTGTACAGAAGGTAACAAGAGGAGGCCTGTCACCTCAGGTGCGGCACCGGGGTCGATCTTAGGACCTGGTCTCTGGAACATCATGTACGATGATCTGCTGCGCCTAGAAATGCCTGCGGATGTGTTTCTGATAGGTTACACTGAGGACGTCGCAGCGGTAATCACTTCCAGATTTGCCGAATTCACCCAGCTCAGACTCAACCAAGTCATGAAGAGGGTGAATTGGTGGATGACCGAACACGGCCTCCAGCTGGCAGACTCTAAAACAGAGATTGTTATGCTGACGAAGCGGAGGATACCAACTGTCCTACACATGACAGTTGGCTACGTCGGGGACCAGACCAACAAGTCGGTCAGGTATTTGGGAGTGATCCTGGCCACCAAGCTGACGTATTGGGATCATATCCGCAGTGCATGTGACAGGGCTCTAGTAGTCGTCACTTCGCTCAGTAGGCTAATGGCCAACGTCGGTGAACCCAGTGAGATGCGACGAATGCTGCTGATGGTAATGACCGATTAAATCTTGCTATATGGAGCCAAAATCTGGGGAGATGCACTCCAAACTGAGAAGTTCCGGAAGCGCATTGCCGGTGTCCAGCGCAGGGGTACCCTGCGTATCGCGTGTAGCTACCGCACGGTCTCAGAAGAGACTGTGATGGTGGCAGTGCTGCCAGATAGGCGCTGCGGCTTACCCCCAGACAATTCCTATTTATCCCTGAAAATACCCTAAGTAGCCATACTGACGTCATTTCCGGGAAATAATTCGGGATTCTCAAAGACCAGGTTATTTAAATATGAGCCGTTTATTTTGAAAGTGGCATAAGTCTCTTTGTTTGTAAATCGAGATAATTAAGGGTTTGCGTTTTAACATATTAAAAATATAGATGCCAACTGTCGAGAAGATTTACTTGTATTTGTTACCTCAGGGTACTTATATTTGTTCTCAGAGTAAATAATTTAGTATAGTCATTGAAAAATCACCATTTTTTGTATAGTCATTGAAAAATCACCAAAGTGACTTATGCCACTTTCAAAATAAATAGTTTAGAAAAATTACTGACTTGAATTAATTTTGTTCGATGTATTTGACTAAAGTGATGTTTTGAAAAGACAGTGATTGAAGATTATTGATGAATAAATCAACTAAATAATAATAATAAATTATATTATGTATTTGATATAAAGGTTTATTCAACAAAAAAAATTATTTTAATATTCATAAAATACAAAAACAATGAGTACATATTAATACATTAGTAAAAGTTATTCATAACTATAACGTATTTCATATGAAATTGCATCAGTTCAATTTAACCGTCGTCATTAATATGGGTGACTAATAAATTCCTCGGAAATCATATTTTGTTTCAAATTTTTAAAATAACTGTGGTATATTGGAGGTACATAATGAACCAATAATGTCTTTAATTTTGCTAAAGTAACAGGACGAGGACCAGCATATAAAGGTGTCATTTCTATTTGTGAATAACGCCTAGGTCTTCCTCTTTTTGGTGACAAATCCAATGTTAGAAATTTATCTTATTCATCTAAAGTTAGTTTATAAAAAATTTTATAGGGAATATCATGGTAAAATCTTAATTATATCCGCCCGTTAACATGTTGTTGTTTATCATTTTTACACTTTTTAAGAAAGAGATTATACATTTTCCTAATATTTAGATCTGAACTTAATTATATTCTGTGGGGACTATGACACCTTGTGTAATGGCTAGGAAAGGCGAGGAAGCTTTGAATATGCTCTTTGATGGCTTTTTCAAAAGATTCTTCCGTTTTTCTCCTGGAATTTTCAGATTTCCCACGCGAATCTTCTCCAGGAACATCTTTTGTAAGAGCTCGAGCTAGTCGTCCTTCTGAAATATTGAAAGTATCCAGAGAGAATTTTTTACAACTCACTTGCATTTTCCCATGTCAAATAATATTTAAATTGGCATTGTCTTGGTTTTGATTTGTAATTCCTAGGTCTTCTCTTTTTGGGTATTCCACGCTTAACTATAGTATTAAGAAACAAATTTTGCTTCCCGAAGTTTGCTTACTTCCAAAATTTATCAAAGATAAGTTGCCAATCAAACGAACTTATTTTATCGCCACTATTTTTCAAACAACAAGACTTAACTGCAATTTTTTGGGAAAAACAATTTTGGAGTTTGCTGTTACATACTTTTCACCGCTATTTCTTTTATGCTATTAAGGTTTTGAGTATAATTTTTCTCATTTCTGCATCCTCTTTTTTGTGCACGACGACTTTGTGTTCCCTGTGTTGTGTTGGTTTCTTTTTGTAATGACTCCATAGAAGTTGTTTCTCCATCTGATGAACTCACTCTCATATGTCTTTTTCTGGCGTTAACGCTTTTTCCTATTACAGAGAATATTTCTATAACATAATAATATGCATTGGAATTTTATAACTAAAACTAGTATGTTTTACATGATTCACTGTCTGATAACATCATATAAAAATAATTTTAATAATGCTAATGATGTGTACTATATTAGTATAATATAACTACAAAACTGCACTATCCTTTCTCACTTATGAAAATGTGTCAACTGATCAAAACTTTTTCTTTCTTTTCTCCACTAAGCCCCGCAATTCATTTCCTGAGTACTGCGACTTACGCCACTTTCAAAATAAACATGTTTGTTATACCGTTAATTAGCGAAACTTCTCTCGAACGAAATTTCAATAGCTCTGAACAAATTGATTTTAATTTTTTTTATTGAAGAGATACCGTTAAATTGTAATTGATGTTATCATTTAATTTTTTGGAAAAAGTGACTTATGCCACTTTCAAAATAAACGGCTCATATAAATTTTTATATGTGTAAGACTTTCGTCACATGAAGCAACCTTTTTTAAGGTGAGGTGAAACTTTCCCCCACTCATCCTATCTTTTGGGACCAATTTTTTCCTGGGTGCGTTAAGTTTTCACTCAGAAAAAATTAGTCCCGAAAGGTTTATTATCGACAGAGTCGCGGGAGACAGTTAGACAGTACCATGGGCATTTTTCATCAGCTGATTAATTAATAAGCGAGCTCGGAGAAACGAATATAACTTATTCCGATATTTTGGGATATTCCCGTGTTAAATGCAATACACATCAAACAATGATAGAGCGTGGGCGGCTAAATGACCCCATCATGGATTTGACGACATCGTATTGTAAATAGTACCTACGAAAAATTGAATCGGTCACTCAGCTGAATAGATAGAGATATAGGGTACGGCAATCGCGGCCCCTTTCGTCAATCGGTAAGGTAGAAATATCAATTTTGAAATAGCATCAACAATATCCGCTTATTGGTATGATGGAAGATTGATATTTTATATTTTCTTATATCAGAAAAAGGTGGAAATGACGTATTTCGGAATTATTATTTATCGAAACATCCGTTCCGGAAAATTGCATTATCAAATTTCAGAACACCCTAAACAAAACCCTGAATATTTTTTCCCCCTGTTTGTCCCCTGAAGTCTTTAAAATATCCCTAAATCTAGGGTTAAAATCCCTAATATGGCAGCACTGGATGGTGGTATCGGGAGTAATCCCGATCGCCTTACTAGCGCGAGAACGCAAAGAAGTGTACCTCTTTTGCTCAGAGCTGGGCAGAACTGAGGCTCTGACGCACGCGCGTACGCTTACTCTCAAGCTTTGGCAACAACGTTGGAGTGAAAGTGCTAAAGAACGCTGGACGGCTAATTGGTTTCATTGAGCCTTGAATTAACGGGAGCCACGGAGAGGTAAACTTTTACTTTTGTCATTGTTGACATGGCACGGTTACTTCAGCAAATACATGAACAGAATGGGTAAGGTGGTCACATCGTACTGCCGGTACTGTGTGACTGAGCTCGATGATGCTCAGCAAACATTCTTTATGTGCAGTCGCTTCGTAAGTTTAAGGCACACCATTGAGTCCACGATTGGCCTGGCAACGCCTGAGACAATCGTTGATGCAATGCTGCGAAACGAGGAGAACTGGCGTGCTGTCTCAACATATGTTGAGAAAGTGCTGCGCATACAGCTGGAGGAGATTTGCCTTACCGACCCATGAGCTGTGGTAGTTTCTGAAGTCTGTGGTTACTGATAGGGGAGCCACCCCAATTGGTTTGAAGGTGTCCTTAGGCAGGTCCCGACTCGGAACTTCGTGGGCTTGTTGATGGCCTTTTTTTAGTGAGTCAAACCTCACATACCCCCCTGGGTGATAGGTCCCCCGGGGATCTATTTAGCAGATTTTTTGTTGCCATGTACACTAAGGAAAAAAATAAGCAAACTTATGCTGACCGACAAGTACACGAACAAGGGGAATAAACACAACAAACAAGGAGAATAAATAGTGTTAATGTCTGTCGCAAAAAGTGAGCAGCTTAGGATGACACCAGCTATTTGGAATGGTTTAGAGGTGATAAAAGAAACATGTAGATCGAATGTTGATTTCGCATCAAAAACGATGCCGAAGTAGTTGTGTTGTTCGACATGCTGTAAAACACTGCCAGACAAAAAGCAGTCAAAAGTAATGGGATCAGGGTTTTGTTTTGAAAAAACACCAGGAAACACTTGGAAACGCCTAGAGCAAAGGAGTTTGCAGAGCATTAACCATTTAAAACTAAACGATCAGGTTGTTAATGACTACAGTCATTATGTGAAGCGACAGCAAAAAAAATTTACGATCATTCACCAGCGTACAGAAGAGAGTCAGACTTGAAGTTAAAAGGAATGACATTGACAAACAAAGTCAATAGGAAGGAGCTGGCAGATACGAGTACTGGCAACACCAAATCTCTTCCAATAAAGTCATACCTTTTCTAACGAAGTTAGTGAAGACCAAATCAGCTTGTAGTTCGTCGACAAAAGAACAGGTGGCAGTTTTTTTTAGTTTTTTTTAGTTTGTTTTCATACAATTTACTCCAATGATTAAATATTCAAAGTTACCTTTCCGGCAAACTAACTCCAACTGAATATTTGTTTATGTAGAGTTGTGGATTGTATGTGGACAGATGTGCTTTCATGTAAGTGTATCCACAGACTAAATTAGTTACCGTAGAACGTCCTTGAACGAATATATTTCGTTCTTTAGAAAACAAGTGCCTAAAAGCACTGTGAACGACTCGCTCAATCCACTAAGGGGAACAAGAGAGAGAAAATAATGAACGATAGTTAGCAATATTACCAATGAAACCCAATTTGAATATCGAATAACATTCTTAACTTTCCAGCTGCAAGAAAAACCACCGACGAGCAAACTCAAATTAAACAAAATAGAAGAACAACGAGAAATAGAGGAACAACAAGAGGCTTAGCAAAACATTTAAAATACCACCAGGGAAACTCCCCACAGTGGGATACAATAAGTGTTCTAAAAATTTTTGCCTCAAGAGAATTAATCATCACAATATCCAAATTAGGAGAGAAAGACGAAATAAATTTCCCTGGAGAAAAAAAAACAGGAGACGAATAAAAGAAGTGAAAATTTTAGCAAACGAATCACAAATATCTTGAGGAATAGAAACAGTAGTACACCTAGCAAAAAAGTGTCAGAATATTTGTTCGTTGTTTTGAAGGAATTTGCTGACGACCAGATAGGTTTCCATTTGTTAGAAGAAAGACACACTTCAATTGGGGCAAAGTACTTCCGTTTTGCTTCTTCAACTGCTTTTTAGCCGCTGCTCCTAAAAAACGGTAAAAGGTTTATCAGATTAGCTACGAAGAGATTTATTTCGGACCTTATTCTTCACATGCAGTCCTTTGCGCAAACTAAACAGGACAAGTGAAATGACAAGAACAAAATACAGGAGTAAAATCAAACACGACGGAAATTATGAAAGGAGTAAAAAGAAGAAAAAGCTTCAATAAGTTCAAGCTCTCGATAAAAGGAAAACCGGTTGATAGCGTATTTTGCTGGTAATTAATTAATACAATGGGAATATTAAGACAAATTAAAGTTATACAGCTCAATAATAGTAAATTTATACGGAGAAATCGATGCACTACAAAGCACATACACTAATAGAAGTAATAAGTAAACATTGTGTGACAGAGAAAAATATGGACAGCAGCACTATCAACAGGCAGAAGCCAGCACGAAACGAGTTCTGAGTGGACTAAACAGAGATTGGCAAATAGGCAAAAGCTAATGGCTAAAAACTCAACAGAGAGACAGGTTTTTGTCAAACAGATAAAATTGTCAGAAGCTAGTATACACAAAAGCCTGATTTTCAACAATTTGGTTTTCAGTCCATGAAAATTTGGATAAAATAGATTAAATCGATGGTTTTTAAGCAAACAGGCTTTCTTAAAGTGGGCAGTTTATTTGTATATATGTATAAAGTGAGCGGAACCTTGGCCGGAGATTTGATAATCATTTTCAGGATAGTGGCATTTAAATTCTTTAATAAAAACACCAGTAGGCCAGACATCAAAGCGCTTGATCAAGCATTCGGAGTTTTTTATTAATGACACTGGCAGGTATCGCAGACTTCTGAGATGTAAACTTTTTGAAGTTTTCCTCGGAAGTATCAGTAGCAACACGAGAATGGGAAATTCAAATAGGAGTCGAGACCATTGTAATGAGAACATAGAAATTACCATTATTATCACTATCGATTGGCTGTATTTGTACCAAAATCGGGACGCTACGAGCCAATATCTTATGACCAAAGCAGTTTTAGGCAAAAACATGCAAGCTGCCCACTCTTTACTTTCAATGAACATATCAAGCAAGCGTAGAAGATGGGTAGGAATCAATCGAGCAAATGGGCACAGTAGCATCTAAACGGATCAATCCAAAACATCTGCAGGAAAAGTTGCTCAGCATACTCTGCAGATCACAATATAGAATCAGCTTTCAGGCTTTCTAATCACTATAGTATTATCCAGGCAAATAGCAAGCAACTCAGACCTGCAGGTTAATCAATCTTGCAGCTACTAAATGCTTACTTGAACTCACACGGACTGACTGCAAACAGCTGGTTAGCATTTACTGGCCAATATCATTATATGCGGAATCGTGTCACAATGAAAATTGGTGGCTGAATTACAGTCAACGCAGCCAAGCACAATCTACGTTGATCTACCGCAGGGAAGAAAATCGTTTGGCTACATATGAATGCGCTGAAATGCCAAACACCAGAGGATAGTTTTGAAAGTGTTAAATTCTAGTTCTTCTTCTAATTTTTAATAAATTAATTTTCACTGAGCATTTATAATTGATATACAAATTTAAATTTAAGTCGAAATTCGAATTTCAATTGTCGCAAATGTCAAATCCTTGGCTGCATCAAATCTGAGACCATTTCAAATCTCACTGCACTAAGGCACTCCGCACACGGGTCGTTAGCCATTCGATACGTGAGAGCTGCGTTTGACACTTGTGAAGCTCGCGAGAAAACGAGTGTCGTCATCCTCGTATCATGCCCGCACACGGGTCGTCAAGAAAACGTCAGTATGCGTCGTAAAATCATACAATTCGGGGCATTTTTCCACCTCCCCCACGAATTGTACGTTGCCGTCATCCATCGCGCTTGCAAAAACGACTAGTCATTCGACTTGAGACCTGCAATGCACAACACTTGAGACGCACTCAACGTGAACCGACTACGCTTCTCACTCTTCACGATAGGCAAACGCTCCGTTAGCGGTCACCCATTGATTTGCATAGGTTGTGACGACCAAGCGTAGAAATATCGCATCTACGACGATAGCTCAACGACCCGTGTGCGGATTGCCTTAGTCGTGCTACGCTGCGTCGTGTGGACGATGAATGTGCCCGGTACGTTCGAAAACACATAAGATGAACGTTTCTAATGCCGGATTTATACATAGGGACGAGCGTCTCGTGGACAAGACTCAACAAGACATTGGACGAGACTCAGCAAGACATAGGGTGAATTGTTTACTAAGGATATTGCACCATGCAACACGGACCATACACCATGCACATTTCATAGGGTGAATTGTTTACTTAGGATTTTGCACCATGCATCTTTCGACAGTTGTGAGCTGTTTTGTTCAGTTCAGTGAACGATGGCTGAGGCACAGGTTGTGGCTATTGCAACTGCCTGGTGTGCGTTGAGTGATTTCAATCTGGGACACGTAAAGACATGTTTGAAGTCCCAGCGAAAAATTCGAAAATGTGAATGAGCACATGCTACCCTCTCGAATCCCTTTGACTCGATGCATAAAACCGACTTCGCTTCCAGCGGCTTCGAGCTAGGACGAGACGGTCATAAACACCCAGGCACAGCAATAAAAGGATCATTATCCCTTCATAAAACAAACAAGAGCCGACGAGCAAACCATTTACACGCGCGTGCTTGCCATGAAAAAAACAGCCGAGAATAGACAAGGAGACCATTTACACACAGATCTTGTCTACATTTGGCATTCCTCGGCGAGAATGTAAATCCGGCATAACAACTGCGACAGTGACCCACGAGACGCTCGTCCCTATGTATAAATCCGGTATTAGAAACTGCAATTCCTAACGGGTAACACGTGATGGAAATATCAGCAGTCGGGGGTATCAGAAAGCAATTCAACATCTCCTGTGTCACTGTCCTGAAGTAGGGAAAACCAGTTTTTGGACTTCATGAACGCGGAACATCTTTCAATTTGCAAAGAGTTCTAGGGCCTCCGATGGCTGCTTTAACTGAGTCCTTAAGCTGCAGGTTTTCAGATTTAGTATCCGTACGGATCAAAATAGGTTTATGCTTGACTTCGTATATATATATAGGTATATATATATATATATATATATATATATATATATATATATATATATATATATATATATATATATATATATATATATATATATATATATATATATATATATATATATATATATATATATTAGGGCGGGCCAAATTTTGTGTCGATTCGACCTGCCCCCTAAGATGATTATATGGACAATTCTAAGCAACTTTGCCGAAGGAACCATAGGTCTATCTCGATTTTCGAGTCTCCCACTTTTCAAAAAAAGATTTTTTCCCTATAACATCATTTTGATTCAAAATTCGTTTTTTTATTCATCGTTATATTATCTTTTTTATGTGTATATGGGGGGTTTTTGGGGTCGAGAAATTCATTTCTGATCTTTATTTTTACCTATAACTACCGCCAGAGGGCGTTTCATGCATATTTTAACTATTTTTCGTCTATTTTCCGAGAAAAATTACAAGTTTTTCGGTAAAATTGATCTTTATTTTATTTTTTTCAACAAAAATTCCACTTAAAAAATAAGAACATGTGTAAAAAATAAAAAAAAAATGAATTTAGTGGAAGAAAAGCGAAATAACTTATTTTTGAAAGTCTTTTTTGCTTTCAAGTCGGGGGTATTTTGCACGGCTTTCTGATGTAACTGCCATAACACTGTGTCGACTCTTTTCTAAAACACGTTTAGAAACGCTAGCCAGCAATTGAACATGTCTTTCCGTTGCTTGTATGTGTACCGGAATTCTTGGATCAGGCAATGGTGGATCATCGCATTCTAAATATTGTTCCAAATGATCATACGGAATGCTATACGTAAACGGTGGTTCGAATAAGACATCATCTCTATTTAAATCAATCATATTCGTATAATCTGTACAATTGAAGTTTATCAAAGGTTTTTGATAAACTCTAAGATGTGCCGGGTCGTACAGATTTCTTCGGTAGTGTAAAATTTTCTTGATTGCGATTTTTCGTGTCTCTTTTTTATCATCAAATAACATCGCTAACAAAATATTTTCGGAATGTGCGTAATATGAATTGTTTTTAATGACATTATTCACAACTCCGCGTAGATTTGTATCCAAATATTGTGTCCAACGAATGAATTTGTAAAATAATACACTACCGAAGACCACCGAATTATAGTACTTGATGTTGAAGTACATCGGCACATACACTTTGATTATGTATGTTGCCAAAATTTTCAAATTCCTTGATAGATTTTCAGTTGACACATACAACCGCAACAATCTATTCGCCTTGGTGAGCCAACGTGAATGTGCTATTGGTCCTGGTTTATTGTGATACACTTTGTTTGGTTAGAATTTCAACATTAAGTTGACTCCAAATTTCAATCAATTTGTCTGTTACGTGCGGTACGAATGTTTTATACGAAAACATTTTGTTTTGGAGTTTAGCACGTTCGGCCAAGAAAAAAAAACATCTTAAAATATCCTGTTTCGTTGGCAGATCGAGTCCACTCAAATCACAAGATGCACCAAAAACAGCAACATCGTGCGAAGGCAAATGCTTCAAATGACTTTCGGTACTTGTTGATGTTGTTGCGGTTTGAGATGTAGACGGCAATGCATTTGGATCCATTGTATAATTTTACTAAAAAAATTTTAAAAAACTGAAATTAGTATATTTCAAAACATTTGGTTCGAATATATTTTTTCCACCTACAAATTGGTAAATACACAGTGGTAAAAATGGTGTGAATTTTATTTATATTCAAATATCAAATTTTGATTTTCACAAAGCTTTAGCGTGTGTATTTTACGACGTCTGATTTCTTAACAATCTAATCGCATGAAGTTGTCACAAGATGTCAAACTACATCTTCGGTATTCATCGGGTTTGACTCACATACTCCTACGGCATAACTCATATGTGCCTAACTCATATATGTATATCAACAGCATTTACTCATATGTCAACCGACATTTCGCCTCTAAGGACCAGTTAATACATTATTCCAACGCACATTATTCCTACATGCTATACATATAAATACATTACAATGTATTACATATTTCAGAAAAAAGTAACCAAGCAAGAGAACAACATCGATGCCTATGTGTATTAAATTACAACATTTTAACACATACCTTTTAATTCTTTTTGAATTTCACAATTATTCACTGGCAGGAAATTTATAATTCACTTTCACTGAAATGATGCTCAAACACTAATGAACTGAACACTCATAAATGTCATTGTGTTGTGCTCTTTCACAAAATATGTCGGTAATGATGTTTTACCGATGTTTTTTTTTAAATAAATGCGTTGTTGACTTGAAAGCAACAACACTTTGTCGCTTTTTTTCTCACTAAATTCATTTTTTTTATTTTTTACACATGTTCTTATTTTTTAATTTGAATTTTCATTGAAAAAAATTAAATAAAGATCAATTTTACCGAAAAACTTGTAATTTTTCTCGGAAAATAGACGAAAAATAGTTAAAATATGCATGAAACGCCCTCTGGCGGTAGTCATAGGTAAAAATAAAGATCAGAAATGAATTTCTCGACCCCAAAAACCCCCCATATACACATAAAAAAGATAATATAACGATGAATAAAAAAACGAATTTTGAATCAAAATGATGTTATAGGGAAAAAATCTTTTTTTGAAAAGTGGGAGACTCGAAAATCAAGATAGACCTATGGTTCCTTCGGCAAAGTTGCTTAGAATTGTCCATAAAATCATCCTAGGGGGCAGGTCTAATCGAATTTTTCGGCTCCATACAAATTGGCCCGCCCTAATATATATATATATATATATATATATATATATATATACATGTATATATATATATATATATATATATATATATATATATATATATATATGTATATATATATATATATATATATATATATATATATATACACATTTTGGTTGATTGGAAGCTTTAATCAAAGATCCAATGATGCGCAATTTCTCAGTAACGTAAATATATTTATAAAACAAAAACCAAAACTTTTCACAGCAGATAAATTCATAAAAAACATAAAAAATTCAATAGACAAAAGTCTACGGCAGTCAGTGCTGGCTGACTCATAGATACACAAAATATTTCCAACTAAACCTAACTGTATTTCTTAATGTAATTCAGTACATGTGCAGATGCAACTCTATTATAGTTTTATAGCTAGTTTCGAACTGTACGGACCACAAAATGAAATCGTGAAAAGAAATTTCTAGTGCTGTCCGAAATTTGGTCGTCCAGGATAAAAAAGACAATAAATCATGCTCGGAAATTGCGAAATTACTGAAACTAAACCGAAGTTCAGTGTATAGAATTACCAAAAATTTTGAAATCCATTGAAAATAAGCTGCGAACTGGCTGACATTAGTTACATTTTAAAAGAAGTGAACAAAAAACCGAAAATAAGTGCTCCTGATTTGGCAAAACAAGTAGCTACGGTAAAGAAAAAGGATGTTCATGCAAAAACAATGACGAGAGCATTAAATTCTAATGAATTTCAAAGCAGAACTCTTCGTAAAAAACCATTGATATCCGCCAAAAACCTACTTCTGCGCCTAGAGCTTGCCAAGGCCCATATTAACAAAGACATCGATTTTTAGAATCGAGGTCCTTTTTACCGATGAGTTGAAATTTAATATTTTCGGGAGTGGTGGTCGCGTTAAAATATGGAGGACAAAAATACAGCTTTAGCTTTCTGCTTTCAAGCCCGGTGGAGGTTATGTTATGGTTTGGGGAGCCATAGCAGCATCTGGGGTCGGCAGATTAGCTTTTGTTGAAACTACAATGGACGGCTATGTTTACAGGAAGCTGTTGGAATAGCATTTGAAACCGTCAGCTGAGAAGCTGTGCTTTGGAGAGAGTTGGATTTTCCAACAAGACAATGATCCGAGGTACACAGCCCTTTTCGTCAAGAGCTCGTTGTTGTACTACGCTCCCATACAGCTTATTACGCCTCCCTAAAGCGCGGACTTAAACCCAATAGAACACGTATGGGAGCTTCTGCTGCGGAAAATTCGAAAATGTTGCATAAAAAATAGAAATTTGTTGAAGGAAGCGATCATTAAAGAATTCGAGAAAATTACATCCTCTGAGACTGGTAAATTAGTCGCCTCTATGCCCCGAAGAGTGCAAGCAGTAATTGATACTAAAGGGAATCCAACCAAGTATTAAACCAGTAAATAATTTTAAAAATTCCGATACGTTTAGTTGAAAATTTGTTGTGTTAAAGTCAGCCAGCACTGACTGCCGTAGACTTTTGTCCATTCAATTTTTTATGTTTTTATGAATTTATCTGTAAGTTTGTTATGAAAAGTTTTTGCATTTGTTTTTTTTCTTTTTTGTAAATATATTTACGTTACTGAAAAAATGCGCATCAATGGATTTTTGATTAAAACTTCCAATTAACCAGCACCTGAATATAAGGATTATCCACCGCTGTATATAAGTTGTGGGCAAAGTGATTCTGATACTAATTTTCTGTGAAGGCCAGTAAAAAGTATGAATAAAAGTTTTTTCCCCATTGTTTTCTAATCTAGCCTCTATTTCTAATTTTCATTATATTTGATTCCCATTATTTAACTAACTTCGCTTTGCATTTAATATCTGCTTGAATCACTTGAAGTTTTTTTATAAAGCTAATTTAAATTTAATAATGTTTAATTTTAAACTTAAATACTTCGATACCAAAAAAAAAATCATATATTGTCGAACGAACACAGCTTATTTTAGTTTAATTGAACAAATCAATTCTTAAGATTAAACTAAAAATATTGGACTAAGAGATTTATTTCCGATTTTACTATTTTCGGTCTCTTTTCAGCTACAGTATGCAAAATCCGTATTCGTACCCCAACAATTATATGTGAAAAACCTCTATATTTGAAACAAGTTGCTACCAGTTGAAAAGATATGCGATAAAATCATTGATAATATGTATTTTAAACAAAATAAAACAAAATGAAAAGTGTAGATATCACAAGTTTTGAAAAAGTATTATAACAATATTTCGGTTATAACTCAACAAAATTCGTATTTGTACGCTTTAAGAACCTTGGTATAAAACGCGTATTCTTAAGTTTTAATATTTGGTTGGATAACCCTTTTGTTTTAATATTGGCATCGATTCTACGAATTTTGTAGTTGCACCCTTTTGAATATTGTCCCATTCTGTCCGTAGAGCATGTTTTAACCCTTGAATGTTCCGAAGGTCGTGTTTGTGCAAATTCCTCTTAACAATCGACCACAAATTCTCGATAGGACTGATGTTGGGGCTTTGGGGTGGAGTTTTTGAATATTTGCGGCAGTTATATAACATCTAGAGACGAGTATTAAAAGCTGTGTGTTTGGGATCGTTGTCCTGTTGGAAGATGTGGTTCCGTTCACAACCTAATTTCCTTGCACTTTGGACCAAATATCTCTTTGAAATGTTAATATACATGTGCGAGTTCATAATACCGTCGATAAAATGCAAATTCCCAACACTTTCAGCACCAAAACAGCTCCAAATCATTACCGAACCGCCTCCGTGTTTGAATGTCGGCAAGAGGTTACACTTAGCCAGTCTTGTATTTCGCTCACGCCAAATTCGTATGCATCCGTCGGACGCTTCAACGTTAAATTTACATTCGTCAAAAAAATGGCACGTTTATAGAACGAAAAGTCCTTCACTGAAAGAAAAACTCTTGGTTGGTTCAACTATTTTTAATAGTATTGCAACGATTCATTCAAAATCGTTAAACGAACTACGGAAAATAGTTATTTTTATTATTTTAATATAGTTAATTTAACGATATAAAAGTATTTGGCTCTGGTTGTACAAAAAATACCGGAACGTTCATGAAATCAACTGTTTTAATTGTTTCATAACCACGAAAATTAGTTGATCAATAGAAAAATATTCATCAATTCACTCAAAACTTCAACGTTTCGAATTATCAACAGTTTTTATGGTACTTAAACTACTTTGCAATAGTTGATTTCAACAAACGTAATTCAGTGAGCAACGTCTTTGGAATTATTCTACGCAAAGTAGAATGGTTTCAACATTTGGACGTTTTTCATGCTCCGAATGAATTTTTTTTTGTTTATCAACCACGCGTCATGGTGCATAAAAGTAATCAACAATTTTCTTATGGTTGTTTTAACTATTGCCCGTAGTTGATGCTAAAAAAAAAAGGAAAATTGTTGATTTTTCATACTCCTCATACTCATACTCCTATTCTATCATAGAAGTTTCATATGCTACATGGTAAAATTGTGTTCGGTTTGCTGTTCGATATAATTCATATTCATGTTATGCTGTGAAGCCTTTATATTACGCTGTATGACGCCTTTTGTGCAATTAATTTATGCATGTAAAGGACATGCATTGCGTTGCAGTGCAGCGCCGAAGTAGTGAGCGCATACAGTGTATATGCTCTGACCTAGCTTTTTTTTACTGAATTATCTGTGCCGCTTGTATATGGCTGTTTTGAAAAACATTCAAAGTTATGGGCTGCAAATATTATTTTTTAGTATTTTGGCAAAACAGTAGGATTTTATTAAACCCTTTACGTTTACCGCCCCGGACAAATGCCCGGGTTGTACGTTTCTAGAGCTAACCTTCCAGAACACACCAAAATGGGCTATAGTTATTTCGTACTATGTATATTGTTGGAATACCATTGTTTGTGGTTGCTTACTTTTTTTGCACCACGGACGTTGTTTATCAACCACGCGTCATGGTGCATATAAGTAATCAACTATTTTTTTATGGTTGTTTCAACTATAGCCCGTAGTTGACGCAAAAACAACTAAGGAAAATTGTTGATTTTACCAAGATTTTTCTTTCAGTGTTGCTAAGGTATTGTTTTGCGAAAATTACGCGTTTTTTTCTATTGACTGCACTTACAAATGGTTTCCTTACTGGGATTCGGCTATGCAATCCAAGTTTCTTAATGTGATTTCTAACCTCTAACCTAAGTTACTTTGATGTCATGGTATTGCGAGCAATGCTGCAAGTTTACACCTCTTTCTCCTGAACCCTGCCGAATATGTCGTCGTAAGAAGCACCGATGCCTTCTGGTGAGGACTGACCGGTTATGGTTTCGCTGACTTAATTGTTGACAGTTGACTTAATTCTTAAAACAATATCACCGATTTGCTTCAATGATTTGCTTCAATGAATGCAAATTTACTATTAATTTTCTTAAATCGTTTGAAACTTCACTTGTCTTTCGTCCCATTTTAGATTTAATTCCTTTACGACTCAAAACGATGTATGAAACTACATCCAAACTACTTTCCTTAAACTCAGCTGTCAATTCTAACGATTCGCAGAACGACAACACGTGCATTATAGCCACGATGCTGAAATTATCATGGGTACGAATACGGATTTTGCTGCTATTGGAAATGATTTAATTTTTATTTTCATTGAATGGCAAGAAAATTAAAGTTAATTCTGCATGGTTTGCTAAAATTTAAGTATTGTGAAGGAAGATAATAAATTCTGAATGGACATTATTCTTGTTTTAATTATATAATGTAATTTACCCATAAAAAATTGGCCGTACGAATACGAATTTTACATACTGTACATCATCCTTACATTAAACAATCATACACTGTAAAAGTGTACAGAAATGATCAATAATTCATGTTTTAGTACCAGCCTTTTACTTTCATTAAAAAAGGTAACAAAATATAGCATTATGGTTGAATAAATGAATTATAAAGCGCATAAACTTCAAATACCGATTATCTGTGCCTATACACTTTGTACCGAATCAAATCAATGCAATATCCTGAATTCGCAGGTTAAATTGGAGCTCCATGTTATGTCTACCGTTAATTGTTATAGCTTAGGTAAGCACAACTCGCTTACGTGCATTTGTGAATGCTCGCATGTCCATTCTCGAACTCACCGACATATCGCATTGCCGATATTTTCTACAAATTGAAGGAAATTCCACCCAGCAGCTGTAGTTAAAATTGCATAATTCCATTAGAGTTTATCTGGTCAAAGACAATTCCACGTTCTGCACGGCCCATAAACGATCCATCGAAGAAAATGGTAACTTGTCTAGCCCGTTCACCGCAAACCCAAATTACATGATCGAAATTAATACCAAACTGTGTAAAAGCGAAATGGTCATTGATTTTACTATCACACTATTACCGAAGCAACTATCGAATTACCGACAGGACGAGCAGGTTTATATGCGAAGTTGCATAAATTGCAATCAATGCAAAGGGGTTAATTCAATACTTTGTTTGTATTGCTTGTCAATATCCTCTCGAATGGTAATTATCTTAGGTTGAATTATTGGCTCCGCATTCGATCATTCATTCTTTCCACACATTCGTCGTCGCCTTAGTGTGCACTTTGCAGTCGCTTACTTAGTAGCCACAATAATTAATCATTTTTGCTTCTGGGCCTTTCTAAGTAGGCTGTGAGAGAACAACGGCAAAGGTGTGTTGTATGGGTTTCGTAATAGTTGGGAAAGGTGTTGTACATAACATAGCAGTCTTTGCAGCTGAATTCAAAAGATATTTGCATCAATCAACTCGAGAGCCGGCTGTCCATCAATTGAGTTGTCTGCGTTGGTAAAATATGGTTGAGTACTTTGAACGGTCTATTCCTTAAAACTTTCAAATTCCACCCAAAATCTTTTGTTGGAATTTTGTTAAAACGCACAATCGCGCTAGTTCATTATTTACCAAATCATCTAGTGATCGAAATGAGCGAAGGTTATCGTAATAAGCGAGTCGAAATATCAAGAAAACATTTTAATGGGATCGTACACTTTGCTGAAAGCATTATATTTATTAGCTCGCCAAAAATTGATTTTAACCACAAACCACAGCCTTCTGTCGTGGAAGAAATAGACATGGCTAATGTTGAAGCACCAGAAATATATAATTAAAAGATTTTAAAACAAAGAAGTAATCGAGATTAAGTATTTTGATTGAAGGAGATTTCAGTTGCAATTGAATGAACTTAGTAAATTTATCGTTGAGCTTTGAAGGTTCAGTTGGTTAATCGTGATTCATGGAAAAGGACAAATTTGTAGCATTGATGTAGTATTTCTTAATGGGATTAAGGGCAAGAAAATCAAAGATTGTGCAAGATTATTTGGCAAGATACAGTAATTTAATGTTATGCTACTTAGTTGGATAAATAAAAGTAATATTTGTGACTTTGTGAGAGCAAAAAATTAGATACCAATTCATCTCAATTAGTACAGAAACATTTTTTTCACATAACGCAAAGTGTAGCAAAACGTTGAGTTCACTGCTGGTAGAAAATCAGTAATTCGAATCGCTATTGCTTTATAATAGTAAAAAACAGTGCATGGGGAATGAAAATATGGTAAGTATGTACTGGGAATCAAGATATCTTTAATCCTTTGGCGGCGGGGAGATTTTAGCTAAACTTGAGGTAGGGTGGAAAAATAAATCTGATCACATAAGTTTGGAAATATGAAACTCAGTATGTTCTCAGCTTGGTTATTAAACCGTTTCCAAAATTTTCAACCCTATGTGAACGCTGAGTGACTAAAAGAAGGCTAAGGAAATTCATTAATTACCGACGAGTGTTAACTTCAAACGGAGTCATCAAACTATAACTGACTCTCTTTTGTTCGTTGATGACCTTAAAATTGTCCGTCCTGTCGCTTCTCTATATGATTGAATTTACAATGGGATCTTTTTGTTTTAAGTGATTGGTGTTCTGCGAACTCCCTTGCTATTAATGTTTCCAATTGTTTCGTGATATCTTTTTCCAATAAGCCTAATCCCATTTTCTTTGAATACTTTTTGTTGAATATTGCTCCCAAGTGTGGTCTCCTCGTTTTGTGTACGTGTCTAATGCTGTTGAGTTCGTTCAGCATAAGTTAACTCGGTGCCTTTTGTACAAGTAATGTTGCTTATCGTCCTTATGATGAACATCTGCTTTTCTTAAATCTCCATATGCTGAGTACCCGCAGAGTATTTTTTTATGAATGTCTTTTTTTATGAATGTCTTAATGAGCTTTATCATGACTTACTTTCCTCCAACATTTGTGTGTCTCATTTCTTACGTGTGTTTGATCACTCGGCTAGAACTCATTCGCTTTTCATTACTCCCTTTGCGGGTACTCTTGTATATTTGAATTCACCTATACCTAGAATACGTGGAAGCTGTGATGAGCATCAGTTTGGTTCTTTGCCCATGTCTTTTCAATCTTATACAAAATTGCATTCTATTGATTTGTTAACGTAGCTTCTACGATGTGTATGTTTTGTATTTCACTTGCAAAAAAAAACAACGAAATAAATTACGAAGAAACTATTTAATAGTGTATTACAATCATCAACTAGTGCGAAACAATAAAACGAAAGAAAAACGAAAAATAATCCGAACAAATGTCAAAAGAATATCGAGTCGAATTGAATTCAAGCGAACAAAGAGAGCTTAATTAACTCTCAGCTTTCTTAAATATCGATGAAAATTTCGCTAAATCTAACAGTTCCATTGAACTACTCTTAACTTTGTCCAGATTTCAAAATGGAATATACTATTAACTTTCAATATAACAGCTGACTGGAATTTTGTTGACTCACTGGAATGGCTGGGAGATGTCATGTTGGCAGTCAGTCATCTGTCATCGAACAATCAGGAGAGTAAACAACATCGGAAACCACGATTAATTAATTTCATTTTAGGATGCTTCAACAGTGTATATTGTGTTTTTTTTCCTTTAATCTTTCTTCTATTTTCTTATTTATGTTCCTTTTTTTGCTTTATATAATAAATTTGTTTTGATAAAATTAGCAAAAATAAAAGCGTCCACTTACTTAAGCGTCCACATACGTAAGTGTCCACTCATATAAGCCTCCAATAACATTTACATTTAGGCTTCTCGTTTTTCTGGCTTCATCATCAGATCCTCTAAACGTTTTGTTAATCTTTCCACTTCTCTATATCCGTTTTCTTCCTTTGTCCGTAGTGTTCTTGAATACTGTTGCCAAATTTGGTGTCCACATTATGAAAGGCTAACGACTGCTAGGAGCTGTTTGCTGGTTTCCAATCTGGTTGATGCTACCACGATTAGACAGTTTTAAGCCAGAATTCACCAACAATCAACGTATACAATTGCTGAATAATGTTGGACTGAAGCGGGCTATTGTCGTTTCAGTTTCCTCTTCTTTTGATTTCCTACACCTCCCAACAACACAGGAGCTGAAAGACTTCGAAACAGATGGCACTTTATAAATTTTTCAGATTTCCCACAATGTATTGCTCTTTAGGAGGATGTAGGCTAGATTGCCTACCCGTAATTCATCCAAGACTGCCACTTCAATGCAATGCTTCAATGCTAATTAGATCAACCAAAAAATCCTTGTAGATATGATATTTTCTTAGAAGATTCTTTAAGCATCTGAAAAACTGATTAAATTCAATGAGTAAATGAAATAATGTAGTAGAAAACGTCTACTGCTAACTTGATTTTTTTTTGTAAAGAAACATGTAGTAGATCAACTAAAAATGTAGTAAAGTGGCATTTGTAGGTGCAGCCTGCACCCTAGGTGCATTCGTTGATTGATATAGATTCTGTCTCTCTATTACGCTCTCGTTTGTCTTCAAAGTATACTTTGTACTCATGAATTTTAATCTGTCGCTATTAGACTGGTGGCAGTACCATTTAAGACATAGTCATCTTCAGGTTTGGTAGCGACAAAGTGAGATTTGCTTCGTTAACGACTCGGATCAATGCAATTATCTCCGTCACATTAGACTCTAGTAGGTTTCAAAGTCACCACCTAATTGGCGGTGAAAGTTCAGTTTAGCAAACTCCTGATTAGCACGGTTTTGGCTTTGAGCACATGTCTCCATAAAAGCTTGTGCCAACCACCACATGTTTTCTGTTTCCATAGCCAGCCATGGAATCACTAAAGTTACTACACATTCGGACTGTAGTGGTGGCCCTGAGAAGAGACCCATAGACAATGGAGTCTAAAAACGAAAAAGACCAACTCTTCAAGCGCATGCCTGGCACGAATATCATTACATCTTCCAATGTCGAAGGAGAACCTGGATTAGCTTTGGTCAGGGGCGGCAAAAGCTACGGATTGCGAAGATATTGTGAATGAATGAGCTCTGCTGACTGTGGACAGCCTAACTATAAATTCTGATAGTGCTAGTGGGAGTATGACAAATGGGTGGAAGGTCAGTTTTGTTCGCCCTTGTTTCGAGCAATGAGCTGGCTTAATCCTCCACTAAAGACACCTCCAATGTCGTTTCCTACTCTAATCTTCAAAAGCTTCCTCCGGAGACGTTGTCCGTTAAAACAAAATGTCCTGTTCTAAGTAAAACAATTGATTGGGGAGAGATCTTATCGTTAAATACCGCAGATTCTGATCCAAAACGACAGTAGTCGACAGAACACGAAAATCAGACTAGAAAATATGTATCTACAAGCCTAAACAAAGTTGAACAAAATGGCCAAACAGCGCCACATCTAAACTGCTATTGCTGCCAGTAAAATAAACCGAGTCACGTCTTTGGAAAACTAGCTCAAGATAAGGCAGGTTATGTTTAAGGCTTTCTTTGAGCTGCTGAAAGTCAGCTCAGATTAAGCCGGTAGTACGTGATGACCATCGCTTAGCTGACTTCTACAAGAAAGTAATTCCAGAATCCGGCAAATTTTGACCTGTTCAGCTCAGATTGATCACACTTTTGGTGACAGGGACTTTTCATCCCATCCTTACTCAGGAATTCTTATTGTTGATTAATTGGTTTGGCCATGCTATAATTTTATCTGAGTGACTTTGACCACATATCTTTGGACACTCTATTGGAGTAAGTGCCAACAACTCGCATTCCTGGTAGAAATGAATGGAGTATTGGCATTCAGGTGTATATTATTAAGTCGAAACACTTCATCCGCAAGAATTTCAATGGGCAGTATGCTGGTCATAAGACACTTCACCTGACAGGACATTGCTCGAAAGGCGCAACAGGATTGGAGTGCAATTGTTCGTCAGGCCGTATACATTTTTCACTGATTCAATTTTATTTGAAGAACTGGTGCACACACTGGTGCTGCTTACAGTAAAATAGAGATCACAACTCTCGAAATCAGTAGTCTTCGATTTTACTTCAGGCTGTCAATATTGGGTAGCATTTGGGCTAGTGGACTCATACATGGACTCATACATAGCTTCCTAAAGTGTTCCCTCTTGTTCTTAGAGATGAGCAGTAGTATGCACTCGTATAAGCTGAATCTTTGGCAGTCGGTTCGTCTCTCGGACCAATGTAGTATGTCTCAAGTGGAGGTGCTGGTAAGCAGGCTTCTGTGTAATCGAACATTCCACGTTGATATTGGTTTTTTCACAAATAGCCAAGCGGCTTTAAATTCCCTTGCTGGCCATTGTACAGTACCCAGAATTGTTGCATTACTCGGAACATCTCGTAGGAAGATGTTGAGACAACTAATCAATATTTGCTACTGATTACTAGTTAATAATATATATTTGTTAATAAGTTTTAAGGCATATCATTATTTATAATTTTCATACAAAAATTGTATAAAAAAATCAATGTCAATTTGGTGTATATTTGCAAATTATACTATTCAATGGAATAGTTGCATCATCGTTGGATATTTAAAATCATTCTTGAATTCATCGCATTGTGTTCTACATAGGTCTTATGTATTTGCTAATAAACTTCATATCTACTTATTTACGGGCAAAATTAAAAGTAAAATCAAGCACATTAAGCCAAATGTATTTTAAAAAGTACTCATTATATAATTGTCAAAATATGTTATAGTTCACAAATACACATGAAAACAACTTCAATTTGCAATAGTTGAAATTTAATCCCAAGTTGAAATTTAACTTTTTTTTTCTCGTAAAAACCTATTTCTTGTTTATTTGGACATCTTGACACGTTAAACATATTATATTAAACGAACATTTGCTCGTTGGAACATGTTTATAATATGAGGATAACCTCAGTAGTAATCCAAGAAATGTATCAAATTTTATTTTAGTATCCACACAAGTACCAATCCAAAATCTACTTCAACGAACTGATATCAATTTGAATATGATAGTAAATTAAAGCTAACCTCTAACATGTCCAAGTAACCTAATTGTCTTTGAAAGCAGCTAAGCTAATGCAAACATTAAAAAAAAATTGTCAGTGAAAAAGTCCATCTTCTCTGCTAGCCTTCTTTATGAAATGCTCTAAGCTCTTATAACCTTTGCTGTACTTAAAAGTGAGATTAACTATCATTATACGGTAAAGCCGCAGTTTTTGGTCGCGTTAAGTACCGATCTCTAGTGTACTTATAAACAATCATACAAAAATCATAATACAGCCGTTACCACTTTATGATCCACACATGACAAACGGCAAAGACTTTATAACGATGATGATGCTGTGACTCTAGTGGTAAGTAATATGCACATTGAAGCACATTAAATCTGCACAGAGATCTGCCGCTAGATTGTTACATAACTAAAATGAATCATCTGCAAGTTTTCAAAGATTAGCAACTTGCACAGGAAATATTATTAATCATAGAAGCAACGAAGAAAAATATGTGAGAATAGTTTTTACTGGACATTTCATCATTTTATACAAATTAGTCAAATGAGAGGAGATTCAAGGCTTTCGACTATCTCCACTCGACTTGTGAATGATTTGAATTTCAGCATCTAATCTGCATATGAGAGTGTTATGTTTGATCATTTTTAGATGCAGGCGTACTAACTGTTGCACATTCCATTCATCAGTTGTACAGTTTGTTGAAAAATGGATGTGATTTGTGACTCAAACGAAACTTAACAGACATTTTTTCTAGTCAAAAGTTTAATTAAAATCACGATTTCATATGCCTGAGAAACTAAAAAGAATGCTTAAAATTTAAGTTTTTTGAATTACTGCTTTCGTACTTGTACTAGATTCATACTGATTTCTAGCGAAATCTTAATTTATGAGTAGTCCAAGGTAAATTCGTTTCATGCATTTTATGTTATTAGGGAGTCACCCATGTGAAGACATTTACTATATGCTAATGAAAAAGTTTAATTCCGAGAGTGTTGGGTAATAGGTTGAACGATGCAGCGAAAGTCATTACTCAGTAATCCTATTCAAAACAAACAAATAACAATACATAATTCCATGAAAATTCACTTAATTCTGAACTACAAATGATTATAAATTTTTGACTATTCAGTCAATAAGAATTGCTTCAATTATAAAAGGTACGTAAAATGTTTTGCAAAAATTATCCTCATGTAGTTTAATATCTGATCTTGACTGTCAGCCTGTGTTTTGGTTATAAAATCAACAATTTACAAACACAACGATTTTTACTTTATTGTAATGAAAAAAAATCCAGGGATTGTATTGAAGTAAAATTGTGCAAACTTTGAATGTGTTCTACAACATGTTTTCTCTATTTGCAAGCAACTTGTACCAAAGGCCATGTAATATATTGATCCAATGACTGCATCGAAACACATAGTGTATTAAGGTCTCCACGACCACGACTTGGAGAAATTTCAAAATATCAAATAATAAACCTCTTGTTATAAATTATTCCAAATTTGTTTGACAATAAGGCCAACCTACTCTGAGAATATCGTTTTGATCCGTTGACTGCTTTCAAAGTTATAAGATTCAAGAGACTTTTAGGGATGCTACATATTCTATACAAACTTATTATCATTTGAAAACGTTGTGGTATAAAATATAATAAAAAAACATGGCCCTATCTGGCAACTTTAACTTAAACTTTGAAATAAAATCCTACCAAATTTGGCTTACAATAAGGTCCACCAACTATCAGACTTTCTTTAAAATCGGATGTCTGATTTAGAAGTTTTCAAGCGTACAATATTATTTTTTTCGAGGAATATACACCAACACCGCAAGGCTGTTAGCATATTCTATAAATGTCAATTAGATCTGATTATTGGCTCGTGAATTCCCGCAAACACAAATTTTGGGGCCTAAAAATATAAGTAAATAGGGGGAGGACTACCGTACTTTAAATAAATAAATTTCAACTCCGCTCAGTAGACAAAGCGTAAAATTTATATATATTAGGTTCCCTTACTTTCAGTCACTGAATTTGACTGAATTTGAAGTACGGGAACGCTCTCATTGCATTTCCTGAAAATTGACAACCAAAAGTATCAGTTTTCGGTTTTTGGGAGAACAATAGTGGTTATAAAGTCATCCTAAGCGGTGATAAATTATCGCCACAGAAATATTCGACCTCCATAACAACATTGGGCAAAAAATATGTTGCTTGCCGCGCACATTTGAAAATATTTACTCGCGCCACACAGTTTGACACTTTTCAGTAGCTCAGACCCTACTGAATTTTACTGAAAGAGGCGAAATTTTCAGTTTTCAGTAAAACGGCTTATGGGAACGGCTTCATTGCAATTAATTGCGATTAATCGCAATTAATTGTAGTACGGGAATAGACCTGTTAATTGCAATATTTTGCCAAAAGCGAATATTTTTGAGTAGTGTCGATGATTTGAAGGTTTTCTCTTTCAGTGCTTACCGTAACTACTGGGTTGGCAGCACATTCATTAAAAGCCATTCAAATCCACACCTTAAAAACGTCAATGTGTCCCTTAAAAATCATACTGATTTGATTATTCGGTCATAAATTATTTATATATTTTTCTGAATTATAAAACGTTCGCATATCCATGTCTAGGAAAGGTTCGAACTTCATTTTGAGCATATATTTTTTTCGAAAATTCAAATGTTGAAAGAATTTGAAGGTCTAAAATATCACTAAAATGACCTGCCTCATCAAACAGTGAACAATCGCTAACATTAGGTATAACTTGAACCTATTTCACACATACACCAACGTATCCTGGAAATTTCGGCTTAACCGGATGACGCGGTCATGAAAACGGATGGTTTATTTTAAAAAAACTTAAGCGCATCAGAACCGCTAGAAAATTGATTTTCGAAGAAATTGCTCTGGAGTGACCAACAAGTGTGGAAAGACGTAATACGCTTTTTTGTAGTATCATATCAACCATTTCTTACCCAAAGTAAGAAAAGCCATTTCCCGGCAGCATCTCCTATAACATAAATGATGAAAATGTTCAGTGCTGGCAGCACTTTTCCAACGAAGCAGCAATAAGTCTACTAAAGCAGGCTCATGATACAATCAACCCATCCTTTGAATTTCGTTTTCATCCGAGGATTTCATCTAAAGTTTCAGCAATATGACGATATTTGAGTCTGCCATCCAAAAAGTTTTCGAAACCCGGAAAATTTTAACACTGGTTCCTTATTTTTATTGTAAACGCTTTGCATATGAATATATCATGGAATTATCTGTGGGTGCAATAGTTACGGAAATGACTTGTGCTGGCATCCCTGTATTAGCAGCATAACCAAAAATATACCAAATCTGCTTCACGTTATGTTGAATCCACCCTGTGAATTTTGTTTCGATTGAATAACTGAGTTGGATGTTATAAGGGTGAAAAGAGTTTAAGGGCTACCATCCGCAATTTTTTCCAAATATTCGAAACACCAATAATTGTTGTTAATTGTCATTGCAGGATCATTCAAATGTAAAAATTTACTGGCAATGCCAGAAAACTACAAAAATTACCCTAGCTGGCAGCCCTTTCATGAATTTCCCACGAAATTCTTACGAAAATTGGCGTACAATGAGGTCCATTTACTAGATGAATTTCGTTTTGATTTCATCACTGGATCGGAAGCTATAGAGAAAAATCTTTATTTTACAAGGAAATTTACAAGATTTATGTCACAAAAATTACCATAGTTGGCAGTTTTATCCCAATTTTTTAACCAAAGTTCGACCGAATTTGGCCTAGTATAAAGTCCAAGTACTGTATGAATTTCGTTGAAATTTGTTAGCTAAATCGGAAGCTATAGGCTAAAAAGCAGTTTTTTTCGTAGTTATTCTTCAAGATGACACCACTGCTACAGTGTTACCCGCATTTCAAAATACAGGCAACTTCTATCAGACCTGGCCCTAGTTAAAGCCAACATGTCCTGTAAGTTTCATAATAATCAGATTATACGGTCGTCAATCCTCGTGAACAGAAGTTTCGAGTGCTGAAAATAGAGGTAATGTGGTGATGAGCTGCCGTTCTTGTGCAACACGAAATGCTGGAAATTTCAAATTGACATAGTGGAAAAACATTAGAGTTTATCAATAATTTGAGTTTCTTGTCAAAAAACAAAAAAAATTCAGGAGAGTCAATGATGTGAAGGATTTTTTTTCCACGTGCCTGCCGTGACAACAATGTTGCGCGCACACTCTTGAAATGTGTGTATGGTTTTAGTTAACATCAATACACTCTGCAAATTTCACGATGATCCAATGTTTCTGTCAGAAATTTGACATATCAAAATTTGAAAGGAAGTGCTTGTCTTATATTAGGCACTCAGCGCTTAGGTTCATATAGGGTTCATAATTTCCAATTTTTTATCATAACTAAGCATAAAACATAATTACTTTTCATTTGCAGCACTTAGTTTTAACAAACACGTACTCTGCATAGAAATAAAGGTAAAGGGTAACTGAGAAATTACTAAAATGCCCACCGTCGCCAAAGTGTTAAAAATATTGTTATTTTAATTAGCTACTGCACTAGTAACTAATCCTCTACTAACTATAAATATGTCCTCTAAAAATTTCAGCTCATTTGGACCAGCTACTCCAGAAATTATCTACCTTAACCTTTAAATATATATATATATATATATATATATATATATATATATATATATATATTTACATATACATATATATTCGAAGAAAATTAGAATTAGATTCGTTTCGCCGAAAATTCATATTACTTTATATATATATATATATATATATATATATATATATATATATATATATATATATATATATATATATATATATATATATATATATATATATATATATATATATATATATATATATAATATATATATATATATATATATATATATAAAGTAATATAAGTTTTCCCCGAAACGAATCTAATTCTAGTTTTCTTCGAAAATCGGTAATAGTGTCATTGTTGAAAAACCTTACAGCATCATCGCTTGATCATTTCAAATTTTGTAGCCAGCAGCGGCTTAGTGGATCGAATTGTGTTATAAAAGGCATATCAACGTTCATACCCTACGGATGGGTCAACCGCTAATTAATAAAGTAGACTCTGCGCTGGCATAGAACCTTTGTCAGCGCTAGTTGCTAAAATATAGTAAAACAAGTAGTATAGTAAAATAAATAAGTGTAGTTAAACAAATGAATAGTTGAAGATTGTCAGGGCACCCCAACTGAACCAAAGTTCAGAATAGAGCCTGCCAAATATAGGATGGACAGCAAACAAAGAAGCAAAAAAGTACTTATCCCCATAGAGTAAGGTGCTTTAGAAATAAAAGCCCATCGAACATCACAGTGGAGCACTCTTAAGTCCATTCCTGCCGTTTGCTGGTTAACTGCTTTGCTAGTTGACCATGACTAGGGTGGGCTCATGAGACGTAAGGTGAGCTTTGTTCTGTAGAAAGGACTCTACGCATTTTCACTCGTCGTTATTTTCTAGCCACAATAATAAAAACTCTATCGCATAGAAACCACTAGAAACTCTGATATTCAAAGAAAAGTCGTGGAGTTGTATATATTTTGAATGTACGTTCTATCAAAAGTGCTCTTTATTGCAATCAAACTGTATTAGGGGTCACGCGCCACTTTGATCTGATGATTGATGCATGGATTTCAAAATTCGGGAGAGGAAACACTTGTTAATTATTAGGTATGTTCCCGTACTACGATTAAATGCGATTAATCGCAATTAATCGCAATGAATCCGTTCTCGTACTCCGTTTTACTGAAAACTGAAAATTTCCCCTCTT
Organism: Nemotelus nigrinus; assembly: GCA_947369275.1. Classification (NCBI taxonomy): domain Eukaryota; kingdom Metazoa; phylum Arthropoda; class Insecta; order Diptera; family Stratiomyidae; genus Nemotelus; species Nemotelus nigrinus. The sequence goes on along the minus strand of OX376372.1, from coordinate 162,685,043 downwards.
TCAGTAAGTACCATGAAATTTCAGTAGGGTCTGAGCTACTGAAAAATACTGAAAAGTGCCAAACGGTGTGGCGCGAGTAAATATGTTCAAATTTGCGCGGCGAGCAACATATTTTTTGCGTAATTTTGCTACGAAGGTCGAATATTTTTGTGGCGATAATTTATCACCGCTTAGGATGACTTTATAACCACTATTGTTCTTCCAAAAACCAAAAACTGACACTTTTGGTTGTCAATTTTCAGGAAATGCAATGAGAGCATTCCTGTTCTTTCATGAATTTCCCCCACCACATGATTCAGGAATTTTCAGTAACTGAAAGTACAGGTACAGACCTATTTTCATTACAAGATGCTTATCACATCTCCTATTACAAAAATGATGTAATGTTCAGTGCCGGAGCAACACAGCTCCTCTCCAGCAAGGTCAACCTACCGTGGTAAAAAATAACGGGAAATTGAGTTTTTTATCTGCAAGACGAATGTTGCAGAGGAGCGAGTTGAAAAAATGCACAAGATGATGTTTGACCATCGTACTTCACAGAGGCTGATTCTGCCGAGTATTTTCTCTACGAAGGTTCAGCCTTTGCACGTCTCCGATTCTAACGCTTCGGCTGGGAAAAAGAACATATACAGAGAATAAGCTTTTATTCCCTTCTGTTAATCCTGGGTTTCGTTAAAAAAAATTTGGGAAACTATGGCAAGCTACGCGTATAACTAAAATTGTTATTTCTGGCCTGAGAGCTCAGAAGTGCCAAACAGCTCTCCTTCTTCTACATTCACTTTATCAATCCGAATCGCTTTTCCATGCGCCAGGCTGACGATGACATATAAAAAGATATTCTCATACCGTAGACCGTTGTCTTGTAATTGTATTGTTGTGATAGAGAGATCCAGCTGCCTTAGTCTGGCTTTTTGTATCGTTATGGTTAGTCTTATCAGTTATGTGAGAATATCGAACTCTTGCAAGACCATGTGCAGTTTAAGTCTAGTTTCGATGTCGATATAAAATTGAAATAGCTTCAAGTAGTATTCTAAATGATTTCAAATCAGTCCATTCTCATATTCCTCTGTCTGTCCGTAGGATTCGTGTCGTTAATTCCACACCTTAGTCCTTAAGTGGCTTCAGTCCCGTCCCGACTCCTGATAGAGGAGAAGATTCTGCGGCTAGTTTTTAGCTATCGGGTTGCAAAACCCGTATCTCCGCTTCGGCCATGACACTCTTTGAACAGGTTATCCAGGATGGGGATGCATAAGTCAGAATAGGTCGAATGAGGGTCTGATACCAAATGGGTTCAACTTTGGTCATCATGCCCATTTTTTTGGTGAAAAGAGGTCAGATGCAGTAAAATACAGATTTGGCAGCTTTGATTTTTCGCCGCACAAAGGGATTAAACTTTGAAAATTTCTCAAAATCGATTCCATGGTACTTTAGAGATGAATTGGGAGTAATCTTAGATGTTCCGAACAAGACAGCAAGTTTTTTGGTCTTGTTGCGAATAGCTTGAGATCACCGATACTTGAAAGGATTGCGAAATACGCATAACTGAATCTTACTGCTGTTTGGTTTTGATGCACCACTTACTGTGACGTCACCATTCTGCATGACGGCCCGTACTTCTAGAAGGCATTGGCTTCATGCTGCATTCGTCAAAATAAATACTTAGTTTTACCAAGTAGTATTTCAAGCTCTTCGCTGCTTTGAGCGAATTTTGGCTCGACACAAATAAGAGCGTATCAGCGGCAAATTCGAGGAATTGGACTTGGAGTTGGCTCACTGGAATAGTTGGGTCAGCGGTGAATAAGGTATAAAGAATTGGTCCAGTGACAGAGCTTTGTAGCACTTCTGATGCAAAGACTTCTTACTTTTTATAGCGCGCAGCCGTTGTATCAAGTATTCATTATTGACAAGCTGGAATCGGTTATCTGCATTTTGCGGATCATCCGATGCGGTTTGGAATGAAAATATGACCAGTGGCTCATTGTGTGTATTGAGGTAGCGATTGACCTTCTCTTTTACTATTTGGCTGTTAAAAGCAGAGCAGTTAGGCGGAAAGGCATTCAGCTGAGATTGGAATGTTGATGCAAACAACTCCGCCTGACAGTCAGGATTGCGCACAGTGACATTGTCAATTGCCACCACAATTTCTTGGCTTTTGTATTTGCCATAAAGAAGATTCATTTGTTTAAACATGTCATTTCGACAATCAACATAGCCTTCGCATATACAAATCGCAAACAAAAAACGGTTATTGTTACCTATGCTCTAAAACAGAAGGAGGCATACTTGTAAAAGTATTCGCTACTCTAATTAATTTTTATTAAAAAGTCTATCACAGTGAAAAAGATGAGAATCTGCTACAATCATACTATGCAGTCATGGTCGGGTTACTTTGATTTGCTATATCAAAATGAATAAAAGTTACTGTCAAAACGAGAATAGTGTAGAATCAACGATGCAAAATCAAGCATCGCAAATACGAAAACGTACTGTCATTCAAAATAAGCCTAGCGGCTGACTATCATCCGTTTGATAAGATAAATCGCATTAATATCGATAATTGTAATTTTACTATGTTCTTTGTATTTTAATACAATTGAAGTGCCATATTAATCAATAGGAAACAGTATTGAAGATACCTTGCCATCTCAAATAAATTTACTCTGTTACAGAAAAAATGTCTCTTATCTCCAAAATTATCTTATTTCGAACAAAATACTACCCGCAACTCAATAAATACAATCTGTAAACATTAGGGAACACCTCAAGATTTAAAATTGGAGTAGTGTTTCAAACTATATGCTCATTATAAGATTTATGATTCAGTCAGAGTCCTGTTAAGTTGATTGAAACAGATCTAGAAGATGAAAACGGCTAGCCGATGTTATACACAAAAAGCCAAAACTAAAGCAACACGCTACTATTATGATATTGCCATTGAAGTAAAAACATAATTAATGAAGTACGGGATCATTTGTCTGCCACTGTTGCGCTAATTGTTGAACATTTGCTAAGAAGTTTACCTCAAGAAACAACATAACTTCCTATATTTACGAAATACTTATGCAAACTCATAAACTGTTCTCCCTTTTACTTCTCACCTTTCACACCACTTTCAAAAAAGTCATGGTTATCACAGATATTTATGCAATTCTATGCAACGATTAAATATCAATTTAATTTTATGGTTCGGTGCCACAGTATTGATGACGATGTCAAGCATTGACAACTGCTCATCAAAACCAATTTTTGATGAATGATAAACCAAACAAGTACTCATCGATGCAATCTGTTTTGACAACAAGCCGCATGTAACCGAACACTCTCCGAAACATTATTTGACGTTGCGTGGACTTAATACTTGGTTTTTCGAAATCCGCAGGCGGTGCTAACACATCGTCAATATTTCGCACGTCTCCTTTCGCAATGGACATTATCGAACGAGCGATCCGTAAATGTAATTCCAAGTGTAATTTCCGTAAGACTCGCAACAATATTGCACATAGACGCGTATGTACGAGTACATGCATCACAGTCGGTCTGATTAAATGGAGCTATCTTCGAAATCGATCAAATTCCGATTGTGGTTGCTGCTGCGATGACTTTTCAATTACGATGCAAGCAACCTGGGAGATTTCGGGTGTTTGGAAAAAAAGCGTAACTTATGGCTAACAGCATATTACACCAAAACACTGGATATTACATCAGATTACCGTTGATTGTGGATTAAGAGCTTGAGTAGCGAGCCTAGCAGTTAGACTAATAGCCAGCATATTCAGAGGAGTCAAGTTGATTGAGCTATACAAACGGAAACACTCTACGTACCTACTTCAGTGGTAATTAAAAGCACAAACTTGAAAACTACTGCTCGACCTGGCGTAAAAAATTCGAAGCGATGCGAGGCGAAGATGTTATGTGCAAGTTCCAGCGCCGCTTAATGTGAAATTCTAGTGATAATGCAATTTCTGTTGCAGATTATATTGGAGCAATCTTTTACAGTAAGATTATCATTTTTTTCCCAAATCATAGACACGATAATCCGAAAAATTTTGGGGATTTCCTGATTTTGATTTTTTCGAAGGCTTTCGAGTTTACGAGCACAGCTCCGCTTTTGATATATCACTATTGCCTTAATCTACAATGTCATGAACTGAGCTAAAGAGTCATGGATGTACTGTATTGCACAAGTACTAAGATTTGTATTTTTTCTGACACACTAAATTTTTTACAGTTGATGGCATAGTGGGAAGATAAAATTTTGGGAGGCTTTTGGCTCTGGTTGGAAATCCTTCACTTGCAATACTATTGTTCGCGCTGAGATTTGATCAATACAGTTTCGGAGCAGCACTGGTCAGCATATTTATTCTGCCCGTCCTGTTTTTATCAGTTACTTCGTGAACGAATCTTTTATTTTGGCTAAGAAAGGTGAAATCTTTGCTTCGAACTTTGTGCTGGATGAGATGCTAGATGAGGTAAATCGGTACTTATATCTAAGGAAAATTTTAAATCAAGTCTGTTAACGCAAACTGGAAGGGCTCGCAACTGGGTAAAATAAACAGCCTCGCAACTGGGTAAAAAAAGGCTTATTCACCAACTGATTACTAATTCTTTATTGATTGCTTATCGACTTTTATACATAATTTATTCTTAACATTGTGCACATGCAGCAACCTTCGATGGTGAAAGTCCACAAATTTTGATGTGTGAAACATGCAACGAAGCATGCAATTAGTTTACTCGTATCAGAAGTTAATTGCAGTACATACACATTACAAAGTACACGCGTGTAGTACAATAAGTTAATATTTTATTGACGCATCGTCCTAACATTCTCCCGCCCGTTGGAATCACCTGCAATTCCCAAACCTTGCTCTCGTCGATGATTAAGCTGGAAGTTGGCATGCCTTGGCTTAGGTTCAGGGATGGTGACATTGTTTGATCGAATTTTTATTGTTTTAAAATATCTGCATAGTTCATAGATGATAATTAGTGCGGCGCTTATAGCAAAGGCTAAATACCTGATCGTGAATTCATGAACATCGATCTTCTTGTATCAACTTCTAACAATTGTTGTTGGTCTCTTAGCTTCTTCAGATGTGTTTTTAATTTGTTCGTGTCTGCTGAGTTGTTCCGTATTAGTAGATTGTGTGGTTTGATTATCTCCAGTTCCCATATGTAGTTAACTAGCAATGTGATGTTCATGTCTATTGTTGGAGTGTATGAATTGATGATTTTGTTTGAGAAGTCAGAATGTCCGTAAATGGTTAGGGTGTCTAGCCCAACATCACAATTTGTATTTAGTTTCAGTATGCCTTGCCGCTGGAGTGTACGTTGGTATGTCTGCTTACCACAAACAATATACAAATGAGATGGATTAGTTAAGCTGTAAATCCAACTATTAGGATCGTGTAAATGTATCCAAGTGTTTGAAGTATTAAAGATTTCCAGTTTGTAAAAGTTTGTCTCTTGATTGAGTAATGATAGTTCGCATTGTGCTAGACCTGCCCTTTTATTAAATACTGAATGTTTTTTTACATGTTAAGATCTCATCACGCATTACTATGCTATTTGAAACTTCGTTGTCGTTCATTGGATAGTGCATGTCACGATGTAAAGTGACTGCAATGAATTCAGCATTCTGCCTGATTTTTGCGCTTGTACCATTAATTTATAATGGTATAGCCACTACTTTAAGTATTTGATAAGTGTTGGTATTCAGTAGCGGCAGCTTAATTTTGAATATTATGTTTTCCGATGTCACTCTAGCTGAGTAGACATAAGTGTGTAAAGCTGCAGCAGTGTGGCATGGGTGTTGTGGCCAGGAATTGTCAACGTTGCTGGCATATTCTCTCGGATTAATCTTGCTTCTCTTTTTAGTTGATCTGTAGCTAGAACAAGTGGATTAGCTTTGCCTGCGTGGCTGCCAGTAATGATGTTGATAAGCGAGGATTGTATTGTTGGGGCATTTCACGTGAAGCGGACAACGAAAAAAAGTCGAGGTACCGGATTTCGTTCATATTATGCATAATGGTACTTCTAGAGGATATGAACGTCGATGCACAATTTTTTTCTTCTATGAGGTTCAGTTGCCGAGTTATGGGCTTCTGAAGAATTGAAGAAGCTGATGAAGGGTTTTTTTTGGAAGCCGATTTTGAGATTGAAACAAAATATTAAAAACATTAAACATATTGATTGGTAAAGAAAATTAACTGTTCTTTTTAATTTTAAAATTATATTTGAAAAAAAAAAATTGTTTCCTGTGTAAAACCGGAAGGAACCATTTCAATTCGTTATTTGAGTAACTTGGACCAGGCTATTTTTTTTTATTTTTGAAGTAAAACAAAGCTTAAACTATACTTGTTTTATCATAAAATTTTTAGAATGGGATGGCGAGTAGTTTGTGAGGTAGGTGAATTTTAGTACATACAAGTCGTATGAAGCGTGGCACCCAGAGCTTGATAAGAATAGCTAGTGAGTGTGAAAACAAAACATTTTTAGTAAAATTATTGCTATATCGTTAAAATATTATATATATAATTAATATTGTTAAAATATAGCTATATAGTTTCAATATTAAAAGTTGCTAATGCTAATTTATTTAATAAAAAAACAAACTTGTTTATGGAAAAATGAATTTATTTCACAGTTTTAACAAATACCTATATAATTCACTTAAATATAGAGATTAAAATATAAAACAATTGCTAATGCTTATTTACTAAATGAAAAAAAAATGATTTATGGAAAAATGAATTTATCTCACAATTTTTACAATTTGACACTCATTACTTAAACTTGTTCTTTCTATAAGAAGGCCTTCAGTAACTGGAATAAAACTGTGAAATTTCTTAGTCCCGGGAATAGTAATAGAGGAATCAAACCGTGGTTTTAAAAATATTCTCTGGCGTTGAAGTTCCTCTGATGAGCAATAGTAAGTGGCTGTTAGGTATAAAGTCGACTTTGCCCAATGAAACAATCGTAAAGGTGTAGTAATAGCTTTACTAGGAGGTAATTGTAAACTTGCACGTGTTGCTCTGATGAGCAATAGTAAGTGGCTGTTAGGTATAAAGTCGACTTTGCCAAATGAAACAATCGTAAAGGTGTAGTAATAGCTTTACTAGGAGGTAATTGTAAACTTGCACGTGTTGCCGGTCGTTTCAAATTACCACCGAGACCATCACATGGGCCTTTTCCATGCGAAGTCGCGTGAAAATGAAGTTCAGCTTCTGTCTTGAAATCAGCTTTATAATAAAATAGATTCACAAAATTAAATCTATTTTTAAAATGTTGTGGGGCCCCATCTGTTATGTATATAATTTTTGACACAGCTATTGTTTCTTCAGACAGATGTTTGTGAAGGGTTTTCTGAAAAGCATAGAAGGTTGCTGTATCAAGTTTCATATCATCTGAAATCATAACAATACTACCATGTTTGATTTTACTTCCAACTTTATAATAATAGACTGATGTCAAAATTGTTGCCTCGTCATTATTCCAATGAAAAGCTTGAGCTGCATCTTGTACAACAAAACTATAATTCTCAGCAAAATCGCATTGCACTAAAATTTCCCCTTCGTTTATATTTTCTTTTAGATTTTTAAAATAATGAGCCTGTTGCTCTGCAATATAAGCATGGGGTTTCAAGGCATCCAATGCGTGACAAAAGCTGTCTACAAAATCATCGGATGCAAGCAGATGAGTAGAAATGGTAAATCTGTCTGAACAAACCCATTTTTCAAACAGAACGGTTGTCACTTGATTGTCATCAAATATCATTTTCAAATGATCACGAATTGCACTTACGCCAGGACAAGATTTGCAACTTTCATTTGAGGTTTTTGTTGAAATTGTTAAATGACATATCGGCGTAGGATTGGGACACATCATTTTGCGAAGGCAATCCTTATAAGTAGAAAGTTCCAAAATAGTTCCAGATGTGAGATTGTTAATGTCTCCTCCACTCATCATTAATTTCACATTTTGGTGATATATACATACACAGACCATATGTGTTCCAGAGTCACCAGCGAGGATACATTGTTTGGGTCTCAAAGTGAAGAATTTTGTTAGGCTGATTTTGATATTCACTTTTAAACGTTTGGTAAAGCTAGTCAATGTTACACATTAAAAGCTTTTTTTGGATTTGCGTTCTTTTCCCGTCATCTAACTTAATAGATACACAATCCTTTTTACCGGGCATTATTCGACTAATGTCTTCTCGCAGATAAAAGCACTTCACTAAGTTCATAGTTTCAACTGCTAGCTTTCGGCCACCTCGTGGATTTGGAGATGTTAATATACCAAACTGATCCACAGGTTGCTTTGCTTTTCTCGCTTGCCGCCTGGATGTTCCGAATTCTTCTGCAAGTCTGTTTTCGGTCCACGACTTAGGTGTTATAGTTAGTATCATAGTTTTCATAGTAGTAGATGTAGACGGGTCGTTAAATTTTTCTTTTAACTGGGTCAGAATATCTTGGTCGTATATTGCTGAATCAGTTTGCGTTGAACTCTTCAGGAATGAATGGTAAACCCGGGGAGCACGAAGACAAATTAGTCGATGATTGGCAAGATCGCTGAAAATTTGCAGGTATTTCCACGGTCAGTTTTTTCCTGCAGCTTCCACTCACGTACATATCAGAAGAATATCTCCACTTCTTTGCTATTTTTTTTTAAATGAGAAAAATTTAACCTTCCGATGAAATCTCAATTTAATAGGATTCAAACATCGATAGCCGCAAGGAGACATAATACACACAATTCAACTTATCCACGTAGTCACTTCAAGCGCTGAAAAAGAACTAAAACAAAAACGGAAAATTCGAAATGGCTTTTTCATCACACTTCCATCCCTTTCTATTACATAGCTTTGACTTCTTTCTATTATATGGCTTTTTATGAAAAAATAATACCTTTTTCAACTAAAAAATGGCACCACTAATCGCATTTTTGTAGTTGCTTTGGGTAGTCGGTTAAGTATGAACACAATTTAAGTATGTATTTTAAGTATGTTATAAAAACTATTTAGATAGGGATATAGTATCACGGCAGACTACATATACTTTGCTTTCGACCTAATTGTCGCTCGAGGGCAGATAAAGAAGGCGTCTCGTGATCATCCCTTCGCACTAATTGCGCGGGTGCTGATGGCTGTTGTAGCTACGTTGCCAGATGCGACGTTGTTGGTAGCGGTCTTGCCGGGTGCGGTGCTGCCGAGTAGTGGTGTTTACCACTGTTTTTAGCTGTGGCACCGCGACATTTCGATATCAATATTTGTTTTTGACCCAACTAGCTGTCCGAAGCAAGGTCTGGGACCACGCCCCATGCGACTTGTATGTATTCAAATTCATCTGCCTCCCAAACTACTCGCCATTCCATTATAAAAATTTTAACATCAAATAAGTATAGTTTTAGCTTTGTCGTGTTACAAAAATAAAAAAAAATTAAACTGGTCCAAGTTATATAAGCTCAAGTAATAAATGTTTTTCCATAAATCATTTTTTTCATTTAGTAAATAAGCATTAGCAATTGTTTTATATTTTAACCTCTATATTTAAGTGAATTATATAGGTATTTGTTAAAACTGTGAAATAAATTCATTTTTCCATAAACAAGTTTGTTTTTTTACTAAATAAATTAGCATTAGCAACTTTTAATATTGAAACTATATAGCTATATTTTAACAATATTAATTATATATATAATATTTTAACGATATAGCAATAATTTTACTAAAAATGTTTTGTTTTCACACTCACTAGCTATCCTAATCAAGCTCCGGGTGCCACGCTTCATACGAATTGTATGTATTAAAATTCACCTACCACCCAAACTACTCGCCATCCCATTCTAAAAATTTTATGATAAAACACGTATAGTTTAAGCTTTGTTTTACTACAAAAATAAAAAAAAATAACCTGGTCCAAGTTATTCAAATAACGAATTGAAATGGTTACTTCCGGTTTTACACAGGAAACAATTATTTTTTTCAAATTTAATTTTAAAATTAAAAAGAACAGTTAATTTTCTTTACCAATCAATATGTTTAATGTTTTTAATATTTTTTTTTCAATCTCAAAATCGGCTTCCAAAAAAACCCTTCATCAGCTTCTTCAATTCTTCAGAAGCCCATAACTCGGCAACTGAACCTCATAGAAGAAAAACATTGTGCATCGACGGTCATATCCTCTAAAAGTACCATTATGCCATATCCTCTAAAAGTACCAATCCGGAACCTCGACTTTTTTTCGTTGTCCGCTTCACGTGAAATGCCCCTGTTACTAATTTTCGAAGAAAATTAGTATTAAATTCGGCTCGCGAAAATTCGTCATATATATATATATATATATATATATATATATATATATATATATATATATATATATATATTTATATATATATATATATATATATATATATATATATCTATATATATATATATATATATATATATATATATATATATATATATATATATATATATATACATATATTTATATATATATATATATATATATATATATATATATATATATAGATATTTATATATATATATATATATATATATATATATATATATATATATATATATATATATATATATATATATATATATATATATGTATATATATATGTCTATATATATACATATATCACCAAAATGATTAAGGGAGATAATCTCTGGAGTGGATGATCCGATGGAACTGAAATTTTTGGAGGACATAGATGTATATATCAGGTAGGTCCATGATTTGCTAGAATTCAGATATCTTAAACTTTTTGGCGGCGGCGGGGTTTTAGTGAATTTTCAGGTACTCCTATATTTCCAAGCAGTGTACATTTTTGTTAAAAACAAGTATTGGGAATGAAAACTTATTATGTTCTCAGTTTGTTAATGATAAAGAATTGGAATTTTTGAGCCTGGTGTAGGCGCTAAGTGCCTAAAAGTAGGCAAGTATTTTTTTTTAAATTTCGATTTGTCATAAATTCTAAGAAAAACACTGGATCATCTTGAAATTTCTAGAGCGTATTGATGTAGGCTAGAATTTAATACACATGCACTTTCAAGATTGTGTGGGCAACTCTGTAGCTACAGCAGGCTCCTGAAAAAAAATCCTTCAAATCATCGACCTTCCTGAAACATTTTTGATATTTGAAAATGAATTCAAATTATTGATAAATTTTGACTTTTGTCCACCAAGCCAAATAAAAATTTTAAAATTCTACGGTAACAAGAACGGCAGCCCGGTACCAAATTACCTCTATTAGTAGCACTCAAAACTTATTTTCACGAGAACCGACGATCGGAAAATGCGATCAATATGAAATTCACAGAACATATTGGTATTAACTAGGACCAGGTCTGATAGAAGTAATTTTGAAATACGGGCAATACTGTGCCCGTGGCGCCATTTGGAAAAATCACTAAGAAAAAAACTGGTTTTTGGTCTATAGCTTCCGATTTAGCCACCAGATTTTAACCAAATTCACGCAGTAGGTGAACCTCACTCTGAGATAGATTTCATAGAAAGTTGGTTAAAAAATTAGTCTATGATCGCCAGCTATGGCAATTTTTGTCTCCTAAATATTGTAAATTTGCTCAGGAAAATAAAGGTTTTTTGCCTATAACTTCCGATGCAGAAACGAAATCAAAACGAAATTCATGTGATAAGTGGATCCTGTTTTATTTCTAATTTTGTAAGAATTTCGTTGAAAAATTGTGAAAGGGTTGCCAGCTATGATGAATTTCGTAATTAATTGACATTTCTTTATCGAGCGATCTTGTCATAAAATTTTCGAAAGGGAATGATCTTGCAAAGACAATCAATGACAAATATTTATGTTTCAAAAATTTAAAGAGTTTGGACGGTGGTAGCCTCAAAATTATATTCACTCGCATAACTTACAGCGCAGCCATTCAATCGAAACGAAATTCATAGGGTGGGTTTAACACAACGTGAAGCAGCTCTGGTGCTAGCACATGATTGCCAGCACCAGATGATTTCGTAAATATTGCACCAACAGCTGCTTGCATTTTTTATTCATAAGCAAAGCATTTACAATAAAATAAACAACCGATATTTAAATTTTCCGAGTTTTGAAAATTTTTCGGATGGCAGCCCCAGACATAGTTTAATCGCTGAAACTTTCGATGATATTCTTGGATGAAAACGAAATTCAAAGGATAGGTTGATTAAGCATGAGCATGTTATGGTAGATTTATTGCTGCTGTGTTGGACAAATGTCGCTAGCACTCAACATTTTCTTCATTTGTGTTATAGGAAATGCTGTCAGAAAATGATATTTGTTCCTTTGAGTAAGAAATGATTGATATGATATAACAAAGAAGTGCATAACGTCTTCACACATTCTTAAATGCCTCAAAGAAAGTTTCTTCGAAAATTAGTCTTCTAGATGTTCTGATGTGCTAGACTTTTTTTGATATGAAGATATAAGTAGTCCCAGATATATTGCACCAGTGCTGAATGTTTGTGCAAGTTGTTGTGAGTTTAGCATCCGATTAGTTGTATTCAATTCCAAGTTTAACGTACCCATGACATCATTTATTTCTATGAATGGTTGATTGGCAATATCTTGATTATTTTTAATCAAGGTTTCTGTGGAATCGATAATTGAAGTTTCGGTCCTGAGCAGGTCTAGCAAATGTCTTTCATTATGTCGTACTGCATCAATGGTTTTCTCAAGACTGCTGGCATATTCTTGATCCGATATTCCAAAGACTTTGTTGCCAACAGTACCAACGAAATCAAATCGAGATCGTTCTGACCGAATCTACTTATCATTTGATGATAACAGTTTGTTGTTGCTTTCGATGGTATTGATTTGATGTTGAAGCTGTCTCATAATATTTAAGCAATACTTGTCATGTCCCCCTTTTATTTAACATTGGCACAGCTCATTTAAATTGTTTAATTGGTTGAGTAATCGGTCCGCCTCCTGCCAATATTCCTTCAGCTGTAACCAAAATCGCTGCTCTTCGCAGTAGTAGGAAGTGGTGGTACACAACTAGATCTGTGGTAACTAGTGAAAAGGTCAGGGACGCAATCATGTCTTTTGAAAATTCCAAATCGCCGGGCCTGGATAGTATCTATCCGGTTATGCTTAGGGAGGGAATTGACCACTTGGGGGAAGACCTGAGAGAAATCTTCTGGGCATGCCTATCCTTGGAGTATGTTCCGTCACCTTGGCGAGAGGTGAAGCTAGTCTTTATACCAAAACCGGGGAGAGATGACTATTCCGATCCAAGGCCCTTTGGACTGATCAGCTTACCTTCGTTTATGTTGAAATGCCTAGAGAGACTTGTCGAACGACACATACGTACTACGGCGCTTAGGTTCAACCCTTTGAATGATGAGCAACATGCGTACCAGCGAGGAAAATCATGCGAGTCGGCCCTTCATTCTTTGGTGGCCAGAGTTGAAGGAGCGATCTCAAATGGTGAGCATGCGTTGGCGGTATTTGTGGACTTTGAAGGCCTTTGATTGCGTGCCCTTCTTGAAACTATGTGATGCTGCGCAAGGCCATGGCGTGGATGATGTCTTAGTTAAGTGAATTCATGCCATGCTGACGCAGACATGGTTGCTGGCGAAAGCTGGATCCGATTGCTACTTAAGAACAGAGGCGACAAATGGATACCCTCAAGGGGGAATCCTATTACCGCTCCTGTGGAGTATGCTAGTCAACTCCCTGCTTAACGAACTGCAACAAAAAAGGCTGCACGCGCAGGCTTATGCTGATGAAGTGGCCGCACTGACTGGTGTTCGAAGCACGGCCTAACAGTGAATCTTAGTAAGACGAAAATTGTTTTGTTTACCAGGAAAAGAAAACTGGAAGGACTAGTGCTTCCAAACATGAAGGGTTTAACACTTCAACTTTCAGATGAAATCAAATATCTTGGAGTTATCTTGGACAAGAAACTTCTCTGGAAGAAACATGTGGAAGTGAAGCTTACTCGTGCTTTAAAAGCTTTCGGGCAGTGCAAGAGAGCTTTTTCTACCACATGGGGTCTAAAACCTCGTGTAGTGATGTGGATCTACAAAGCAATCACGTACGCATCCGTGGTGCGGTGGACTATCGTGAAGCTTTTGTATGCTCGAAAAAAGTTAGCTACACTGCAAAGGACGGTGTGCCTTGGTATCTGTGGTGCCATGAGCACTACTCCGGGTGCGGCCCTTGATGCCTCCAATCTGCCTCCTCTCGACATTCAAGTTCAGAGTAAGGCGATGAGTTCGATGTGGGGCACTGCTCTATTAAGGGTTCGATTTGTGAGATCTCTCCGATTCTCACTATGCCTTCGGACGCTCGGGTGCCCTTCCTCGACTTCTGAAGAAGGTACTAAGTAATCCTCTTGAGCAGAAGTAACTGGGACGAGCCAGATCTGTGTACGAGGAGATATTGGTAGATCTGGAGCTGGTGTCTATCTTTATTCATCGAATGGCAGGTGGGCTTTTTCTCTTGGAGAGCACGTTTCGGTTTTTCAAGCAGAAACATTTGCTATCCTGAGAGCTACCTGTTGGACAATTGAAGAAAGATGGAGGGGTAAAGGCATTGCTAGATATTTCCCGTATCAATTATTCTCTGCTTTGATAAGCTTTAGAGACGATATACGTTGTCTATGCGATTATAGACAAGAAGGGAACCGTGATCACAAATCAATAACCTTTATGAGTAAATTATTTCCATGGATATAAGTCGGAGATGTTAAAATTTGTCACAACCAGCGTAAATAACAATTAATGATTGCCAACTGCAAGTGGTCACACCAGTCAAGTATGCACTCTGTGCTGGTGTCTGATGAGAATCAGTGCATGCTTTCGAAACCACTTTGTCAAATAAAAATTTTCAAGATAAATAAAAAAATTTTTTTTTCAATTTTAATCATCCCGCAAAAACAATTCCAATATGAAAAAAATGTTTGTAAAAAAAAGTTTTGTATTTTTTTTTTAGTACAAGACTCTCGTTAGACCAAGATTTGAGTATACCTCCCATATATGAAATGGGGCAGGCCGCACTGCTTTAGTGGAACTAGAAAAAACTATTACCTCACGTATTGAACCCCTTGATCACCGACGTAATGTGAGTTGCCTTTCTCTTCTTTATCGCTGTTATTATGGGCTTTGCTCTAATGAAATATCAAGTCTGCTCCCTTGTAGAGCACCTCTTACGTCTCCCAACATGCTCACTCTCATATATTTTCGATCAATGCCAGTTGTACCGTCAAATTTCACGATTCTTTCTTATCTAGGTCAGTACAATTATGGAACACCCCACCATCTACTGTTTTCCCGCCGACTATGAGCCAGTTGGTCTTAGCGCTGCTCGACGACGGTGAAGTAGAGAAAGACAACATCTGGTAGAACTGAGAGCGGACTGGCAAAGCACCCCTGATATAAAGCGTGGTTTACTTATGTGATTAATTGAATTCCGACAGCTATCTGACAACTCACCTTTGGAATAACATTCAATTAGTCGGTAAAGTTTCCGACTTTGGATACGCTGGCCCCCCTTTGCCAATGGCTGCACCAGCGATCCTGTTTGGAATCAAAAGATGGACTAGAGCAACATCTTGATGTTTTCAACAGCCAGTACACGCATTTCTTCCTCTTCGATACGCGCTTCAAGCTCCTTCATCTTATCCTCCAACTCCTGTTGCGCAGCCTTCAAGCGAGAACTACTTTCCTCCGCTTCAGCACTCACTCCAGCCGACGACAGATCGCAAGAAATCGACAGCCACCCGACGACAGATCGCAAGAAATCGGGCGAAACAATCGGGAAGAAAAGCATTGCCACCCGAGTGCACCCGTGCGTTGAAAGTGCGACGGCTGATTATTACAAAAGTGTATGCAATGGGCTCGGAAAAGTCCTGCCGAAACGAAAAATGAAGATGCTGACGAGGCTTCATGCGAAGTGGCTAGGCCACTACTCGGGGCTTTTTGCATCAGACTGGGTGAGTGATCAGTTAAGAAAATTAGAAATTGCTAGTCCCTGACCGGGTTATTACTTGTTTCCTTTTTTGGAGGTGCGCACGAAAAAGGTGTTCAAGGAGAAACCTTTCGAGAAGTTTCGATAAACTGCGAAGGCATCGAGGAAGTGGTAGGAACGACAATAATAGCTGATTTAATTTTTTTTCCTGCGCTGGCTGAACTTCTGTTTTCTCTTGCGTTAAAGTTCTCGATAGAGCGGAAACCTTTTTGTGATATTTCTATTGCAATTCCGGACAACCTAAAGTAAATTGGGTTGGAGTGGAAGAATTTTTAGAGTAATAGCGTTTCTTTAATTTGGAAGATGGATCATTTTGTGGCTAAAACCCCCAAAAACATAATCAAATATAATTGTTTTTTGATTACGAGACAACTAAGAAATTTGAATCAGTGAATCCAAAATGATCCACTGTTTTTTTTATCAGTCATCAACTCAAGGTGCATACTTGATTGATGTAACAACTTGCAGTGGAGGATGATTTTTGATTTACATTGAAATGAATGAATTGAAAAGCTTTTATTTCATTTTTTATCTGTACATTTATAACCTAACTTATAGTTAAATTAACAATGAAAATATAAAATCTAGTGGCTATACTGTTTTTACCTGCTGGCTCTTGTCGGTTTTAGTTTTGGTATTTATTGTCTTTTATATTTTAGATCTGACAAGCTATTCATATTACCCAGCCTGTGCAGAAGCTGGGATTATCCTGAGAACAATTACTTATATTCTATACTTATAACGTATATGACCCTTGCCCCTTGTCGTTAATTTCACAACCTGATGCCTAAGTGGCTTTACTCCCAGCTGCTGATACAGAGGAAGGTTTTTCACGCAAAGTCTTAGTTAACGGAGATATAAAACCTGTCAGTGCAGAGACGCAGGACTCTCTTTTTGAATGTCTTTGCCTCTGCTATGGCAGTTTTGGAACAGGTAATCCAGGATGGGGAAGCGTAAGTCAAGATAGGCCGGATTAGGATCAGATAGCAAATGGATTTAGCTTTGGTGGTCATGCCCACCTTTTTAGCGAAAAGATATCTGATGTGTTGAAATGCGGACTTGAAAGTTTTGATTTTACGCCGCACATAAAGATTAAACTTTGAAAATTCGTGAAAATAAACACCGAGGTATTTCAGTGATGCACTAGGAGTCATCTTATACGTTCCCAATGAGACAGAGAATATTTTGGTCTTGTTGTGAATAGTTTTGGATCCCCGATACTTAGAAGGATTGCAAAACACAAAGCGTTGTGCCTTACTGCTATTTGGTTTGATGCCCCATTCGTGGAAGTAAATACTTGGCTCTGCCAAGTAGTATTCCAAGCTCTTCGCTGCTTTGAGCGGGTCTTTGCTCAACGCAAATAAGAGCGAGTGGTTAGCATATTGGAGGACTTGGACTTGAAGTTGGCCCCTGGGATGGAAAGGTTAGCGGAGAATATGGTAGAGAGAATCGGCCCAGTGACATAACCTTATAGTACTCCTGATGTCATAGGCCCGTTGCTAGAATCTGCTTCATAAACGCTGACATAGTTTTGTCTGTTAGTAAGTAAGATTGTGAAGAAAGTGCGGAGAATGGCTGCACTACTGGTAACTGGAGCGCTCCGCTCCACCCCTACTAAGGCACTCTTTGTGCTGCTACATTGGCTGCCAACCAACCTACTGATCTCACAGCAAGCTAATCCTGCTGCTGTGAGACTAAATTGTATCTCAGCATGGAATAGGACAGAGTTTGGTCATGCGAGGATCTTGGCCGAGGGAGTACCCGCACCAGCGGTTGTTGACTACATCGCCCCACAATGCATACTGGATTTGGAGTTTACTACTCGCATTCCATGCAGGGAAGAATGGTATGATGGTATCACCCTTGATAATGGGCTTATCCATGTGTACATTAACGGCACAAAGCTAAACAATAGAGTCAGGAGTGGTGTATACTCAGATAAGCTGAATCTCAAGCTGTCCCTCCGTCTACCAGTCCACTGTAGTGTCTTTCAGGCGGAGGAAGCGGCTTTTTATCAGGCAGTCGACTGGCTTCTGTGTAACCGAATATTCGGGGTCAATATTGATATTTTCATAGATTACCAAGCGGCTATTATGTTCCTTGCTGGTCCTTTTACAGTGTCCAAGATTGTTGCTGAATGCCGTGCATCTCTTAGGGAGATGTCGAGACATTCGGTTGTTCAATTGATTTGGGTACCTGGGCATTAAGGTTTTCAGGGCAACTGTGAGGCCGATGAGCTAGCAAGGCTTGGAACTTTGCTACCTGAGGTCTCTTGCTCCTTTTCAATAGGTGTACCGATGACATCGGTCAAACTGGCCATAAGGCAAAAATATCTTGAGGACGCTAAGAAGCCCTGGGCAGATGAATCTTCCTGTGTGATAACAAGGCAGTCCTGGGTATCCATGGATGCGCATCGCACCAGGCAGCTTTTAAGCTTAACTCGAAGCACCCTTCGTTGCACTGTGGGCGTTCGAACGGGCCACTGCCTTATAGGACGGCATGCACAACGTTTGGGCGTAGAGTTTAATGACTTCTGTCGGAGCTGTGGCTCTGAGGATGAAGAGGAATCTGTCCTTTACCTCATGTGCCAGTGTCCAGCCTTGGCAAGGAGAGGACTGGCGGCACTTTGTGCACCCTTTCTCTCAAACCTGACGGAACTATGCCTGGTAAAGCTAAAGGGGATAGTCCGGTTTGTCAAAGGAAGCAAATGGTTTCCTGACATAAGTGAGTAGAAGAGAGTCACTGAAATATTGTGGCATCACAACGGGCCTCTCCTGTGCCTATGTGTGCTGGTCATCAGGCTTCTGAAGATCGGCAGCCACGTCAACCTAACCTAACCTAAGTAAGATTACCTCCTGCGGATAATGAAGCTTGAACAGAAGGCCTTCGTGCCAAACAGAATCGAAAGTCTTCTCAGTATCCAAAGCACACATTAACGTTTGAATTTTTTGCTCGACACAATTTGAAGCGTGACACAATTTGATCGTGCAGTTACGAGATGACGTGCTGTATTCCGTGCTTGCTTCTTAAGCCGAATTGGTAATCAGGAATTATCCGAATGAGCTCACAAAGATTGTTTATGATTTCCATCCAAGTTCTCTCGAAAAGCTTAGCCAAATTAGAAAGAAATTGCTGGCCTCTTTACTTTTGTTCTTTTGGTGGATGGGTACAATCTGTACTAATTTGCAAGTATTCGGAAAGAAGCCATTGCTCAAAAACGCACCTATTATAACGCGTTCCATACTTGCTTATTATATATTTATGCGAAAACATATTTGTACTTCCTGGAATATTCGATGACAATAAATACTACATGATATGTTTGATGCAGAATACCAATTACAATTACAAACCTTATCAGCTCCATTCTTGTTTTTTTTTGCAAATTGGAATTTTCATTTATTTATAAACAGCCTGGCTATTTATAAACAAATAAAAAATTCCAATTTGCATCAGCTATCAAGTGTGAGAAAGTACGAAGATACTTTTAATTCAGTAAATTCGGTTGACTCTCATCACCTCATTATTCAAATCGCAACAATGGCCAGACGACACAACAACCGCACTGATTGTGACACTAGTGACGGAATTGTTTCCACAAAGCCAACTATTTTCCGGAAGATTTTCGCAACTAGCACAACAAATGCTACAGTTATTACCATCTAAAGAGTTCGCAGTGCTGCGATAAAACTGCTAATCTCTGACATCAATAACATATTGTTGGCATGAGTTGGCCCATTAAATGCTTTTGTAACCTTCTCAGCAATTTAATCTGAGCAGTATCAAAAACAATTCGAAAAATTCCCAACGGGACATATACCTGAGTCACACATTTTTATACGAAATGCGGAGATGTGTAGTTTCATAAGTGGATAAAGTAGCACGTACGAAGTAGCCTGACTAAGCAAGAGGAACGACAGTTCAACAGCTTTATCTACATCTTGTCTGGTCCGTAGTTGACTGCCTTACGCAACGCGAATGATGTGAAAGTGCATGTGTTTTATCTGCCTGCGTCCAACGAAAAAGTTTTACAAGATAATTTACATTTTTCAGAGGAAACAAATAATAAAACAAAGCCACAAAAATCATATGCTTAACGCCCAATGCAAATTCCTCGGTTGCATTGAGGCATGCAAGTGTATACACGGATTGGTTCGGATTTTTCATATCGTCGCTGTGAAATCAAACCGGCATATCTGCAAAAATTGAGTTTTTGAGTTTTTGGTATCAAAAAATTCCTTATTTTCCCCTCTATTTTTATGTCGCACCGGCATATCGTAAAGTTGAATAAAAACCCGTCTAATGGTGTTTTGCCGCTTTGCATTCACGTGGAAATAGCCCACATGCGAAAACTTTAAAGCGATCTAGTGAAGAATGTGTATTTTGCAGATATGCCGGTTTGATTTCACAGCGACGAATGTAGATTCAATTTAGTGAATGACGCTTGTAACTAAAGCATGCGTGTAAGTTTCAATTTCACCAAATATTTTACTGATCAGAAAACGGTTCAAGTTCTCTTTAGAGTTAAACGCGCTCAAAAGCGATTCATATAAACTCATAGTTCGCCCGAAACTAAACTCATTCATAAAAACCTGTTAATGTACCTAAATATTTTCCAAACTCCAAAAACAAGCAAATGACCGTAAGTTTCGGAAGACGCTATTCTTAAAGAGCGTCGCTTCGCTATCATAACTCGTTGGACGATGAATTATCTCTTCACGGCACATCGGAAGAAAGTTTACCGAAGGAAAGTGCTTCAGATATGAATTTCAAGCATCCATTGTTGACAGACGATGCTTTTCTGACTAGGCGTCGAAACATGAAAAATGCTATTCATATTCAATTCATGAGCCGGGCGTACCCGTGTCAACTCTTGAAACAGGTGCGAACTCCTAACAAAGCTTTTGGAAATGAATAGTTTTCTTTGGAAGGTCAAGTCGCGGATTTTATTTTTAAGATGGTATTGTTGTTCCAGAAATAAACTTGGTGAATGTTGTGAATATTAAAGACGCAAATAGTCAGTCCGTAGTGATATAGATTTTATTATTTGGTCATAATATCTATTAGCTAAACTGGCTTACAGGTTTGTTTGGCCGCGAAATTGATCATATTTTGATTGTCATCTCAAAATTATTGATGAAAATATAATGGGATCTTTTGCTTTAATTTATAATTTTTAAATATATTGATTGCTTGTAACGTATACAGATGCCCCACCACTGTAACCTTTTGGGCATATCGTACCTTATCAGCGCTATGTCTTACGACTAGGGATTCCAATCCCGAACCATTTTTTCAATCCCGGGATTACGGGATTAAAAATTCTCAAATCCCGGGATCCCGGGATTTGAGATTCAAAATATAACACAACAAAATAAGTCAAGTTTTTAATAAACAGATTATATTATGTGCCATCATTTCAAAACTATAGCAATAAGTAAGCTGAAAACTGTATAAAAAATATGTAAATTTATTTAATTGATGCAAATAAAAGCATTAATTTTAATTATCCGAGACGTTGACAGTATGAAAGCAAATATTTTAAATTACAACTATTACAAATTACAACAAATCACGACAAAAAATAACAACAATAAATCACAACTCTTAACATATAAAATATTCAACACATAAAAATTCTGCCAAAGTTCATTGGTTTTTTCGGAAGTAGCATTGAAGCAATAGCAAAATATCCAAAGTATCGTCTCCAAGCCTGCTTCTAAATTTATTCCCGATGTTGGACGCCGTGGAAACAGTCGATAAATATTGGTAAGCCTGCTCCAAACTATGCGAGTGCCACCACTTTCGAAAAGTTTCATTTGTTTTGCAATAGTTTTAATTAGATTAGTTTCTTGCGGCATTTCATGATTGATTATTTTCATACTTTTGCAGCTCTTCTTGTAGCATCAATTGACGACTACCTTGTTCTGATTCAATTTGGGTATCTACTGGGTTCTCCTCATTTCTTTGGCTAGCAAGCAAAGAGTCCAGCATCTAGATCATTGAAGTATTTTTTTTTAATATTTGCGTTGCTTGGTTTCCAAAATAGAGATTCTATTTCACTTGGTAAATTTTTGCTGGTACAATGTGGATTCTGGAGATAGCTTAGCTAACCAGATAGCTCAGTACACGGATGCTCTTTTATTCGGTCCAATATTGCAATTTTCTCCTTGCAGCCTAAATAAAAATCTTGATGAAGTATTAGCAGTGCATAAATTTCGATCTTTGCGATTTAAGGCCTCCACAGTCAATTTTACAAGGAGCAAAACTTCAATTAGTTTCTGAATCCAATCAAACTCAGTTCCTTTTAATCGCTCTGGATATTGCAGGCCTATTATTGTATACTATTTTTCAAAATGGAAAACCGTTTAAACATTGTCAAGAGATTATTTCATCTTGTTTTACAATCCAGTAAGTGTGACAATTAAATGCCTTGCTTGGATTTGACATAGTTTTCAAAATCGTTATTTTTCGTTGGAGCTTTTTGAAAATATAAAACTACCTTACGAACTTTCTTTATGCATGCGCTGATGTCCTTCGTCAGATCTAGCGTGTCTTGCAGGCGACCGGGTTCAACGTAGTAAGCTGATTCAGGAGCGTCCAAATCTTCGTGGTCTTCGTCCAGATTATCAGCTGCTTCATCAACTCTTTGATCTAGAATGGACCTCCTATTATAGAGAACATCGCAAACTGCCAAAAGGATGCTATTCGCCAAACAAATATGTTACTCTGTATTAACTAGTCTGCCTACTTTTCGCATTTCATTTGACCCATCAGTTATGATGGTAACAATGTCTTTTCCTAGAGAAACATCAAACTCAGCGAAACGCTCTTTTAATATATCTAGGTAGTTTGCAACTGTCATTGATATCCTTACTCGCACCAAGCTCCAGTAAAAATTCACAAAGTAGATGTTAATATCTGTGTAGCGCCTATTTGTTGTCGAGGTCCACTTATCAAACGTCAAACTGAACCGTTCACCTGAGATACTAGCCTGTCTTATCTCATTTTTTATTATTATTTTTTATCCTGCTTGCATAGCCCACAGCCTTTTTTTTTTGATTGTTATTGAGGGTTTTGGGAACTCTATATATGCATTCGCCAGTATTAATTTCCTCAAATCATTCGAAGTAACGAATGCACTAAATACGAAACAGTCCATACTTATTTATTTACAAACCCCTTTGTATTCTCTTGTTAACTGTTACATTGTTACTCTATTCTTTACGCATTTTGATGTGAACTTGCATGCTAATTGCTTTTTCATAAATATGGATTTTATTTGCTCTTTTCGAGTCTTGCCGTAATTTGATTGCCGATTATGCTTGACTCCCGGCCCGGAAATCCAGGTCAATTTCTGATCCCGAAAATCCCGGGATTAGAACTCATCAATCCCGGGATTTTCGGGACCAGAAATTAGCCGGGATCCCGGGATCCCGGGATACGGGATCCCGGGATTGGATTCGCTACTTACGACGTATCCAGCCTACTTATGAACCAGGTTTTGTCCCCACAGACACATTGTTACGTCCTTGGTATAGGGAAAAATAGAGCCAAAAAGCTCTAATCTTCGCTCTTCTAATGCTCATTAGACTTATACGGTTGACAAACTGGTGTTATCTTGATAAAAAATATATACAGTGGCTCACAGCTTATTTGATACAGTGACTATTTAAAAATGCAAATCACTGTAACTTCGAAATAAAGAATCCTATCCAAAAAATTTAGACGTATTTGACTAGATGCATGTTCAACGAATACAATGCTAACAAAAAATGTTCCAGCAATATTCCTCGGCGTCCGGTAAAAGAGAAATACCACTGGCGCAGAAAAATTGCAGCTCAAAGCTTATTAGATACAGACACTTCAATGCGAATAAACTTCTATTTGTCGCGCCGTTAATCGGTCTTGCTTTTGTTTCTTGAGTTTTTGATTGTGTTTAGACATTGGCTTGAGTAATTTTTAGCAAGATTTTGTAATCTGAAGTGCCTAAATGCGCCAAAATTGTAAAATGGAGCATCGTACCACAATTGAACAGCGCAAATTGATATTAAACCACTTTAAAAAAGGACAAAGTGTTCGAAAAATTGCTGAAAGTGTGAATTTGAGTGTCTCTACAGTGCAGCACATAATTGAGCGCTTCCTACACGAAAATCGGGTAGAAAATAAGAGGATATTTTCACCGTATCCGACGAACGATACATTGTAAGGAAAGTGAAAGCAAACACAAAGATTTCCGCTCCAAAATTGGTTACTGAGGTTCATCGTGAATTAAGGAAGTCATGTAGTGCTTAAACCGTCCGACAAGTGCTTCGCGACCATGATTTCGACGGGCGAGTAGCTCGTAGGAAGCCATTCATTTCCAAAAAATATACAATAAGCCGATTTGCCTTTGCCAAAGAGCATGTGGGAAAGCCATCCGCGTTCTGGAATACGGTTATTTTTACGGACGAGTCCAAGTTTAACATTTTTGGCTCCGACGGAATGTCATATGTCTGGCGCAAGGCAAACACTGAACTAAACAAAGGGAACCTCAAAGCTACTGTGAAGCATGGTGGTAGTAATCTGATAGTTTGGGCCTGCCGCAGCCGGAGTCAGAAATTTAAAGTTTATTGAGGAAACAATGGACCAAACAAAGTACTTTGATGTACTCAAAAACAATTTGCTGCAAAGCACTGAAAAACTGGGTGTTAGCAACCAATTTCGGTTGTACCAAGACAATTATCCAAAGCACAAGTCGGGAGTCTTGGCCAATTTGGGATTGCCCTCATTTGATGTCTCCGCCGGCACAGTCACCAGATATGAACGTCATTGAGAATCTGTGGACTTTGCTGGATAACAACATTAGAAAACACTAGATTTCTAATAAACAAGACCTGAAGAAAGCACTGCTAGAAGAATGGCAAAATATTACTCCTGAAATCACAAAAAAACTCGTTGACTCAATGCCGATTAGGCTCTAGGCTCTGCTTAAGGCTAAGAGCTATCATACGAAGCATTGAAATCAACTGGAAACCTCATAATTCAAAACAATTTTAATGTTTAATCAAACTGTAGCAAATAAGCTGTGACATGAAATTTGTTATTACTTTTAGTTTTTTGTTTTTTGAGATGTAAAACAGCAACTTTGTAACAAATACAAAATTGTTTATTAAACAACAAACATTTTTCTTCAAAATGGTGCTCAAATTTTTTTGATATTGTTATTATGTTTTGAGTTATTGCAACTTTATTTTTCAAAGAAGCACTGTATCAAATAAGCTGTGAGCCACTGTATGTACTTAAAAATCCATCTAAAAAAGATATCAAATAGATTGATGAATCGAATGAGTTGCAAAAGAATTTTGACCAAAAATATTTATGTACATAAAAATCCACCTAAAATAGATATCAAACAGATTGATGAATAGATTGAGTCGCAGAAGACATGTGCGCCTATAACGCAAATCACTGCTCTTCGCAGCAATAGGAAGTGCTGGAACACAACAAGATCTGTGGTCACTAGTGCCTGGATGGTATCTACCCGGCTATGCTTAGGGAGGGAATAGACCACTTGGGGGCAGACTTAAGGGAAATCTTCTGGGCATGCCCAGCTTTGGGGTATATTCCGCCACCTTGACGAGAGGTTAAGGTAGTTTTTATACCTAAACCGGGGAGAGATGACTATTCGAATCTAACGAACTTAAGACCGATCAGTTTAACTCCATTTATATTGAAATGCCTAGAGAGATTTGTCGAACGACACATACGCACTACGGCGCTTAAGTTTAGCCTTTGAATACCAGCGAAGAAAATCATGCGAGTCGGCCCTTTATTCTCTGGAGAGTTGAGGGAGCGTTCTCAAATGGTGAGTATGCGTTTGGGGTATTTGTGGATATCAAAAATTTCCACACAATCGTTTTTCCATGCTTCCTGCATCTTAAATTTATCTTTATATTTTGCAGAGCACTACTTTCGATTGCACTGCACAAATCAGCCGATTCACATCAACATCTGGTAAATCGTTCATTTGATCAGAAAAACTGCGACTGATTATTTCAAAAAATTAGAGGTAATAATAAAACTAACCAAAACTGATTAAACTAACTAGGTAAAACGTCTAAATATTTCGAATAAAGAGATCCAAACTGATAGCTTATTAATTTTAAAGAAATACAAATGATCCAATCAGGTTAAAACCGAAACTAAAACGTCCGTGTGTGAACGAACGTGTTGATTGCTTTTTGTTCTCTGGACACGAATTCGCACCTTATAGAAACCTGATGAAACCTGTTTGTGTTCAGGGAGTATTCGGTGCTATACGGTTTCTATTAGGCACTGATCAACGGCTCTAATACTTTTCCACTTGCCTTTTAGACGGTCAACTTCGATCAAATTGGAAGCTAGCCTTGGCATCACCTTCAGTTTTTGAGAGGCCTCCATTCTCTGTGAACAATGTTAACTTGAACTTGACACCTTGGTGCTCTGCGAAAGCAAAAATTCTATCCATTGCCAGCTTCTCTTCATCCTTCAAGTAGCCAACAGGGGTTTTGTCCTTCGTGGCGTATAGTTTAGCCCTTTCGCAAAGATTTACCTTTAGGACCTACTTCCTTATCCATTCAGCCATTCAGCTGTGGAGAAACACATTGCTTTCTTTGGGGACTATAGTATAGAAGAGAGGGACAACGACTCCTCCCATCTTTGCTAACTTCTTACGGCTTGCACCTCGTTTATTTGAGAGAAAATTGCTCGGCATGACCACCATTTTTAAACTCTGCAAATCTTTCTACACCTGTCATTTTCGAACCAGCCATCAAATAAAAAAGAAATTCCCAGGGTGTGCTAATCTTGACGTATAGCAGTTTTAATAGACTTGATTGCAATGCTAATAATTGGAAGCAAGCTTCTGAGCAGCAATGATAAGGCAGGATGATAATCATTGTAGAATGAAAACAACTCACAAATTATTTACTTTCGTGAATTTTGGAACTTATTCGATTGGTAGTCCTATGGCTTTTGAAGTAGTCTTCGGATGAAAGCGATAAATGACCTTCGATATAGGTTGGTTGTAATAAGTAGCACGTCTGGTCAGGGCCATCTTTGCGCATGGGCACAATGGGCAAGTGCCCAGGGTCCCGAGATCTATGGGCCCCCTTATTTCCAGATCATCAGCCAATGAATATATCTATTTTCTGAAAATTAAACTATAATTACCTGACTTTATTTAATAATTATCTATCCTTATATTAGTAATTTCATGGGGCTAACACTGGCAACTCGATTTGCTTACTAGTAGGTGATTTCCCTAAATTATTTCAGTTGCATGCAATGTTAAAAATAAATTAACAGACTATGGATCTGTAATACTTCCACGCATTACGCAGAAAATTCAGCGAATATAGGTATCCTGATGCATTACTTTTCCGTTGGGAACAATCTTATATGTTATTATTGTGAAAACCTTTGTTGTTGCGTGGAGTTTGGGCTTCACTGGAATAAACATAAACAAATCAATCTGTGCACCCCTTCAATTTATGAGGAGGGCACTTTAATTTCTGCTGCTCCTATTTGAAAAGTACGACCGGGACGGCATTTCTGTTTAGGACTAAAAATCAAATCATTTCATTTAAGATTAAACTTGCAAACGGTATGTTTTATTTTATGTTTGCGATTGTTTTCAGTGCAATTAAATAATAAGTATTGATAACTTTATCTATACATACATACAAAATGTCAAAACGGTAATATCGTAGGCTCAGAAAAAAAGGAAAACAAAACAGCATATCAGAAAGAAGTAATTGATAAATTATCGAAATCAACATCATATTTTATCCCAGGAGCTTCTGTGAGTAGTAATCAAATAATGAACCATCCACATCATGAATCATATCAACAATAGATTGCAAAAACTCAGGGAACCTCACAATCTACTTGCTCTTTGCTAAGTCTTATAACTTCAGAAAAAGAGATTGAGCCATATTGCACAGAAGGCTTCCAACCCTACGGAAAAATGCAATAACTTCACCAACAACTGTTTTAATTAAGGAACAGCAGTCATCCGACCCAGAAAATATTTCACACGACCCTGTCGATTATTTTCACGAAAATTTTACCGAAAAAACCGTGAAATTTAAATTTGTAAAGAGCCCATATATTTTCAAAATAAAGATTGTGACTTTTCCGAAGCGTCCAGAACCTACAAAGACAAAGAAGATGGCAAATCAGTAACTACATATTTCAATAAAGCATTATTTAATCTTAAATTAAAGAACAATTGAAAGAAAATGGTTGCTACATTCGCCTTGGAAGAAATCAGTATTTTGTTTTATTGCTGCTTATTTAACCCTTCTGATGTAAACCTATGCTCCCCGAATGGATGTAATGATTGGAACCACGTTAATCACATAATTTAGCAGATTTAGCACATAAGCAATCTATGATGACCATGAAGTAAAGCAGTTGGTAGAGTAGATACAGAATTGCTATGCCACTATCAAAAAGAATTGGATTACTGGAAAAGTGTACTTAAACGGGTTGTCGTTACAGTTGTAAAATTTCTGGCATTTAGTGGGCTTCCGTTGCGAAGTGACAATGAAATCTTTGGATCTCCCAACAATGGAAATTATTTAGGATGTGGGGAGTTGTTAAGTGAATTTCCTGAATTTCTTGCAGGTCACCTAAACAAATTTGGGAATCCTTAATGGGAAAACAGGTCCTAAAAAAGTTCTAAATGAAGATAAATTAGCTAAATATTTTTCGCTCGATCTGGAATATATACCTATCAAAGAGCATTTTGAAGAATGATGATGTACAAATCAAGATCTGCAGAGGGTAAAGCTACGACAATGTTTCAAATATGTCAGGAAAGCAAGCTGGTCTGCAAGCGAGAATCCAGGAGATATGTGAATTTGCTACCTTTGTACCATGTGTGGGACATCCCGCTGAATAGTTCAGAAACTGTCGAATTTTTTCGGATTCTACCCACTGATGGAATACATTGACGGACTATTTAGGCTCAAAAAAAGTTGTTGAAACTCTTTCTAAAACCAGATAGTCTACGCCAGCTGATGCAGTGAGCTCCTTACATCAAGGTCACAAGCAAATTACAGAAGCCTTGACGTATATCGCGGATGATGCAGAGCAGCGATAAAAAACTAGGCATGAAGCTCTTAGTTTCTTCAAAAATATGGAAAACCTGGAATTTATTTTATCCGCGGAAATTTCGAACACCACCTTGGGAAGAATAGACAAAACAAGTACTTATCTTCAGGAAAAAAAAACTATAGCAATGTACGTTCCAACTAATTTGCTAACTTCACTGGATGATTGTATTATTGACGTCAGGGAGAAATTCGATGACTTCGAATCGTGCGCCAAAGAGAAAAATCCGGAGTGTGACTACAATTGCCTATCTCAAAGAATAAAAGGTAGAAGCTCAGTCAGGCATTATTTGAGGGCTCTGTGCCATCAGCCCAACTAAATGGGAAAGATAAATTCAAAGTAGAAACTTTTATTCCCATAATTGATACCCTGTAAGTTCATATAAAACAGCGGTTGAATTCGTACAAGAAAATAAGACCTCGGCTCGGTTTTTTATCTCGCTTGGGACAAAGTTGCAAAGAATTCACTACAATCTATCCTAGTGACGTTAGCGAGAAAGAGTTGCAAACGGGATGTTTGCATTTAACCGAATACTAGAAAAGTGTTCAGACTAGTGAAAATGAAATATAACTACCATCTTCTGGTTGAAGAGCTACTTTTCCGGATAATAATTACCTATTGATTTAATGTGACTTTGAATATATAAAAATAACAGATAAATATATCTAGAATTTTTTTTTAATGCCTGTTGTTAATAACCCTCTGTCTTAGGGGCTACATTTATCTTAAAGTGCCCAGGGCCCCAAATAAATCTAAGACGGCTCTGCGTCTGGTAAAAGATACATTCTAAATTTACACATTTCCTTTACTTTTCTTCGAAAATCAGACTTTCTGGCGGCTCCTATAAGCAAAAGATTTTTTTTTTATACAAGGATTTCTTACTCAGCTTCTTAAAAGAAACGATCTCAGTATAACTCTACATGAATGGTTTCATTGATTAACACTCACACCAAGCAAAGCATGACATCAAGAGCATCTGTAATCTATGAGTGATAGTTTTTTGCGTTTAGCCTGTTTTGTCTGAAATATTTGAGCATTACTAAGTTACTTTGATTCGCTTAATCTTATTAATGCAGTAGCTTTCAGTATGTGCGTAACTACCTCGAATGTGAATTCTGTCAAGCGTAAATACCCGCGCTCACACATCCGGAATACATTCTTATGCATAGTAATTGATACGTTCAAGTTAAAGCATACAATCCCATCGAGTGTGAAATACGAATACATATGACTATAATTTTATAATGCCTGTCAGGTCGAAACCCATCATCAAAACTATGAATTGTTACCGAACGATATAAACACTTCACAAAATGTCTGCGGCTTCTTCAATTCACCTGACAGTTTTTGATAGCCTCGAATAAAAATAAAAGCGTGCAACAATTTGTTTTTTCGCTCAAACACTCGAAACTTTCGTAACGATATTTCCGTGCACTTCAAACTCAAAGCTATGCCTGGAGAATGGCAATTAGTGAGATTTTGCTGGGAAGCTAGAGACTGTAAGGCCACTCATTGGCCCATTCGCTTTGTTTTATGCAATTATGAGCAGTTTGCAGCAAAATTTGATCATTTCCATGTTCGCTTTCAATGGGTGTGCAGAATGTTTATCAATGAGACCACTAATGTTGAATAGACATGCGGTTATGGCGCCCGTGCTGAAATAATTCCACGTCTCTGCGATTAAGACATTTTCTTCACGGTCTGTATAGAGGAGACTGATGTCAATCGGACAAGCTGACTTGGAGTCGATTTATTTTAACTTGTATTTTGAAATTTTAACGTTCTACTAGCATGGTTATCTCACATTTTATTTAGAACAGTAATTTGGAACGCATCAAGAATAATTTTGAAAATTACTTAGGCTTCGAATAACTGCACAGTGGCTCAATCTATAGTAAAAAAGGTATTTTAATCCGACAAAAAATCATGACGCCGCGTTACCTCACACTCTACAGTAATTTGTTGTGGGTGTCTATTGTCGCGGTAGCGATAACAATATCAATTGTTACATATACGAGTGTTACTTGTATGCGCGATGCGTGGTTAGGCGAGAAATGAAAGAAAATACTTTCCATCGTTGAGTGATTGCATACTTTATGCGGAAAAAAGAACACTCATTTGTGTACTAATATGAATCGAGAAAGAAAGTGCAAGCGGATATTGAATAGTGTTCGTAATGAAACCATAACAATAAGGCCTGTGATTATGAAATTCAAACTCATAATAACAAATTTCCTAAACGAATTGTTTGATGGTTTTCAGCGTTGTTTCGATGCAACGAGGAATAAATATTAATTGCTAAATTGTGAATTAAGGAGCTTTTATAGTTTACATTTTCAATTCAATGAACTGTAATTAGTCTGATGAACCTTCACTTCTGGTTCGTTTAAAAAATATTTACTTAGTAGCAATTAACTTTCGTGAACAAGATATTGGTTTTGCTGAGGTAAGCTAATTGTTAAGAATGAATTTTGAAGTGAAATTATCGGTCAAACATCTTCTGTACTGTAGTATCGTTTCCTTTATTTAGTACAGTCGATTTTGTGCTCAACTATAACTAGTGATGCATGCAGCATTTATGATGGTACATTTTTTTTCTTATAATTATAACTGGCGAATTGTGCACGCCGTTTGTCATAATTTTTTTGATACATATTAAGACATTGAAAATTGGTGCTCGAGGCACGACCTTGCAGTAAATCGCAGTAATAGTCCGGGGAAATCTAACATGGTGCTTCGGAAAAATTAGGGAAAAGCTGAATTTTGGTGTGAACCTTGTTACTGGCGTGTTGAACAAAATGTCAAAAGTCCCCATCGATCCAAGTGCTGCGTCACTTTTTATACGGGGTCAAAGGTCACCAAAAGTGACCTTTCCTAAATATCTCAGTTAGGGCAGAGCCAGAAAGCTTTCGCCATCACAGGGAATGATGTGGATTCACTTAACAATCATAAGGGCGATAATCACGAACATATCCGTGGGGCGGGGGACTATTGTAAAGTTCTTGTGTACTCGCAAAAAGTTTGTCATATTACAAAGGGCTATGCGCTCAGCCATTATGATACTATAGTGATGCTCAAAACATATTCGCAACAACTTATTTAGCTTAGGTTGCCAGAACTTGTTCTGTGTAAGTCTCGTTACGATCAATTCAATGTGATTGTTGATCTCGCTGGCAAATTAGTGTAAAAGTAAACAAAACATAAAATGCTTACTCTGGAATGCACAAAGCATCCGCAATAAATCTTTGGAAACATTCAGGTTTGTAAATGAAAATAATATTGATTTTTTTTGTCCTCTGTGAATTGTGTTTGAAAGAAGATGACAAATTATTCAACCCGAATTATAATATCATAAGAAACCACAGACAGTTTGCAATCAGAGAAGGTGTTCCTATATTCATTAAAAATGGCTTAAAATACAAAAGCCTGAACAAATTACAGACAAAAACCCTAGAAACTGTCGCGATATCCATCGACGGAATTGATATTACTGTTGTGGTGTTATATTTTAGAGGTGGCAAATTGAACGCTCAGAAGCTTAGCTTATTTAGGAAGACACTAAACTACTGCTTAATCTTAAGACGAAATACATAATTTGCGGGGACTTCATTTCACGCCATTCGCATTGGAACTGCGCGAGAGCAAACAAAGCGGAGAAGATTTTGTTTGAGAAAATAAATAAACAACTAAATAATATAAATAATAAATAAATAATAAAATAAGAAAATAAATAAATAAATAAATAAATACTCTCTATTTCAGCCGACTGTGATTAATGACCTCTTGTCGATTCATCTGCCTTTATATTTTGAAATAAATCAGCGCATCATATTGGCGGACTATTCCAGTTTTGGTAGTAGTAAAACATCTTGGAGCCAGTATCGCCGGTTCCTTATCAAAATTTGAGGCTCAACGATTGTGACCTATAGAAACCACTTAACCACAGACAGATAGACAGTTAAATTGCAAATTTTGTGAATGTAGTGCACACTAGGGATGGACCGTTCCGACCGGAACTGTTAAGAAAACCTAATATTAATTCGGAACTGGTCGGAACGGTTCCAATCAATAGTTCTTAACAGTTCCAGTTCCAATCAATAGTTCTTAACAGTTCCAGTTCCGATCAAACATCAAGCGCTAGCGAACATTCAAGTTATACCATGATACATATTGAACACGGAACCGATATGAAATCGCTAGCAATTCAGTTCCGATGCATCATGTAGCTGGAACTGGAACTGGATTTGGAGCTGTTAATAATCGTTCCTACAAGGTTTGAGTCCCCATCGATTAGAACGATCAAATTTTTGTACATTGATGTGAATTGAGACATGGCATGATTATTTTGTATAGGGCGATGTCGTTGAAGTAATTAGTGAAGATTGGCATGCATATATGTATTTATGCCAACATTTTGTTCGTTTGTATGGAACTGGGGTGGAATGCGATCACTGTGTTATCAATTATAGAAGCGATTTATTTGTACAATTATCGGCAGTTTTTTTCATTTCTTTGCACATTAGTGTTTAATAAAATGTCTGTTTACCTTTAAAGATGCTATTTGAGCTACATATATGTGGGTATTTAAACTTGCTCTTGAATAGGTGCTTGCAATGTTTTTGTTGCGTCTTCAGTGGCTACCAGATGGAACTCCACGTACTACATGCTCCAAAGGCTTGTGGATCTTGAAGTTCTAATAAAAAGAGCTCTGGCGATAATTGAAAAAAGACCAATATTTACCACTGAAGAATGGCAAATTGCACGAGATCTGTTGCATTGTTCTAGAACCATTGTGTAATTCGATTTTTAGGGTTAATTTAATAAAGCTATGAGTGACAGGACGTGATATGGTGAGATTTTGAGACATTGTCTTGGAACTTAATTCGTATGTTATTTTCTAGCCATAATTGAAAATTTCGCAGTACTTAAAATAAACAAATGTTTATAAGATTGCCTCTTAGATTGAAATGAAAACTCAGTGAAGTGGAGGCATGTTGAATTTAGTTGCTACTTCAATGCTATGCGAGCGTTTTATCTCCAAAGCAAGACTCATAACAAATGAGCGTTGAACGATGAAAGCTATAATGCTCTTCTTTTTATATTGTAATTATGTAATTAAAGCTCAAATATTTGTTTTTTTTCTCTCTTAATTTTTCGTATCTGATTGTAATTATGTAATTAAAGCTCAAATATTTGTTTTTTTTCTCTCTTAATTTTTCGTATCTGATCCCTTTTTTTGTTTTTTCATCTTTATAAAATTAATAAAGAAAATTTTTGTTCACATAAATGCATATTCACTTAATAATGGTAATATTACAAAAGAGGTGGAACTGGAACGGATATCGGAACTGGTTCCAGAAGCGGAACGAAACAACTGGAACCAGTTCTTCAATTATTGCGGATTTGCCCACCCGTAGTGCACACTGCTCGTGATTTCGCTACTCTAGCTGGATGCGTAAGTTTCAAGCCACCCAATGTAACCCTAGACCATGCAACATCAGCTCTGATCAAACAGAGTAACAACGTTCGACGACAGTGGTAAAGAACATGGTGCTCACGGTTAACATTCCATTGAAATGAATTTGAATGCTGGTAACCCAGGAAAAAAGTTCACGCAAAATGTGGCAGCTTCTCAAAACTTTTGCGAAACAAATCTTGATGCCTTCCTCCTCTACAACTTGATAGTGGCACTGAGGCATATTCTGAAAAAAGAACGGCCAATCTGCTAGCGAAAAGTTTCATGATTCCTACACGCTCACACTTCATGCACTCAATCATGATTCTATCCAGGTAGCTGATAGTGAAATATCCAAGCTATCTCGCTCTTCCATCGACTTCTAACCGCGTTCACTCTGTAAACCGTACGAGATTCGGTCAATCCCAAAAACTCTGAAACTAAAGTCTTCTGTCGGTGACGAGGGTTTCCCAAACATTATTCTTTCAAATCTTCCCAGAGTAACTAGATTTCGATCACCAGACTTGTGAAAAGCAAAATTGCTTGATATTTTCCGAAAAGCTCGAAAAATGCTATGGCTGTTTGTATTGATTCAGTTCCAACAGAAATTCCTTGCGGTGGCCATCACAAATCCTTAGAGATTTATCTAAAATCAATCGGACAGCAAAAAATAGTTTTATTAAGAGATAATCTAGTGCCTGATCGAAGCTTCTTTTTTTAAAAAAAAATTAACAAAATGGCGGCCTCATGAAATTTTTCTCCAGATTTTCGGAAAAAAACAACAATTAATTGTTTATAAGAAATCGAAATTTGAAAATAAATAAAAATTCTTCAATCAGGCACTAGCTTTTTTGTTTTCCAAAAGCTGTATAAATTTCATTGAAATCTACTGAGCGGTTTTCAAGTTACAGTGGTCACCAGTTCAAAAAACATAGTTGTGAGAAAAACGCATTTAGAGTTTTACACTCGATTTATGTAGAGTAATACGAACTATTTAATTACTTACACCAAGTCATCGATTTCTGGGCCATATAATAGATCTTCAGCCGTTGTAGAAGCTTCCAAAATATCGATTTGCTGTTGCCTACGTAGCATTCTACCTTCTCGAGTGTTATCGTTAGCGCGCTTGTCTGCCACTTTCACATGTGCAGCATCTGTTTTTTCGGCATACCAATGAGAATTAGGCCCACAATTAAGTCTCAGTGTATTCATTATGATCAATAATCAAATCGTACCTTCATTGAATACACTAGTAGCTATGTATGCAGCAATTTGTACGATAGTAAAACTTGTATTTATGGTTTTTTGGGCATGTTTTCCACACTAGTTGCTTGAAGCTCTCATTATTATCCTGATTGAATCCACCCACACATCTTGAAAGTAAATTGTAATTACTGAGATCTTCAGAAATTGTCTTGATAGCTTCTTCAACATCAGGAGGTAAGGGAGAATAATCTTGAGTATACGTAGAAAGCTCTCCACTTGCTTCAGCACGCTGGTAGGAGCCCCAAGAATCTTCGCCTTTTGGACACATACTATGATTCGGATATTTATCACTCGAGCCGTAGTGATAAAAAGTTGCCATTATAGCAGATTTCATATCTTCAATAGAATCACAAAGTCGACGTATTGATAAACCATAGTTAATTTGTCTATTACTTTTCAAACACAGTTAATTTGTCTATTACTTTTCCTATAAGCTTACCTCTTCCACCAAGACCTTTTTGTTTATATTTCAATGTACGTAATCGAGTCCCCATCCGCTTCTGAACATGCCCTATACATTCCTTCTTATTTACGGCTGTATTTTTGTAAGGATCTGCTTTTATAATTTCTGAATAGGTCTTCGAATCACCATCGCCAATATAGTTTCCATATTTAACTCCATATTTTGTTTCAGACTGCTGAAACATTTCAACTATCGCATCCACCTCCATTTTCCCAGAAGACCCTTTGTGATTAGCAGCACACTCATTTTCATGCGATTTATGCCATTCCGCAAACTCAACCGTATTTTTTTTATTTTTCCAATACTCACATTGTTTATAATATGTACTTTTAATGTTTATATCAAGCATCTTTCCAGTAAAATAGCCAATTATAAAAGAAACTCCAAATGACGATGTATATCCCCGTTTTTGCCAGGTTCCATCTCCCGATACAGTTTAAGCATTCGTATCTTCATTTTTAGTTGTTGGCATTGCTTGTATTCTTCATTCACAGCTTTTTTCATCAAGGCTTCTGCGACGGTTTTACTACAATCTAAAATGTGCTTCAGTAATATTGTATGCGTAGCTTTATCTAAAAAAGACGGCAAGTCCATCAGGCCACAAAACTTGCACAATCCTTCGTATCTTATTCCTAGTATTCTCATCACAAAAATGAAGCGTCTATTTATTTCATAAGAATGGCCAACGAAAGAACATATTCATTTCCACAATTATCACATGCAACTACAATTTTAAATCCCAGCCCACGTGTACTTGTTGTTTCAAACTATACATTTCCATCACATTTTTACTAATGTTCGAAGAACATTAGTATTAAAATCGATTCGGCCAAAAATTCATATTTCTATATATATATATATATATATATATATATATATATATATATATATATATATATATATATATATATATATATATATATATATATATATATGTACAAAAAATTTCAGTGAGATAATCTCGGGAACGCGCCATTCGATTGAGCTGAAACTTTCAGGATACATTGGTGTATATGCAGAATAGGTCCAGGTCTCTTTAAATGTCAGTTATTGTAAACCTTTTCGCGCCGGCGGGCATTTAAGTGATATTTTTAATATACCTATTATTTCGTGCACAAATAATTTTCGCAAAAATAAAGTTAATAAAATAAATTTCTAACGTGTTTTACATATGAATCGGATAATGCTTTGGAATTTTTTAACCCTATGTGGGCGCTGGGTGCCTAAAAAGAGGACGGGAAAATTTGAAAATTTTTAAATTTCGATAACTTTTGACAGAGCTATTCAATCATTACAAAATTTTCAAAACATATTGATATTATTTAGTTGTAGATTTTTGTGGCTTTTAATGAGCGTGCTGGCAACCCTGTAGCTAGGGCAGGCACTGAAAGTGAAAACCTCCAAATCATCGTCTCTCTTGAAAAAATGCCGTTTCTTCAAAAATAAGCCTTTCATATGTAAATCTTGTGCTTTGTTTACATTACCAAAAAACAAAAAAAGATATGGTATAACGGGCACGCCTGGCAACCCTTGCCCAATTTACCTATATTTTTAGCATCAAAAACTTCTGTTTACGGAAACTCACGATCCGATGGGCAGAATTATTTGAAATTCACAGCATGTATTGACCTTAAATAGGACCAGGTCTGATAGAAGTGATTTTGAAATGCGGGCGATTCTGTGTCAGTGGTGCCATCTCGAAAAACCACTAAAAAAGGTAACTGCTTTTAGCCCTATAAATTCTGATTGAATCGTTCGATTTTGACGAAACTTACACAATTGCTGGACCTTACTTTAAGCCACGTTTGGTAGAAATTTGGTCGAAAAATTCGGTTGGAGCTGCCAGCTATGATAATTTTGGTGTCTTCATTTTGAAAAAAAAAATTTGGAAGTGAAAACATTCAAACCATCGAATATTCAAAAAAATGTCCGTTTCTTACAATAAAACCAATCTGTATATAAATCTTATGTTTTATCTACACGTTCAAAATAAAACTTTGGAAATTTCATGTCGGACAAGAACGGTAACCCTCTCCCAGTTAACCTATATTTTTAGCATCAAAAACTTCTGTTCACGGAAACTCACGAACCAATAATCAGATACAGCTAAAATTTACAGAATGCATTGGACTTAAGTAAGACCAGATTTGATAGAAGCGATTTTGAATTGTGGGCAACTCTGTGCCAGTGGTGCCATCTTGAAAAATTAGAAAGAAAAAAAACTGCTTTTTGCCCTATGAAATGTGAATAAGTTACCAGATTTTCATGAAATTGACACAGAAGCTAAACCTAACTCTAATCTCTGTTTGGTGGAAATTTGGTTGAAAAATTTGATTGGTGCTACCAGCTATGGTAATTTTTGTGTCTTTGGTTTTGAAAATTCGCTCAGGAAAATAAAACTTTTTGCACTATAACTTCCAGTGCAGTCATGAAATCAATACGAATTTCATACAATTAATGAAACCTGTCATAAACATTATTCAGGCCAAATTTGGTTGAAAAGACACGATAGGGTTGCCAGCCATTGTTGGT
Organism: Nemotelus nigrinus; assembly: GCA_947369275.1. Classification (NCBI taxonomy): domain Eukaryota; kingdom Metazoa; phylum Arthropoda; class Insecta; order Diptera; family Stratiomyidae; genus Nemotelus; species Nemotelus nigrinus. The sequence continues at coordinate 162,646,191 of OX376372.1, read as the reverse complement.
TTTGTGTTTAATTGCAATATCTTTATTAAGCGGTTTTATCGTAGAATTTTCAAATGGTAATGATATTGTAGTGACAATAAACAGCAAATATTAAGCTTTCGATCATTTGAAAAAACTCGCTGCAGGTAACCCTAAATTTCTTTATACTCCTATAACTTCGAATGTAACTAAACAACGTGAAGCAGATTTGATATATTCTTGGATTTGATACTGGCGAAAGGTTGCCAGCACGAGTCGGTTGTGCTACTTTTGTATCAATAAATGCTTACAGTTAGTATACATACCGGAAACATTTACAATGAAAATAAATAACCGATGTTACAATTCGCAAAGTTCTGCAAATTTTTCGGATCGCAGCCCCAAACACCAACTTCAGTTACAGTGCTGCAGGCACTAATATTTTCTTCATTGATGTTATATGAGATGCTGCTTTCAAAATTATGTGAAATAAGCAACTGATAACGAATATAATTAACCCGTGTTTTGCTCTCATAAACGTTGAAATTCATGCCAGTGGTAATATCTGAAACCTTGCACCATATGAGTTATAATGCATTCTTAAGACGAAAGTAAAACGTGGCATTTGAAACAGTTTGCCCGTAATAAGCAGCACATGTGGTGGAATATGCACTCAAAACCTGCACGAACATTAGTGTTTCTAGCGGTTCAGGTGCGCTAGAGTTTTTACTAATGTTCGAAGAACATTAGTATTAAAATCGATTCGGCCAAAAATTCATATTTCTATATATATATATATATATATATATATATATATATATATATATATATATATATATATATATATATGTACAAAAAATTTCAGTGAGATAATCTCGGGAACGCGCCATTCGATTGAGCTGAAACTTTCAGGATACATTGGTGTATATGCAGAATAGGTCCAGGTCTCTTTAAATGTCAGTTATTGTAAACCTTTTCGCGCCGGCGGGCATTTAAGTGATATTTTTAATATACCTATTATTTCGTGCACAAATAATTTTCGCAAAAATAAAGTTAATAAAATAAATTTCTAACGTGTTTTACATATGAATCTGATAATGTTTTGGAATTTTTTAACCCTATGTGTGCGCTGGGTGCCTAAAAAGAGGACGGGAAAATTTGAAAATTTTTAAATTTCGATAACTTTTGACAGAGCTATTCAATCATTACAAAATTTTCAAAACATATTGATATTATTTAGTTGTAGATTTTTGTGGCTTTTAATGAGCGTGCTGGCAACCCTGTAGCTAGAGCAGGCACTGAAAGTGAAAACCTCCAAATCATCGTCTCTCTTGAAAAAATGCCGTTTCTTCAAAAATAAGCCTTTCATATCTAAATCTTGTGCTTTGTTTACATAACCAAAAAAAAAAAAAGATATGGTATAACGGGCACGCCTGGCAACCCTTGCCCAATTTACCTATATTTTTAGCATCAAAAACTTCTGTTTACGGAAACTCACGATCCGATGGGCAGAATTATTTGAAATTCACAGCATGTATTGACCTTAAATAGGACCAAGTCTGATAGAAGTGATTTTGAAATGCGGGCGATTCTGTGCCAGTGGTGCCATCTTGAAAAACCACTAAAAAAGATAACTGTTTTTAGCCCTATAAATTCTGATTGAATCGTTCGATTTTGACGAAACTTACACAATTGCTGGACCTTACTTTAAGCCACGTTTGGTAGAAATTTGGTCGAAAAATTCGGTTGGAGCTGCCAGCTATGATAATTTTGGTGTCTTCATTTTGAAAAAAAAAATTTGGAAGTGAAAACATTCAAACCATCGAATATTCAAAAAAATGTCCGTTTCTTACAATAAAACCAATCTGTATATAAATCTTATGTTTTATCTACACGTTCAAAATAAAACTTTGGAAATTTCATGTCGGACAAGAACGGTAACCCTCTCCCAGTTAACCTATATTTTTAGCATCAAAAACTTCTGTTCACGGAAACTCACGAACCAATAATCAGATACAGCTAAAATTTACAGAATGCATTGGACTTAAGTAAGACCAGATTTGATAGAAGCGATTTTGAATTGTGGGCAACTCTGTGCCAGTGGTGCCATCTTGAAAAATTAGAAAGAAAAAAAACTGCTTTTTGCCCTATGAAATGTGAATAAGTTACCAGATTTTCATGAAATTGACACAGAAGCTAAACCTAACTCTAATCTCTGTTTGATGGAAATTTGGTTGAAAAATTTGATTGGTGCTACCAGCTATGGTAATTTTTGTGTCTTTGGTTTTGAAAATTCGATCAGGAAAATAAAACTTTTTGCACTATAACTTCCAGTGCAGTCATGAAATCAATACGAATTTCATACAATTAATGAAACCTGTCATAAACATTATTCAGGCCAAATTTGGTTGAAAAGACACGATAGGGTTGCCAGCTATTGTTGGTTTTGTGTTTAATTGCAATATCTTTATTAAGCGGTTTTATCGTAGAATTTTCAAATGGTAATGATATTGTAGTGACAATAAACAGCAAATATTAAGCTTTCGATCATTTGAAAAAACTCGCTGCAGGTAACCCTAAATTTCTTTATACTCCTATAACTTCGAATGTAATTAAACAACGTGAAGCAGATTTGATATATTCTTGGATTTGATACTGGCGAAAGGTTGCCAGCACGAGTCGGTTGTGCTACTTTTGTATCAATAAATGCTTACAGTTAGTATACATACCGGAAACATTTACAATGAAAATAAATAACCGATGTTACAATTCGCAAAGTTCTGCAAATTTTTCGGATCGCAGCCCCAAACACCAACTTCAGTTACAGTGCTGCAGGCACTAATATTTTCTTCATTGATGTTATATGAGATGCTGCTTTCAAAATTATGTGAAATAAGCAACTGATAACGAATATAATTAACCCGTGTTTTGCTCTCATAAACGTTGAAATTCATGCCAGTGGTAATATCTGAAACCTTGCACCATATGAGTTATAATGCATTCTTAAGACGAAAGTAAAACGTGGCATTTGAAACAGTTTGCCCGTAATAAGCAGCACATGTGGTGGAATATGCACTCAAAACCTGCACGATTCTTCTACTGTTCTTCGAACATTAGTGTTTCTAGCGGTTCAGGTGCGCTAGAGTTTTTTACACTTAACAAGAGTAGAAATGGCAGTGAATACCGCAATGAAATTTATTATTCGAAGTTCAGTACTGCTATTTTCAGGTACATCTTCTTCAGTGGTTTGTTTCAATTTTTTAGAAGATGTACTCTGAACACTTTCATCACGTTCCGCTGTTTTCGGATTGCATACATTTTTTTCTTTTCATTGAACGCAACTTACGAATATGTTGAGAACTTCGAAGTTCTCTTGAAACTTTTCTAGAATCACGTCCCATTAAAAATTACTTGAAATATAATTTATTTCAACACACAACTATCGACTGCTCAATGCAACTATCGTAGGCATACTGGCGACAAACAAATAATTTTCAACACTTATACTACTTAAAAATTGTAAATATATATAGTAAGGTATTTATAGATTTAGATATTACTATATATTCAGCAAAGTTGTAATTCATTCATGACAATAGAACCCGAGAAATCGGTTGCTTGCAACTGCTGCGAACTACCTGCTCTAAAGCGTTCTGGAGTGCCCGAGAGCCCTTTGTTAATTGTCGAGTAACTCAAAAAGTATTTGTTGGATTCACTTCAAAATTTCAGAGAATATTTTTAAGATATAATATTTTAAGAAAATCTAAAAATAGATTTTTTGAAAATTCTGACTACCCCTAACCCCATTAGATAAGAAATTTCCCTTTAAGAGTTAAACCATAGAGCTGCAAGACACCGCTTCATCAATAATACGAAGAATTGCAGAGCCATTGTAGGCATACTGACTAGACAAATCAGCTTAGGAGGATATATTTACTTAAAAACTTCTCTATTGATACCATTACCATGAGTTTATGAAATAAGGCACTAAATGCCTTTAATATGATTTATAAAATCCTAATAAAACCTGGCTGTTTTTAAGATTACTGAAATAACGTTGCTAACAAATGTACTCTAGCTTACAAAACGTAAAAGATTCGAGTCATAATTTCAGGATAGTTTTGCCTTTTCATTAGTTGGTTAAGGGTCAATGCGTCGCAATATTGCTCACTAATACAAAATCTGGCGATTCACTATACTAATCAAATGAAAAGTAGGTATGAAAATCAAAATAGAATGTGAAATTTTCAATCTTCGCATGGAAAGTAAATGAAGAATGAGTATTGTTCAGTTTACTTTTTTTGACTAAAAATCACCAACATTTATCATCCAGACACGCCTCACAGAAATAACGTAACAGCTTTTTCATTGCCCATTTTCATATCACAAGGTAGACTAAGGTGAAAATTTTTTTTTTAGCATAACAATTATAATTGGGACAAATGAGCTTTCATTCAAAATCAGCTTCTGTTCCAGTATAGCATTGTCTAAGATTTTTTTATAACTAGTTTGTTCGAAAACTTTCCCTACATTAATTTTCAACGTTTTTGAAAACATTTACATCCTATAGTGTTTTTGCATGGATAAACAGTGTAATTAATGAATAGCAATTAGTAAACAGCTTTTCTTGTTTCCTGAGGTGCCAACTTGTTTCAATTTTTAAACAAAAACAGAAAACTTTAAAAAATTTCGACATTCACTTAATAAACATTTCATTCCTTTTTATTGACTGCATAAAGCACACAATTATAGGTATCTTTGAATGAAGCCTCCTCATTCATTCTTAAATTCACTCTCATTTTCCGATTTGATAAACTACCTTAACCGATATAATTACTTTTACTAATCCCAGTTAAATATAAACGGAACAAAAATTTCATATTTCCAGTGTTTAGTTTTTTCCAATAGATAAGGACTCATAAATCAAAAGAAAAAAATCAAACAATAGCTACACTCGAAACAAATTCACTCTAGACATGCAATATTTACACTTTCAGGTCGATAGTAAACTGCTGCGATTATAATCCATTGCCACTCATTCGTATAGTTCAATCACATAAATCTAATTGAAATTGATTGCAAATAGAAGTGTTAAAGCCTGGTTTGCCAGTTAATTTGCAAAAAAAAACATTGTATCTTTCTCTGGAGTCTAAATAGATTTTCGAAAACATGCTTAGTTTTACTGAAGCAGAAAAACTTTAGCGCCAAAATATCGCTAGCAAGACCAATATCTCAAAAACCGCAATCAGATGTAAATGAAAGAAATGCAGAATACCCGTCCGAAAGTGAAACGCATTTTGTTTAATTTTTTGTTTTGGTTTGAAGTCTTATATTTTCGGAATTTATGAGCTGATCTCAAGCTCAGATATGTAAGCGCAATTTTGAATATTCAATATTAGCAAAGATGCGAAAAACGGAATATATGCAGTGAAGAAGATACAAGATATACGAATATAAATATTACGACAAAGCTGTGATCGATGTACGAGTACATAGTACTTACTGCTGACCCTTCCAGAGCTCTTTTTTGCCAAGCGTAGCATATTTTGAGTGTCCAATAGCTATGAACTTGAATACAATTGTTTGTGTGTGATGATTAAAATTGAAAATTGTTGAACTAAGTATGCACTGTTTCTCATCAGACATCAGTGGGATATCATTAAATTATATTTTCGTTAATTGTGCCAAATTTTAATATCGTGGACTTGTATCCAACGATAATATTTTACTCATAAAGGTTATTAATTTGTGATCATGTGTTAAACATTTCAAGCAATACTCTCATTTTTATTACCGGCGTCAAACTTCGGAATATTTCAACTTTTGATTTCGAGCATGTATCAAATTTTGTTATCGAGTAAAATAATTCCATAGGTCATTTTGGATCTTTGACGGTTAAGTGAGTAGAAGATTCACTGTATAGTCAGAAGAGATAGGAAAAGCAATCAGAGCACACCGCAAACCACACACTTTTACAGTGCCGCGCCAGAAGAAAGCAAAGTATGCACTGCTCAGCATCTTTCGCACGCTTTACGTAGATGTTTTGAAAATGTGGAAATAAATAACAGTCCCTCGTGGCAAAGTCTAGATTATAAATTGGATTACTAATTTCTTGGAATCGACACGACAATACCATTTCCACTCCTTTTAAACTGCGGTAAAATAGTGCATTATTTTATAAAAAGAGAGTCGTTCGCGCCAGCATTCCTCTGCATTTTGATTTTATCGCTTCTGTTAATTCATTCAACACTAAAGCATAATTACTGTCCGTTATTTTCGCAACTCTATCGATTAGCAGGATTCCATGTCAATCCCAAAATATTGTAGACATTATTTTTCTACCTCAGCTTTTGTAAGAGATGTCGAACTCTTTCCTTGCCACTGCTTTAATTTTTCTGTTGTTTTCGAGTACAAATGTCACGGAAAACAAAACGTGGGTAAATCGTTTCGTCTTCCGTGACAATTCTTGGAATTAAATTCCCCGGTTTGTTATCACTTAAATTCAAAAAATCCTTGTAGCACTTAATAGGAAAATGTTTTTGTTTTGAACAAAAACCTCTTGTGTAGGATCCAAAGCCCTGATGTTTCTGATACCCCAGCATATCGTGCAATTTTATTTGTCATCAAGATGGTAGCAGAACTAACTTTTCCACTTGCCACCAATATGTGATGTGATTGATTATAAAGATCTTTCAGGGTGAGGGTCACTTTCTATTTGCTACCTTCTAAGTTTAAAAAAAACTGTTCAACGTTCTTACTGTTCCTGAAGCTGGTTCAATATTCATAAACAGATTGCAATTCGCAAAAATTTCATTTGAGTTTTACAAAGCGTATTCGACCATAAATGCTGCGCTATGTTGATTTTTACTAATGTTCTGATGTAATAAATACCATCAAAAAAATTCAGTGACTATTTCTTTGAAACGCGCCATCTGGTTGAGCTGAAAATTTCAGGATACATTTGTGTATAGGTCCAGTTCTCACCAAATGTTAACTTACTTTAGCTCTTTGCCGCCGGCGGCCATTTTAGTGGTATCTTAAGTATCCCTATATATTTCCGAGTAGTAGAAATCACTTCGTAAGTTCCAAGTGTTTCCCGCATCGCAACATTCACCGGACGGCTGCCCCTTTTTTCAGATCGATCATATTCTGTTTCAGAAAAGGAGGGCCTCCAGTATTTTATATGTGCGAAACTTGCGTGTGAAACTCGATATCGATGTCGAATATCACTTTCGTGTGAAGCCAGAGCAAGTTCAAGACGCAAGTTCGATGTCAACAAGCTTCGAAACAAGACGGTAGAAGCCGAGTATATATCTCCTCACGAAAATGAACTTTTTTCTATGCCTAACAGCACGTCTATCAACGAAGTCTGGACTACCATCAAAAGTGCAATGAATGCTACAGCCGAAAAAGTAGTGGGATATATAGCTCGACAACGCAGATATGAATGGTTTGACGAGGAGTGTGAAGTCGCGTTGGACGAAAAGAATGCGGCCCACAAAATCCACATTGAACGACCGACAAGAGCCAGGAAAGAAAAGTATGACGATCTTCAAAGAGTAGTTAATAGAATTCTTAGACATAAGAAACGAAATCATTTTGACAACATGCTGAATAACACGTCCAAAGTAGTGAGGCACTTAAAACAAGGCTTTAAGCCATGTACAAGCCTATGTAGGGCTGCCGATGGAAACATCATAAGCGGCTCAGAGCTGGTGAAGGAGAGATGGGCGCTCTATTTCCAAATGTCCAGTACTCGACGAATCGCCATCACTTCCATTAAATGAAGTCCAACAGGCCATGGACCGCTTGGAATCCAATAAAGGACAGGGGATCGATGGGATCCCCGCGGAGCTCCCGAAGACAGGCGGGATTTCCGCTTTAAGAGCGATCCAAGGATTGGTGACAAACATCTGGCAACAAAAAACGATGCCGAATGAGTGGCAAAAAAGTGTCATACGTCCCATTCACAAGAAAGGAGATAAACTACTGTGCGAAAACTACAGGGGCATATCACTACTTAGAACGTTGTACAAGCTTTTGACAAAGATTTTTGAGTTTAGGATTTCCCATCACACTGGGAACCGCATTGTATAATATAAACCGAACTGCATTATATAACATCATGGTGCAGTGTGGAATACCAGCAAAGTTGATATTATTGGTGAAAATGACCATGACCGACTCCATATCACAAGTGCTAGCTCAGAATGACATGATCAACTCGTTTCCGACAAATTCTGGGCTAAAACAAGGGGACGGATTAGCTCCTGTACTCCTTAAATTAGTATGACTTAACTTGAGTATGTGATCAGAAAAATCCCCGTTGACACGAGAGGAATTCTTTTATTTAAGTTGACTCAGCTAATAGCTTAAGCTGATGACACCAATATTATGTCACGTCACAAAACAGAAAACGTTTTTTATAATAAAAAAAAAAATTAAAGAAATTAGTATTTTTTTTTGCTTTCAAATACTATGCATAATTTGAACTTCTGTGAGATTTTTAATATTAGTGAGTAGGAATATAACTGAAATAAGCTATGCTAATCACTAGTTTGGTCAGCAAAAAAAATATGGTCAGCATTGAAATACCTAATTGATCTTTTACACGATATTTAAAAAAACAATCGCATATATAGTTTACTACGCGCTTCATAAGTATACTTATCTATATTATATGCTTATATATTTACTGTGCTTCCCTTAGTCTCAAAACCACGAGCCGCCACTGGTTTTTAGCATCAGAAAATTCTATTCAGGAGAACTCACGACCCGATAATCAGATACAATTGACATTCACAGAATTTAAATAGGACCAAGTCTGTCGAACTGTGGGCCAATCAATGCCAGAGGTGCCATTTTGAAAAACCACTCAGAAAAAAAGCTGCTTTTTGCACTATGAATTCTGATTCAGTCAACACATTTTAATGAAATTCACACAGTAGCTGGACCTTACTCTGAGCCACGTTTGGCAGACATTTGGTTAAAAAAAATTAGGCTGAAGCCGCCAGCTATGGTAATTTTGAAGTCTTGAAATTTGAAAATTCGCTTAGGAAAAAAAACTTTTTACCCTATGATTTCCAGCGCAGTCATGAAACGAAATTCATTTGGTCAATTACACTTGTTTTAGGCAATATTCAGTAGGAATCTGGATGAAAAAACCATGAAAGGATTGCCACCTATGTTTGTTTTTGTATTTTTTGTTTTTTTTTACCTATACCTCTGCCCAGGGGCGTATTTGACCATTTCGCCGCCCCAGGCCTCAGAAATATTTGCCGCCCTTTTCGTGAATTATATTATATGTAACAATGCGTGATTTTTTTTTTTGATTCCCTAGAATACTTCGCTGTTTTTCGTTGTGCCCGAGCTCACAAAAAAGGAATATCAGAGCAAAACCGGCACCGTTTCGTTCGTAAAAATTCCCTATTATTGCGCCCTTGCCACACAACTACGTATTAAAATACAAACACGGTAAAGAACTTAAACAATCCTAAAAAAAAGAATCCAAAAATACCAATTTTAACAGTCCAAAACCGTATACACCTTTGAATCGCATATAATTCCAAAGTCTTCGCTAAAATTTTTATAAGTAAGTTTACTATTCCGTTCAAAGTTTACTTCCGCACTTGGCTGGAGGTCAACTATGAACTCGACTATTGTAAATTAATGTTCGATATGTTATTAGTGAAAGATGAACTCGAAATATTTCGACCTATGTTCTAGATTTCATTTTATAGAAAAATTTTTATAGAAATTAATTTCAGTAATGAAGTACAATTTCAAAAACACGCCAAAAATAAAGAGATTCGCATGTAGTTGATATACCCTGTACCATAAAAATAAATAAAAAATTCTCTGAAAAATCAATGCACGCAAATAATTACCTCTGATAAGCTTTTCCTAAATTGAAGAGGTATTATTTGGGTTCTTTTTAGGATTTTTTTAGGTCTTTTTAGGCTCTTTTTAGGTATTTTCAGATACTTATTAGGTACTTATTAGGTATTTTTGAGTTTCTTTGGTCCTATATCGTGATCGCATTTCGATATTTATTATAAGTCAAACTTTTTAGTGTCCGAAAAAAATCATTAGAGGTGAATTTTCGCGTGCATTGATTTTTTAGAGAATTCGGTTGGCTTGAGGTGTTAGGCTCATTCGACTCAGATATATGTACATATACGACAGAAGATAAAAACTGCCGCCCAAAAAGAAAATCGAACAAAAAAAATCGAAAATTTGCCGCCCCCGAAATTTGCCGCCCTAGGCCCGGGCCTACCGGGCCTAGTGGTAAATCCGCCCCTACCTCTGTCCATTCATATCTGCTCCCGTTTGTAGGTGCTGCTCCTCCACCCGGCTCGCCTGATGTCTGCCATGCCGTCTTAGCAGCTTCTTCATTACCGCATGTATCCACCGACAGATAGTTCAGGGAGAAATGCGGAAAGGGTACATTTTTGGGCCAATCCATTACAAATACTAGACCCGTTCAAGGGTTGTGGTGGATCATATCCAATGTACATTCAAAGTAGAGGTGAACCCATGATCTTCATTATTTCTGTGATCTGCCTGTCTGAATACTTGATGAAGAACTACACGATGAACTCATCTACTGAAAGTTGAGAAAATATCGACGCTTCCTTGACGATAGCTTGACGACTCGTGTAAGGGCGTGAACGTGGCCGTCGACAATCGTTATTTTGCTCGCTTGACGATTTTCAAACGCACCTCTCACGCATCGCATGGTCGACGGCCCATGTGTAGATTGTCTAAGTGTTTTTCCTCAAAACTGGAATTGATAAGATTCTCTTTGGGTTCGGTAGCTGTTGTTTTATTTTATAAATTTTGATTTTTCCAACTTTTCTTTTCTGAGTTTTTGTATACTTCGAATTTCATTCATTTCTAATTTCATTTCAATGATTGATTTTTATCATTGATTTAATTTGAAATGATGTACCTATATATTTAATTGTGAGTTTTTTTGGTTCATTTATGAATAATTTTTTCAGTTAACACAATGTTTTAGTTAAATATGTTCTTAAATATGTTCTCTTCCTAAATATCTGTTTCTTCCGTATTTTAGTGTTATTTTAATGTGCATAGCATTTCCCAGATGTCGATTTCATACCAAATTTACAAAGTGCTGAGCCAGATGGCGGGTTCAATACGTGCGACTTCAATAAAATGTGGCGTTCACGGCGGCTCTGCTGGGTTAGGTGCAGTAACAAGTTGTATTCGAAAAACTTTTTTCTTGACTCCCACAAAGAGAAAATTGGATCTTTAGGCTGTAAGGCTTTCCTGAAGCGAGGCATCGTTGGCACGGACTGGTCAATATCGGAATGTACCCGGCTTAGAAGGATGGTGAAGAATACCTTAAATGCGACGCTTAGCAAAGTCATACCACTATAATTGTTGCACTCTGTGGTAATTGTGGCACTCTGTGTATATGAGATAGATCTTATGCCTTCAACACTAGCTGGTGAACCACGTGATGAAGTCTGACCTATTATATTAAATGAGTTTGGCACCGATTCGTGGCGACTTTCTTTCGAGCCTGTGGGTCGTAGGAACGGTTTATTCGATGGTTGAATATCGAAGGTGAAGTTTTTTTTGCTAGTTAACGGTGCCTCTAACTGATCGAATTCCTCGTTATACATCAGTTCACATCGCTCCTGATCAGGAACTGATTTTTGTATTCAGAAATTTTTGCACAGGAAGTGAGTGATGATGATATGACGTGTCTGAATGGTGATGGTGGCGATACCGAACAAAAACACTTGCTGCTGTCACACTCCTCCATCAACTTTGCGACCCTTGCGACTTAATTGCTTTGAATTGAATAATTAAACCGGCTTCTACGATGTATACCTCCTTAAGTATTGAAATTGTGATTACACAACTATAGCACTAATACAGTGTATTTTTGTGTTGACAATCTATCATTTCATATTCTCTTCCTGGACTAGCTGTCAAATCATCTATCGAAATTAACACGAAATATCCCAACTACAAAAACGAATTTACCATGTAATTGTTCTCCATACGAAACACCCCGCTGGGCATTGTAAACGTTTAACATGCATCGCGAAATCATTGCACGAGATCCAATGCAGTACGTCCGCTCACATCAGCTAGGTATCTTCGATCGGTAGTTTTACTGAAATAATATTGTTGCATGTATCTACGATATAATTACCGTACACAGCTATCGAAATCAAATTGGTATTCTATTAGCTACTTGCTCAGATCCATTGTGTAGTGGCAACATAATATTATCCGTAATTGCATCAATTTTTTTTACTCTGGCGAATGCCTGATGTGATTGTATTTAGCTTGGTTAGATTGTAGCGTAGTGACGGTACAAATTAGCTGAATTAGCAAATGTACCGTGTCCATGTAAACATAGATACAACTTTCGAACGGCCTTGATTGGTGCAATCGTCGAAACATCTTTTTCAAGCTGAATTGCATTTGTATTGATTTCTTACCAAAACCGGCAACGATTCCAACTGGACCGTTCTTGAATAATCACTGTGAGATTCCGCAAAATAAGGTGACTTGTTTAATGTTATTGGTTTCCTACTTTCATTCTCGTGCATTACTTTGTTTCGCCAACAAGAGCTAGGTTCCAGTTCATACAAAAAGATAAAACTGATGAATATGCATTTGCTTTTGACAGGCATCTTATTTGAAATATTATCTTTTGGATTGTTTAAGAAATACATAGTACTGGCGAGCAATGATTGATTTTCCAATGTTGGCCAGCAATTGCTAAGTAGCGCTAGTTATCAATTATTCAAATTTATCGATACCTTTTGTTGTTTTTTTTTACAATAACACAATGGGGTCACCTTCATTGCAGAGCCTCTTCTTCCTAGCAGCAGTAAGCCGCTTAGTTAAGAAAGAAGCAATTAAAATTATCATTATCCCCCGAAAGGGAATAGAAAACACACTCTCGACACATTTAATTTGAAATTAAATTAAATAATTACAAAGAAAACATAAATAGGATATATGGAGAATAAAGAAAATAAGATAGAGTTAGTCGATGGAAAGTTAGTGGAAAACATGAAAAATAAAAAGCATGCAAAGAAGAAACTCTTTCATTATATAAATAAAAATTAATTAAAAGATTTTCAAGGAGAAATCAAAACGAGAGAAACTACCTCCCAGACAGCAACAGAGTACTGGTATGAGGGATGTAAAAATATTTTTTTTTTTACTGATGTTCGAAAAACATTAGTATTAAAATCGATTCGGCCAAAAATTCATGTTTCCATATATATATATATATATATATATATATATATATATATATATATATATATATATATATATATATATATATATATATATATATATATATATATATATATATATATATATATATATATATATATATATATATATATATATATATATATATATAGGTATATATATATATATATATAAATATATATGTATATATATATATATATATAAATATATATGTATATATATAAATATATATATATATATATATATATATATATATATATATGTATATATATATATATATATATGTATATATATATATATATATATATATATATATATATATATATATATATATATATATATATATATATTATCAAAAAAATTCAGTGACTATTTCTCGGGAACAAGCCATCCGATTGAGCTGAAACTTTCAGGATACATTAGTGTACATGCAAAATAATGCTAGATTTCACTAAATGTCAATTATCCTTAACCTTTTGGCGCCGGCGGCTATTTTAGTGATATTTTTAATATACCTATTATTCCGTACACAAATAATTTTTGCAAAAATAAAGTTGACGAAATAAATTTCGAACGTGTTTTAAATGCGAATGGGATAATGTTTTGGAATTTTTTAACCCCATGTGTGCACTAGGTGCCTAAAAAGAGAACGGGAAAATTTGAAAATTTTTAAATTGCGACAACTTTTGACAAAGCTTTTCAATTATTACCAAATTTTCAGAACATATTGGTATTGTTTAGGTGTAAGTTTTCGTTGCTTTTAATGAGCGTGTTGGTAACCCTGTAGCTAAGGCAGGCACTGAAAGTGAAAACTTCCAAATCATCGACCCTCCTGAAAAAATGCCATTCATATGTAAATCTTATGCTTTGTTTACATAGCCAAAGTAAAAAATTTGATATGTTATAACGGGCACGCCTGGTAGCCCTTGCCCAATTTACCTATATTTTTAGCATCAAAAACTTCTGTTCACGGAAACTCACGATCCGATAAGCAGAATTAATTGAAATTTACAGAATGTATTGGTTTTAAATAGGACCAGGTCTGATAGAAGTGATTTTGAAACGCGGGCGATTCTGTGCCAGTGGTACCATCTTAAAAAATCACTAAAAAGAAAACTGCTTTTAGCCCTATAAATTCTGATTCAATCGATCGATTTTAACGAAATTCACACAGCAGCTGAACCTTACTTGGTAGAAATTTGGTCGAAAAGTTCGGTTGGAGCTGCCAGCTATGATAATTTTTGTGCCTTAAATTTTGAAAATTCATTGAGGAAAATAAAGCTCTTTGCCCTATAGCTTCCAGTACAGTCATGGTATCATAACGAAATTCATATGGCAAATTTAAATTATTGTAGGCAATATTCAGCAGAAATCTAGTTTGAAAAACAATGATAGGGTTGCCAGATATGATTGTTTTTGCATTTTTTGACATAGCTTTGGTAAGCAATTTTATCATAAAATTTTCAAATCGTAGTGGTCTTGTAGTGAAATTACACATCAGATACTAAGATCTAGAAAGTTTGAAAGCTCTTGCGAATGGTAACCCTAAATTTCTTTGTATCCCTATGACTTCCAATGCAGTGATCGGATCAATACGAAATTCGGAGAGCAGGTTGACTTCAACGTGAAGCAGATGTGACTTATTTTTGGCTTCGGTGCTAGCAAAGGACTGCTAGCACGAGGTGTTTTTGTTATTTTCGTACCAATAAATGCTTGCATCAAGTATTCACATCGCGAATATACAATATATAACAATATATATGACAATACATACAATAAATAATATATAAGACAATAACAACAATATATAACAATACACTCAAAATCTGCACAAATCCTCTACTGTTCTTCGAACATTAGTATTTCTAGCGATTCTGATGCGCTAGGGTTTTTTTTAAATATCAAAAATCAGCATTCGGTAAAAACTAGTAGTAAATATTACGTAATTTACTTTACATGGTTCTAATGTGATTCTTCAGCAGCCTTTTAAAGACGATAAAAGATCTAGCATTCTTCAAAGAGTTAGGTAAATTGTTAAAGGTTTCCATAGCTAATCTAATAGAATCTTTATGTTTTCTATTCGTCCTAGCGATATCAAGCCTGATATTATCTTTAAATCTTGTGCGATAGCTGTGATAATCACAGTGTCTTATTGGATATATCGAAGATTTTATATTGTTATTGAGTATTTTATATATTATCTTAGCTTTTTCCATAAATATAACATCCCTTACACTGAATTTATCTGTTTGTCTGTATAGTATATCACTTGGAGTCAGTCTATCAAGTCCATGCACTGTCTTAACTATTCTATTGAGTATTCTATGAATTGAGTCAATATTCATCTCTGAAGTTTAACTCCAATTCAATATACCATAGGTAATTTCAGGCAGCACAAAAGAGTTGTAGATCATATTTTTTAGCTCTAAATCCAAGTAATATTTCATTCTGAACAGTCTAACCCAGAAAACCAACTTAGATTTCACATTACTTATGTGAGGGGACCAAGATTATCTATCATCAATAATTAGTCCTAAGTATTTAGATCTAGCCACTCTTTGTATCTCATTTCCATGTATTCTGATGTTAAGGCAGATCTCACTTTTATTAATCTGCTTGAATACCATGTAACTAGTCTTACAGGTATTGATTGTAAGCCTGTTTCCCAAAAGCCAGGGCCCATAAACAATTAAATCATTATTTATTTGTCGCTCCAGAAGTTCAGCAGAGTTAGCAGAGAAAAACGAAAGGGTATCATCAGCATAAATAATATATTTACCAGTCAGACCAGAGAAATATAAATCATAAATATAGAGTAAAAATAAAGTTGGCCCTAGAATTGACCGTTGAGGAACACCAATGTTAACTACTCGTTGCTTACTTATTTCATCATTAAACCTAAACAAGATTTTTCTGTCTTTTAGGAAAATACCAATTAACGCCAGTGCCAAGCCTCTTATTCCAAGTTCGCTTAGGTTTTCTAACAAAGTGATATGATTAACTGTATCAAAGACCTTCGCTAAATCAATAAACAGTGAAGCCACATATTTATTCAAATCAAGTTCACAATTAATAAATTGGAAGGCATCTGTTATTGCTGGTGTTACTTTTTTGTAAAAAACCATATTGATGTGTATCAAATCCTACACTATTTTCTATAAACTTAACTACTATTCAAAAATTTTGCTAAACGAACTTGTTAAAGCAATTGGCCTGTAATTAGAAGGATCTAAATCGTCACCTGATTTGTGAATAGGAACTATTATGGTATCTTTCAGCTCTGTGGGGAATAATGTGACTATTAATGATTGCAGAAATATAAGGTGATATCTGAGTAGCGACTAATTTCCAGTTTTCGGAAGTTATTCCATCAGTTCCAGGTGAAGAATTCCTCAATGAGCTAATTATGACAAACACTTCATCAGGATCAGTAGGCTCGAAAAAAAGAGACTTTGAATTCAACGGAATGTTCTGCCTTTCAAAATTGTCAGCGTTAAACTTCACTTTTAAGTCCTCAATCAGTTTTTCACCTATAGAGCTGAAATGGTCAACGAGATTATTGGCAGCAATGAGACAGTTAGATTTGTTAATCTTATTGCCCAACAAGAGCTCTTGATTGATTAATTTCCAAACTCTCCTAACGTCACCCTCAGCAGAGATAATTTGTCTTCTAACATAGTCTTAGCAATTCTGATCATGGAACATACTTTATTCTTCAATGATCTGTATTCAGAAGTAAGTTTAGCATCATTTGGATTCATTTTCAGTCTTTTATATAACATTTTCTTTTTATCCGTTTCCTTAATTAAATATTTCGTAATCCAATTGTTGCCTCTCCTAACTCTGATTTCCTCAATAGTTGAAGCTGACTGTTTTGCATCTTGACTAATAGTAATTATTAAGAAATTTCACCATGCGTTTACTAAGCTTCTTTAGTGCCGAATCAACATACTCGTAAGGTCGTTTATCTAAAACTGAAATTTTATTTTTAACTATAGGTTGCAGTTGCTTTTAAATATCAGATGCTGTTATATACAAGGTATGATGATCTAAATCTGGCCATTCTGAGTATTCTACCTTAAAAGCAACAGATTGAGTGTCGACGGTAGTTGTTACATGGTCTAACAAAGTAGTTGAGCTTGATGTAATTCTGGTAGGGTTACAATTTAGCATTACCACATTGTTCATTGCCAACATATTATTATAGTTAACACATATACTATTGCTTATGTTAATGGCATCTATATTGGTATCGGCGAAAACTATCAAGTTACTAAACCTTTGATACAAAGCATCTACATATTCAATAAGGTCTTCAGCATCATCATGCTTGGTTCTATTGTTGTTAGCATGTTCATTCAAGATTTTAAATTCTCATCAGCTGCGACCCAGTTTGCAAAAATCAGTTCTTTACTTGCTTTTGCATAATTTTATGTCAGTGGAATATTAAAATACTAACATTATCTTGATCACAGCAAAAGTTGCTGTACTTTTCGAAAACATTATCATACACCATTTGCAAGTGCATTAGCCTTTGGACGAAATAACTGGGCCCCATCACGCTTTAATGTAATCGCATGGCTCATCATCAACCAAGACCACTGTTTCGCAAGGTGCATGCCGTGGATTTTCAATGAGCGAAATCGTAATCTGCGAAAAGTCCACTGACCCCATTACTGTCTACCGGACGAAATAGCCGCACTTTGGTCAGGGGTCATGTTTCGCATTGGTGCTGCTTTCAGTGGTCTTAAGCACGATGTGAACGCAAGATTTTCGCGTTGGAGCCGATGATGTTTGCAGATCAACACTTCCACCTGCGTAACCTTGATTGCGCTCACGGAACTGTTTCAGACCTGAAAATGAAAGTGAACCAGTGAAGCAGCAATATTTACTTGCACTTATGTAGCATCTTGAGGTGACGACGAGACCACTAGTGCTGCCATAAACGTAGCAAATACCAGTTATTAGTTGGAAGCTCATGTCACCGAGCCTCAAGAAAATGTAAGAAATGCGATGTCTGTGAAACGACAACACTCCACTCTACAGTTTGTCTCAATGGGTTCACACGGAATCATCACCAAACATCAATTGCTTGTTAGAAACCTTGTAATCGGCATCATTCGAAGAAACCAAACGGTATGATCCGGATAAATAGACTATTCACAGAGTTCACAACCAGGAAGAGTCATCTGTCGTTAATCTTAATTATTTTCCAAACACTCTGCTGTCTGTACTGGTTACCTCTTTGATTTGTGCTAACAAGATAACTTTGACTCTAATGATGCTATGCTGGTAACGAAATCGCATTCAATCCGATTGTAGGACAAGACTACCAATTTCAACTAATAGCTAATGAGGTCGAAATATTCTCATTGAATTGCTTCGTTTAACGAGAGAAATACAGTTGAATGCCATGATGAAACTTCGCATTTCCGTTGTGTACGGAATGTTTTTGACGGTGAATGGAATTTTAGGGAGCAAATTTAATAAAATATGCCAAAACCATTGAGGAATCAGCTCAAACTTAATTTTCCAACCGAAAAGCATTAAATAATTTATTTAATCATAAATTCTACAGATGTTTGAAAAATTGAAGAAGAAAGCTGCTAATCAATATAATGTCCAAGTTCATTGCACCTGTTTTCGTTTTTGTGGAATCTATACGGAAGCAATTACATATAACTACTTTGTCTGCATACATTTACTGAATAATTTACTTCTTTGAGCATTCAACTTGGAAAAATCAAAAATGGTTAAACGAAAGATTTGCGAATTGATTTTGTGGTCTGCATGTGCAGGTGAAAAAAAAGAGAGTACAAACGCACTGAAATGGCATTGTTTTGAAGTTGAATTCAATTTTGTGGCATTGGATATTAGTTTTGAGGCTTAGAAACAACAATGGATTAGCGAAGGTCTAATATTAGATTATAAGGGTTATATTTGGTTGGAAAAGAAGAAGGAAATTTGTTTCAGTGAACTTAATGCGGATGATACCCTCCATGCTCATCCAAGCATCTTCGACCACTTTTTCAAGCGCCAGGCTAAAAAAAGATACAGGAGAAGGCATTCCTTTGTTGCAAATATTTGGCGATTGTAATGGCTGTGACAGGGCACCAGATACCTTAATTTGTTTTCGGACACTCGGCATGCTCAGCGTTGTGAGTCTAATTAGTTTGGTTGGAGTGTCAAACTCTTCTAATTTGCTAGTAAATGTAGAAGTATATGAAAATATGCTGTAGTTTCAGTTCGTATTTCCATTTTTCCATCGACTGCCGCAGAGAAAAAAACTGATTCGTTGCGAATTTGCTTTAAAATAACTCCCTCTGGTTTAAGCTAATTGATGATTGAGCAAATGAGGCTATCTAGACTAATAGTATTACAGGGAATACCTTACAGACGGCAGCACGATATGTTTGGAGTCGATCAGCCTAGGATTCCGATCGTCAGATAAAGTTTCAATCTCACTTACCTTCAACACTAGTTGATGAGCGGCATGATATAGCTCTCTATCTCCATATTTCACTAATTCAATGATTATTCCATCGATTCCGGTCGGTTTGTCATTTTTGAGCCGTTGGATTTCACGAACAGTCTCTTCAATGGATGGTAGTGGAAAACTTCGTACGTATTAATTAAGAAAGCCCCTAACTAATTGTCTTCTTTGTTATTGAGTGATTCATCATAATACTGAATCCATCGCTTCCAGTATTTGCAAACTTAGCATTGAGTTGTCAACTGCTTCATCCTGCTGACTTCCTTATAAAACTTTCGCGCCTGGTTATATATATATATATATATATATATATATATATATATATATATATATATATATATATATATATATATATATATATATATATATATATATATATATATATATATATATATATATATATATATATATATATATATATATATATATATATATATATATATATATATATATGGTGTACATATATATGTATATATGGTGTGTATATATATATATATATATATATATATATATATATATATATATATATTTATACGTATATACATATATCTCTTTCTGCGAATAACAGATACTCTCAACAACCATTTCTTAAGCCGCTTATAGCTGAATAGAAACCGGTAGGTGCACATGCTCTTCATACTATTTATATAATTTACCTTTTACTAATGCATTATTTGCTATTTGCTATGCATTATTATAGATACTTTTTGTCTGTGAATAAGTGTGAGCTACTACCACATGTATAAAATGTGAATAGTATGTATTAATTACGCATGAATTATCCATGACCGCTCAGGAATGAACGCTAGTCACGTATGCAAAATAATTTGAATACGAAAAGAAATATGATGCGGTGTTGCAGACAGTAAACAAGCACCTGCAACATGCGCATCCTAATCAACGAAAATACATGGAAACGTCTCGAGACAGACATTCCCATTATAGTCAGCACATTTGCACATGCATCATACTTTGATTTTATTATAGTCAACAAATCTAAAATAGATAAATAGTTCTGCATGCATGGCTGCGAGTTAGTTAGTTGCAATCAAGTACAAGTGCCCGGTCTTCTGGAATCATAAATTTTGTAACCGTTTCTTGGAATCATAAATTTTGTAACCGCCATTTTGTCGGCGTTGGCATCGCCATTAAAACGCAAAACAAAGTTTTTTAAACCGTATATCACTCGGCTAGATCATCCGCTTGCATGAATTACACATGAATAGAACGAAAGTAATTACAACTACAACACTATTTTTTCATTTTTTCAAAATTTGCTAATAAATTTTGATATTTTTACGTATCTCATTCTCATCAAAACCATTCTCGCCATCAAAACCTGTATCACGAACTACCGTCTGCCAGACGGTTACGGAAAATGAAAAACCAACCACTTTTGATAATGTTGCTGCGAAACAAACCAATCTCTGATTACTTTGCTGCAAAACACAAACAAGCTTCTAAAACAACAGCTGCAGCAATGATAGAGCGGAAAGCGAACTCAAAAACACCATCAAATGTTCAAAATTGTCTACTAATGCTATTCTGCAACTTCCAGATTCCGCATCTAATGAACCTAAGAAAACAAACTCAAAAGCAATAGATGCCAAAATCGATTTAGATCCTCCTTTGGTATTTAATAATTTTAATATTTTCAACTGCACCCTCAGAAGTGTCGCACAATCCAGAGCTATATTTATATACATAATTGCTCCTTATACCACCGCAGAAGACGTGAGGTAAAATGTAAAGGAAAGCCTTGAGCGTACAGAATCATTCTTTCTTAAAAACTGTATATCAGTTATTAAGATAGGGAACCGGCATCGTGTATCGTCATTTAAAATTATAACAACAGATTTTTGCTTTGGTTCCATCGCAAAAAGCAATTTCTGGCCACCGAACTCCGTTGTGCATGAATTCGTCAATAAAAAGACAGGTAAATCGAGCACTGCAATGAAAACCGGGACGAATTCATCTCAGTACTTTACGCCAACGTAAGTGGGATGCAATCCAAACTTAATTAGTTCTATGAGCTCTCGAACTCTGAAGCTTTTGTTACTATTGCAATCACCGAAACGTGGCTTTGTGCAAATATTCATAATACTGAAATTTTTAATTCGGAGTATACTATTTTCCGCCAGGATAGACATGGAGATCTTGCTGGTGCTCCTGTCGGAAGTTTTGTTCTTCTGGCCTTTCACAAAAAATTCAAAGTATCTCTTATAGAGCTACCGCAGACAGGTAATGAATTTATTTGTGCTCAAGTCGAACTTACGACACAAAACGTATTGTTTGGTGTCAACTACATGCCACAAAACTCCTGGTATGACATTTACGCTTCGCCAATACATATTATGCAGCTCAGATGCGACCTTGCGGACAATAACGACGGCGTCGTCTTAATGGGTGATTTCAACCTACTAAGAATCAATTGGTGCTCTTCAGCGGACGGCACTCTCGAAGTTCGGGGCTCTACTTCTATTGGCGGACAACACAACATCAACATTACAAACGAGTTAATATAACTTGGGTTTGCATCCGGGACTCAAATGTAAAAATGCTGGATCTGATTTTTGCAACTGAGGCCTCTTCTACTGTGCTGAAAGCCTTCTCATCATCTCTCAACATTATTTTGGAGCCAAAGTCTAGTAATGACCTACCATCTAACACATCTGAACTGAAATTTAATTTTAGACGAGCTGTTGGTCAAATGCGTGACTTGAATGAACTGACTAACTATGATTGATCTTCCGTGTTACAGGAACTTAATCCGGATAAAGTCACGTTTTATTTCCACATTCGCTTGTTTGGTTGTTTTTTACAGTGCGTGCCAATTACTTTTAACGAGAGCAAGGTTCGTCTTTCTAGGATGTCTCCACATCTTTGTCATTTGAAAAATTCCAAAAACAAAGCCTGGAAACAGTTTTGCGTGACTCGCTCAGAGTCTGACTGCCAAATTTTTTTTTTACATTAAGAGATCTGTATCATAAAGAAGTTTCATTTGCATATCAAAGACATACGCAATAGCTAAAATTTAATTTACAAGTTCAACCTAAAAGATTTTAGAATGTTGTTCCTTCTAAGTTGTTGTTCCACAAGGGCCTTTATTGTTCACCTTACTTATTTATTTACATAAACTCATCGCAACAGTATACAAATTCCAATTATAGCAATGATAAATGAACATAAAAAAACAGATAAAAGAATAATATTTACAAAAAGAAAATTCAATTCAACAATCTAATGTCCCAACGCTCAGGTCAAGTATAAATGCTTTTAAATGACTTTTGAAGCTATAAAACGATTGTGGCAGAGATTCAAGCCCCAATTCATTATGACGTCTAGGGATTCTGACGAAAGGAGAAAAGAAGTACACATTTGTACGCGCGAACGGAACAGTAGACTTTCTGAGACCTGTTGCCCCGTAATGAACTGCGAGGTCGGAATGAATCGGTGAAGCCAGATATAATACCTCGCTGCGATTTGAACAAGAAGCACTCGTCAAGCAGCAGCCGACGTGACTCCACGCAAGGAATTTGAAGAAAGGACAAACGGGAAACATATCAGGAGCAAAGGATATTATATTTAAAAAATAAAGACCGTGTGAACCTACGCTGCACAAACTCGATGGCCTCAGAAAGGTCAAGAAAACGTGGAGACCACACTTGACAAGCATATTCGAGGACACAAGGAATTAACATTAAAAAAACTCTAGCGCACCTGAACCGCTAGAAACACTACTGTTCGAAGAACAGTAGAAGAATCCTGCAGATTTTGAGTGCATATTCTACCACACGAGCTGCTTATTACAGCCAAACTGTTTCAAACGCCACGTTTTACTTCGGTCTCAAAAATGCATTATAACTCATATGGTGGAAAGGTTTCAGATATTACCACTGGCATGAATTTCAAAGTTTATGAGAGCAAAACACTTGTTAATTATATTCGTTCAGTTGCTTATTTCACAAAACTTTGAAAGCAACATCTCATAAAACATCAATTAAGAAAATGCTCAGTGCCTGCAGCACTGTAATTGAATTTGGTGTTTGGGGTTGCGATCCGAAAAATTTGCAGACCTTTGGGAATTGAAACATTGGTTATTTATTTTCATTGTAAATGTTTCCGGTATGAATACTAGCTGCAACCATTTATTGATACAAAAATAGCACTAACGACTCGTGCTGGCAACCTTTTGTCAGTATCAAACCCAAAGACATATCACATCTGTTTCACGTTGAAATTAACCTACCATGCGAATTTCATCTCGATCTGATGACTGCTTTCGAAGTTATAGGAGTATAAATAAATTTAGGGTTACCAGCCAAGAAATTTTTTGAATAATTGAAAACTTAATATTTACTGTTTATAGTCACCACAGCATCATTACCATTTGAAAATTTTACAACAAAATCGCTTAATAAAGAGATGACAAATAAACACAATACCAACAATAGCTGGCAGCCCTATCGTGGCTTTTCAACCAGATTCGGCCTGAATAATTCCTATAATAAGTTCCATTAATTGTATGAAATTCGTTTTGATTGCATGACTGCACTGGAAGTTATAGGGCAAAAAGCTTTTTTGTCCTGAGCGAATTTTCAAAACCTAAGACACAAAAATTACCATAGCTGGCAGCACCAATCGAATTTTTCAACCAAATTTCTGCCAAACACGGCTTAGAGCAAGCTTCAGCTACTGTGTCAATTTCATGAAAATCCGGTTACTGTATTCATAGGGCAAAAATCTGTTTTTTTCCTTTGTAATTTTTCAAGATGGCACCACTGGCACAGAGTTGCCCACAATTCAAACTCGCTTCTATCAGACCTGGTCCTATTTAAGTCCAATGTATTCTGTAAATTTCAACTGTATCTGATCATTGGTTCGTGAGTTCCCGTGAACAGAAGTTTTTGATGCTAAAAATAAAGGTAAATTGGGAAAGGGTTATCGTTCTTGTCCGACATGGAGTTTCCAAAGTTTTACTTTGAATGTATAGATAAAAGATAAGACAAGATATGCATGGTGGTTTTTGTTGCAAGAAACCGACATTTTTTAGGAGATTCGATGGTTTGAATGTTTTCACTTTTATGGCCTGCCGTAGCTGCTGAGTTGCCAGGACGTTCATAAAAAAGTATTCAAGTGTGCAAATTAACAACATTAATATGTCCTGTAAGTTTCATAATGATTTGATGATCAAGTAAAAAGTTATCGCAATTCAAAAATTTCCAAATTTTCCGAATCTCATTTTAGGAGCCTAGCGCACACATATGGTTATAAATTTCAAAACCATTATCTGATTCACATTGAAAACACGTTCAAAGTTCATTACGTAAACGTTATTTTTGCAAAAGTTTTTTTTTGACAGAAAAATAGGTACATTTAAAATATCACTAAAATGGCCGCCAGCGCCAAAGGGTTAAAAGTTATTAACTTTTTGTGAGACCTGTATATACACCAATGTATATACACCAATGTATTTTGAAAATTTTAGTTCAATCGGATGGCGCGTTCCTGAGATTTTTTCACTGAAAGTTTTTGGTGATATATATATATATATATATATATATATATATATATATATATATATATATATATATATATATATATATATATATATACATATATATATATATATATATGTATATATATATATATATACATATATATATATATATATATATATATGTATATATATATATATATATATATATATATATATATATATATATATATATATATATATATATATATATATATATATGTATATATATATATATATATATATATATATAGAAATATGAATTTTTGGCCAAAGTGGTTTTAATACTAATGTTATTCTTCGAACATTAGTAAAAAGACGAACACATGTATGAATGTCAACGAATTTAGAGGCAGAGCGAAGTACCAATCCAGAAACTTGGGAGGCTTTAGCGGTGACTTCAGAAACATGGAAATTAAATTTCAATTTAGGGTCAAAAGTCACACCCAAGTCTCTAAATTGATTAACGGACGACAGATAGTTAGTGGAAA
The DNA here is from genome assembly GCA_947369275.1 of Nemotelus nigrinus. Lineage (NCBI taxonomy): Eukaryota > Metazoa > Arthropoda > Insecta > Diptera > Stratiomyidae > Nemotelus > Nemotelus nigrinus. The sequence goes on along the minus strand of OX376372.1, from coordinate 162,620,441 downwards.
TTGAATAAGAAAAAGAAATAGGAGATGATTTGAGGGAAAGGGTCATATGTTTACATTTGCTAACTTTTATGGACAATGAGTTGAGATTGCAAACACACAGATCATTCTGGTGAATAATACAGTCATCAACAGACCTTATGACTCAGAACAATTTCAGATCGTCAGCGTACAGTAGACATGGGGAATCGATAATGGAAGGAAGCTCATTAATAAAGATTTAAAAAAAGTAAAGGACCAAGGATAGACCCTTGCGGAACACCAGAAAAGGGATGAAAGGGAGAAGAGGAGAGGTTGTTAATAGTGACTTTGCACTCACGGCTACTGAGGTAGGACGAAAGACAAGAAAGGATTGGCCCGAAACAACAAAACTGTGAAACTTTACTGAGTAATAATTTATGGTCGACAGTATCAAAGGCTTTAGAAAAATCTGTGTACACTACGTCCACTTGTTTCTGACGATCTAATGCAAGGGCAACTGTGTTTGAACCCATGCTGTTCAGGAGCTAGAATAGGATGTATCATGGGATACATTCTAGAGAAGACAATTTTTTCAAGGATTTTACTAAAACAGGGGGGAATAGAAATAGGACGATAATTGGAGACGGAGCCAGCATTGTCAGTTTTGAAAATTGGGCAATATTAGAAATTTTCCAGGCAGAAGGAAAAATACCGGATGATAGGCTCACATTGAAAAGGACAGAGAGGGGTTATATAATACACACAAATACATAACAATAAAAGTTTCTATTCTGCAGTCATCTTCTGTTCTAGTTTATGCTGATGACGCTAAAATATTCAAAATTGTAAGAAACCTTAACGATTGCAATGGTTTCCAGCAAGATCTAAACATATTTGTCAGCTGGTGTTCTGATAACTATCTACTTATTAATCCTGACAAGTGTACGATTATATCTTACACATGCATAAATGATCCTATAATATATGAATACTCACTTTTGAGTACACCTTTAAATATTTCAGCGAAAGTACTCGATTTAGGAATACTGCTGAATCAATCCTTCACATTTGACGATCACATTGATTCAACCGTTGTGAAAGCTAGCAATGCCTTAGGTTTTCTCAGAAGACGCTCGAGAGAATTCAACGACACTTTTCTAAGACCCTCTTTTGCAGCTTAGTCCGATCTGTTGTATGGGCGCGGTAACAAAAAGATTACATAGACCAAATTAATTCCTTCCAAAAGACGTTCCTACGTTTCTACCTCCGCGGTCTTCCGTGGTATGACCCTTTACATCTACCTCCTTATGAATACCACTTAAATCTTTTACGAATGGATACCTCGAACTCTCAACGTCAAAGTTCCGAAATCTTATTTGCCACGAAAATTTTAGAAGGCACCATTGACTCAAACTACTTATTAAGCCAACTTGATTTTAACATTAATAACAAACGTGTCAGGCGGGTGAACTTTCTGTCGATCCCTCAACATCGGACCAATTAATAAGAAGATGCTTTAACGATGCTTATTATATGTTTGATTTTCATTTATCTACAGCATCAGTTAAACGAATTCTGTACAAGAATAATTAATTTCTATTGTATATGTATATCCTTTTCGGTTAACATTTTAACCTGAAAAAAAATTATACATCATTTCTCAAGATCAGGAGTTTTGCAACGCACTCTTCTTTCTAGATGCTGCAAAGTGTAATTGAATGTGAAAGTCCGATATTATTTACCGGTTCCACAAAAAAGCCACAGCAAAGAGGAAACAACTGAAATTTATATCGTTTCGTTCGAACAGAGAAATATAATTTACAATGGCTCACAAAAGTCAACATACAGCATGTAAAAACAAGAATATGATACAGTGGAAAAAGAGAGAATGCAATGAAAACGTAAAAGTAGCTTTATTGGCATTAAAAATAAGTTTCATAACATAACAAAAAAGAAAATCCGAACACAGAAAGAAATAATCCATGAAAACTAAAAAAATTCATCCATCGAAAGTCAGCATACACTACGAGCCATGTTTTGAAAAGAAGGATAATGACCAAAAACGTGAGCTCAATACTTCGTTTATAACAGCTTTTAAACGCCTTCGCATCGAATCAACGAGATTTCCGGTAATAAAATCCAGGCACACAGCAGAGCAGATTTCAGGGTCTCTTTGCTAGTAATAATTGCTCTTACGGCTGGTTCACGAATTCTGCGATCCAATTCCTCTATAGGGTTTAAATCGGGAGACTGAACTGGACTGTGAAGCTGATGAGGGACGTTATACAGCAACCATTCCTTGACATTTCTAGCTGTATGCTTTGGATCATTGTCCTGGTGAAAGATCCAACCTGGCTGTAGGCCTAATTTCTGCACAAAAGGTATCAAATCGCCTCGCAACATGTTCAAATACATATATTGATCCATAGTACCATCACTAAAATGTAATTACCCCACACCAGCGGCCGACATACAACCCCATACGAGGACTGACCCTCCACCGTGTTTCACTGTAGGACGCAAATTCTTCTTTGCCAATGCTTCGCTCCGCTTCCTCCACACGTATCCGCGCCCGTCAGAGCCATAAATATTATACTTGCTCTCGTCACTAAACATAACTTGATTTCAAAAATTGTCGTCCTTATTAAGATGCAGGCGAGCGAAGTCAAGCCTCTTCTTTTCATTAACTGGAGAAATGAAACGTTTTCTGCATGGAACTCTGCCGTTATAGCCCTGATTACGCAAAACTCTACGTATTGTTTCTGGACTCACTTGCTTCCCTGTTGCCTTTGCAAGTGCAGTGGCCATTGCCGTAGCACTTTTTTGTGGCTCCTTACTTATTTTCCGTAACAAGTCTCTCTCATCTGCCTTATTTAAGGATTTCGGTCTACCTGTTCGTTGTTTATTTTGTATTCTCCCTTCCGTTTCCGCTTACCCCAAATTACCTCAATTTGATCGACTTGCAATGTACTAATGTTTATCTTTGTATATTAACACGGCAGTAATCTTTATCGCAGTATGACTCATCGCTTAGACTGATTCTTTTGAATTTTCGACCACTTAATAGTGTTTAAACTGTTGAATGCACAAGGTCCATCTCATCTCAAAGAGTTGCATTTTTAATTTGAAAATATTTGCTTAACATTTTTGTTATAGAAAGAATGTAGTAAAGGATGAAGAAATTTACCACAAACTTTCAATTACTGATTGAATCATAATCTCCGATGCATAAGCTGAGTCTTGGTTTTTTCCTTCTTTTATTCCTATTTCTAAAGATTCTTTTTATATTTGTAGCTCTATAGCTTACAATAACACACTTACAATCGTGAAATCTCATTAAACTTATCTGCTTTAATAAATGGTGTGTGATTCGAAAAGTGTATATGTTTGTTTGTTTTTTTTTAGTGCGTTTGTTTTCATAATTTAGATATCACACAAAATCCATTGCACTACTCCCCCTGTTACGGTTTAAACTAAAAGGGATTCGATATTATTGAAGAAGGATGAAATGGTAAGTAAAGGGATTCAATATTAATGAAGAAGAATGTACATGTTTCGATGATGAAGCATGTGTCCATCACAACAAAATTGATTCTGTGAACTAGCTGCAGCTAAAAATGTAGCTGTAAGGTGTTTTACTTTAATTTTGGTCTGAATTTCTCCTTTGTTGCCCTGACATGACACCAGTACCATCATAAGTTTGCCCTACAACAGATAAATCGCTACAACCAAAACTGTCTAAAAGGCTCAAAATTATGTTTACTGAAAACGAGGGATTTCTAGCTCCTGAACAATCTATAAAGCCTAAGTACCCTTCTTCGACTGTTAGTCCTTTAGCAAACTTCAATACAACGGAGAGTAGTTACTGTTTGTGGCCTCTTGTTTCATCTGCCATAATGACTAACAGTTTACACTCTTATATTTCGTCTGTGATGGAATTCAGATGTCAGAATTTTTTTTTATTAACCTATTTTGTGATTTTTTCAAAATGCTTTTCAAAATTTGAATCATGTTTTGCGAACAATTTACACAACTCCATCACCTTATCCAAATAATATCGGTTTATCTTGACAATACTTCTAGATTGTTCAAGCACCGTTTCACTTACTGTCTTCCCGGCACGCTAAGAGACATTGTATGTCATATGTCCTTGAGCGCATTGTACATAACTTTTAGATAGTTCGTGATTCAGTAGCATTGCCCTAGGGTTCTTCTAATAATTGAATCCAACCACAGTAAATAATGAGGTGAAAACTGGGAAGGCTCAGCTTTTTCTGGGAAGGGCCAGAGTGCATCCTGGGAACAAAATGACACTGGACTCGAAAAGGTGGAAACTATTTATGAAGTAAAAATATCAAAGTACCACTTATAATTATGGTCAAATTCGTTCCATATATTCTTTATGTGTTAGACGAAACGCAAGTTAGTATGATAGCAATCTTGCATTTTATGACAAATAACTCAGAGCTCGGTCAACTAAACTATTAATTCCAAAACACTTTTGCACAATTACCTTCTTCATTATTCTCGAATGCATATGCAGTAAATTTCACTTTCACCTGGACTCGAAGCCAACATTCCATGCACACAATAAAGACAGTGTCAATCCTCCGACAAGGAACCTGCTGAAGTTATCCGGTCCGGAAGATACACGGAGTGTTGGAAAACTCGTCACATAGTAGATTCGCTGATGACGAGCTCGGCATTCACCGCTGATGACTGACTGCAGACAATGGCTTACATTGCATGCAATCTCACTTGAAATCATTTAGTTCATCTGAGTCATATCCGCATGACTGGCTTCCGACGGTCATTCGCTCATCACATTTTGAAGCGCCTTGGAGCTACTAGATATCTTCATTTCATCTTTTGATTTATTTTCTGCTAGTATACGAGCCAATGTTTAAATTTGTGCCCGGTTATTTTGCGGAAGTCCAATTATGCTCTTGAAATTGATCAAAATGATCGTTATGCTGAGTCTGCCCAATTGATTTCTTTTTCCCCGAAATTCGAACATAAGGTGCGCTTCCGGCTAAATTGCAGGTTTCCCTATTCCGCGATTTCGAAGAAAAGTGCTTTCGGTTATCTTTGTTTCCTGGGTAAAAGTAAACATTGATGCTTTTGATGACAGTTTTTCACATTGACCATTCTACTAGTTAGATTAAATTGTTTTGAGAGTTCTAAAAAATGACCCTAATGGAAGTTACTTAGATATTATACAAACCTATCAGAACTGGCTACTACAACTAACATCATTAAAGCAATTTAGTCAGTAAGAAATCTTAAGTGCATTTTCAAAGTACATTAATATCATGTTACTTTATTTTGCACTTGTGTGTATCAATTTTCATTGCACATTCTCATTTTAATTTTCGCACATGTCTTTGAAATCATTCGTGCATACTACCATTGTAGCGACATGCAGCATGCATCGTTTGCCACGACTTTTTGCACGCACAAAAGCAAATGTTATGGAAGTAAATTTAAAAACAACATTTCAATTTATAGAATCACACATTGAAATCCGTTATGATAAATACTTTCCGGTACGTTGACACGGTAAGAGGAAATTGTGAAGATGCTTTCGATTTGCAGTAAATTTAAGGTTGTTGTTGAAACGAATGTGATTATTTTGATCATTTTGTTATTTTATATTTTACTAAAGTTTGTCATTTTTATTTCGTTGTTTAAAAATAATTGACAGAGAATAGAGTTGAATGTACTGTAATATATTTAAATCAAAATGGTTCCAGAACATATCGAGTAAGAAATCAATATTAATCATAAGTTTTAAAACAATCTTAGCTGAGCATCCTACAATACATGTTAATAGATCACAACAACAAAGTAAGAAAGAATATAAAACACAACACTTTGATTGGCTTTTATTCTGAATATATAAGTATATATTGTCAAAGTATTGGTATGGGTACTCACTGTTGGGGAGCATCCTGAACAACATTACACTAAAAAATTAGAAATACTGAATGGTTGCATTGAGAATGTCGGTTTAGGGATGACTATTTGGACTCGTATACCCTTTATTCAATAGCTTCAGGTCATTTTCCCAGAATCGATGTAGCTTTCTGAAGGGAGGTGTTTGAAGTTATTTAAACCATTAAACAACCAAATGCGGCATTTATATCTGATATCTGTACTTCGCTGTTGTTGCGCAACAAGTTTTCAGTGATAATTTATGATAAAAAATTGATTACGTATAACAATATCTGACACACATCACGTATATAAGCCAATATCCAACATCATTTCGGAACTATTCCGAGAGCATTTAAAGCTTGAGGAAACTTCACGTTGAAATGTTTCTTCTTGAGAAGTTTTTATCTAAGATTATCCCAAGATATTTGACTTCATCTGAAAGTTGAAGAGTATTGCCTTTCAGTTTTGGAAGCACCAGCCCATCCAGTTTTCTTGCCTTAATAAACAAAAAAATTTCGTTGCACCAAGATTCACTGAAACGCCCTACCTCAAGCATGCACTGTCAAATCAACCCAATGCAAGTTAGTTATTTTTACGTACTACATTCAGACTCCTACTGACTGCTAGTGTGGTCACGTCATTAGCATAAGCTGCAACAAAAATGGCTATTGCAGTTCATTCAGCAGGGAGTCAATTTGCATGCTTCACAGAAGCGGTAATAGGAAAAATCCTCGTGGGCAACCACATGTGTCCTCCATTCTTAAATAGCAGTCGGCTTCAACTTTCGATAGCAGTATTTTCTGCGTAAACATGAAATGCATTCAGTCAGTTAGGACAAGCTTCATGCCGTTGTGGATTAAAAGAAATTTTTTCACAACATGATTCTCATGATTCTTTCTGTTGGAATGGTTGCTGCTTGTTATTGCAGGATTCAGCTAAAGCATCCTAGTGCGTATATGACATTCATTGCCAGGCATTCCAGCATCAGTGATGTTAAGCTGATTGACCAGAAGTTCTTTTTAGTCAGCTCTGCTAAGGTTTGGCAGAAAAAACTACATTATCCTATACTCAAGATGACGGAGCTTACCCCAGTACTAGACATGTCCAAAAGGTTTTCTTTTCTGACTACTGGTATCTCTCTAAGCACAGCCAGATATATGCGATGTAGGCTCAGAAATTTAAAATTCTCAAAGGAAATAATATCGTCAGTGACCATTTTGCTGCTGATCACAGATCTAGCTGAATGTCATCAGTTCCTGCTGCCACGGAAAGCACAAAATTTTGTCCGAGGCACAGAAGCCTTCTTGGTTTCAGCCATTTTTGCTTGTAAAATCTGAAGTGTCCTTTTTAGGGTGCATTTGAGAGTCCAGCTTAGCGGATTAGTCCTTTTTCAAAACTCTGCGCAGCCTCGACGCCTTTCTTGCTCGTTACAGTCTTTCAAACACCGATTTTCCCTAAGAGACGCTCACCAAATTTTTTCATCCTCTATGAACCTCTTACAAGCTCAACTGAAAAATGTATTGTTTTTATATCTTTTTTGAGGTTCTTTAATTCCCAGTTCCACCAAAGAACTGTCCTACAGCATCTACTTTCGCTGATCAGGTAACCCTTATCATAGGGGTCGAATATAGCTCCATTCAGAATGCTCAACCCAGATTCTTTCGACTTTGGCAGCTTTATCCTACCAGAAGGACACACATTCTCTTAACTTTTTTCATTAATTTTTCATTAGCTTAAACTAATCAGCGGATCTTCGGTTTCTTCTCCCCTCCAAAGGTGTTGGATCCATGCATAAAAAGAGCACCAAGTAGTGGTGATCAAGGAGTGATATCATATCCGATACGAACCATCCAGTTATTGTTATATATATATTATATTCCCGGTCCCATTTCTGTTAGGTAAGATAATGTTGAGAAAATGCCTAGATTTAAGAGTCATAAGCCTCGACAAAGCTATAAAATTAAAGTCTAAAACCTCTACTGTTGCATTTCTTGCCAGTTCAATTGGTGCGCTAGGAGTTGGCATAGCATGCAAGCAAAAATTCCGATCTCATTAAATCATTGAATCCCGCCAGTGCCATGGCTGTAAGTGTGAATGCGTGTGATTGTCCATGAGGGTGGCAAATGGGCCCAAACTGGTGGCCTAATGCTTGCCGCGTTCCCGGCAGCACTCTTCACTAACCTAACCTAACCTAACACTGGTGGTAACTGCTGGTAACACCTACCATTATCGCTGTAATGCTCGATAGCCATTGCCAGCTCTCAGCTTGAAAAATACTGAATTTAATCTGATTATCAATAGCCAGTCATGGAACAATCCATTTAAACAGGAGACTTAGAGATGACAGCCTCAGTTGCGTGAAGCTGTAAACTGGCCCGTTTTCGCCAACTCCTTCCTCAGCTCGTTTCGAAGATCAGCACCCTGACCATTGGTAAGTTGGACATTCTCTTTGGGCACAGTTATCACAGATGCATCTTCTTTGAGTTACAAAGATGCAGCTTTTGCATACGTTTTCTTTCCTACTTTGCCGATATTAGTGTATGTGTCTGAAGGGCTAGTCTGTGCTTAGGAATCACCGCTTCACCTTTCGTTTCAACCTTGCATTTCTTTTGTGCCGCTATGCCAACAGATTGGGCGTCTATGCTGACTAGTATAGAGCTATGGTGTGTAGATAGTTCTCTCTACTCATCAACATCATCTCCAAATTCCGATTCACACTAGGAGGTATAAACTTTCTATATATCGGCTCCATATGTTTACGGCTTAGAGGCTCACTTTTTGGCTCTATCCGATGGAAAAGCTTTTAGAATACGGTCTGAAGCTGTTACATGATTTTGTTAATCGTCTTATATAATACGGAACCAAAGTGAAACTTGACACATAAGAGTGTTCAATATGACAGTAAAAAAGATTACACTACTTAGCTTACCCCCTATATTTAGCCAAAGCCATTCAGCATAATGGATTGACATATGCGTTTTTATCAGCCATTTTCAACTTTGCATTACCAAATATGACCCAAGAAGTTATGATGAGTGCGATGCGCACCTTCTTCATCAAATATGTATGCTGAAAACTATAACCATCCGCCGCAACTATCGATCCATGACAGAATCCTTCATTAAAATTGGATAATAGTTGCAAAAACAAATCTGAAATTAAATTAAGGAGAAAAGTAATATGGCAACCAGAGTGATTTAGAAACTAGCCGCAACGAGCATTGTAATCAAGGAATCGAAAATTCTCGTATTTTCTTCAGGAGATTCGAACATATAACCTACATATTTAATGCTTTTAGTTAACGAAAAACAGCGGTTTGCAAAAAGTGAATTGAATCTGCTTGTGATGATAAAATGTTAAGTACTACTATATTAATAAAGACTATGTATAGAAAAAAGTGCGTTTAAAATGAACCAATTGACACATGGACATACGGGAAAAGTAGCGAAAAACAAGGCTAAAGAACGATAACTGAGATTATATTCTCCTCTTATATAATGAATAATATCCTGCTCTTTAAAATTAAATCACAGCTGTCACTGCTGGTTGACCTGGTTGAAGGTTTCCCAAAAATTCCACTGTTTCGACAATTGTTCACTTTAATCTCCAGATTTCAGGTGCGTTTGTGGAAGTTTTGGACGTTCCACAAGACATTCACTTAAAACCAAACTATATGGACTGAGGCAAATTAAACACTTTGCTTTTATGAGTGAAAATAATTCAGCCCGTAAAATCTGGATAAATTATTAGAAATATATGTTAATGTAGAAACTAAGAAACTGGCTTCGTTGGAGAGAAAAATTATACCAAAAAGCCAAAGTCATGCTGAAAATGTCAAACTGGTCTACTTTGGTGTCAAACTCGAGCGCCTGGTGCTCTACGCTACAAAAAAGCTAATCTGAACTACCGGCTTATGAGCACGGATCAACACTTTTACTTTTATCCGTTGTTAAATGGCACCTGAGTGGACATCGCTGAGAAGAATTCTAGATTCTAAAACAATCCGAGGACTGAAAAAGATACTTATTGGAAAATAAGCTGGTTGGACAACGCTGATGAAAAGGAGGAAAAAGATGGAGAAAGCTATTAATTGTAGAGTTCTATCCAACAAAAATTACTTGCTGTACTTCAGGAAGCTGCTGAGATGATAAAAAGTAAAAATGTTAGACGGATTTAGACGGATATTAAAGTAAGTGTTGGTGAGCTTTGCCTTAGCAAATAACATTTGGCTATTTTCGATTGATTGTTGCGAAGAAGAACACATGGTGACAAAAATATTGGTTTGAATCTATTTTCTTGGCTGTCAAGCTAGCAAACATGGTAGTACTGTGATGCGAAGGGTTACATATACGGAGTTCCTTTTACCTTCCTAGGGTAGTATGCGGATACTTGAAGGATAGAGTACTGTGGTATGATTCCGAAGAAGGACCGCAGCGTAACGAAGTAATAGCTGGTGTCCCACAAGGATCCGTATTTTGGCCTCTCTTTTGAAGCATCATGCACAATGACGTGCTTAATCTGAAGCTCCCACCGGAGGCAACAATAATCGGGCTTGCTGATGACATAGTAGTGTTCAAAAGTTAGAAGAGATCAAATCACTCGCTGACGAGGCGGTATATGTTGCGAAACAGTGGCTAGAGAATGCAGGCTTGAAACTGGCAGCATCTAAGATGAAAGCGGTATTGATTAGCAGCCGCAATAAAATTGAATCATTTGAAGTCATTGTGGGAGATCAACAAATTAGATCCAAGTCTGCAATTAGGTATCTAGGAGTTATGATTGTCGGTGGACTTAAATTTAAAGCCTTTGTCGAACATGTCTTCAATAAGGCGTCTAACGTTAGTGCAGCCTAGCAAGGATGATCCCTAACATTGAAGGACCAAGTCAAAATTGCAGAATCCTGATCTCCAGAACTGTGAGTTCCATTCTGCTGTATGCAGCGTTAGTGTGGGCACACCTGCAAGCAGTGAGATAAAATAAAAAGAAGATATGTTCAGTCTATCGACTATGCGCCCTGAAGGTTATTTGAGGATGAAGAACCATTTCAGGAGAAGCGGCATGTGTGATATCTGGTATGATGCCCATTGACATTCTCGCAGCCAAAATGCAACAACTCTACAGAATCAATAACGCCGACACAAAGATGGAGCAACAAAGATCAGAGGAGGCATGGCGAAGAAGATGGGAACAAGTTTCAGTTGGCAGATGGACATTCAAGCTCACTAACGACAGAAAATCTGGTTGATGTGGTACTGGTATCTAAATCAGCATGGTCCGAGCTGGCAAAAGTAGTCGCGCAGATACACGCAATTTTTCGAATTTCGAAAGAAGGACAAGGAAAGAAGTACAAATAGAACTGAGAGTAATACCGATTGACAGTCCCGAGGAGATGTGGCGTAGAGAATGAGCCGGTTTTTAGTCGGTTTTAGTCCAACATAACCAGGACGCCAACATGGTATCCGTGTGAACTTTAACCATGGCAGTGTTTTACACTGCCTGGATCCATCTAGCGAGCCCAAATTTGAGGCTCAATATTGAAATGAGCTATTGGCACCTTACAGCCCGTCTTTGACAAGCAAGCCATATTTTGTCTTCACAAGACCGGAGGGTTGGCAGTATATTATTTGATCTAATAAATTTTGGAGTGCTATTATGTTTTCCGATTTGTTTCAGTTATCTTTGTTCAGATATATGGCAGTTAAAAGCTCGCTGGAAAATATTGCGTTATCTCTATTCTTGAATGCTTTTTACTAATTTTCAAAGAAAATTAGTATTAGTATATATATATATATATATATATATATATATATATATATATATATATATATATATATATATATATATATATATATATATATATATATATATATATATATGCCAAAAAACAGGTTTTTTTTCTCGGTGATTTTTCAAAATGGCACCACTGCCATAGTATTGCCCGTATTTAAAAATCACTGCTATCAGATCTGGTCCTAGCTAATTCCAACATGTCTTGTAAATTTCGTATTGATCGCATTAGTCGATCGTCGTTGCCCGCACAGTTTTGAAAGTCCATGTGTGTTAAATCTTAGTCTACATCAATATGCTCTGCAGATTTCACGATGATCCATTTTTTTTCTTAGAAACTATGAAAAATTGAAATTTAAAAAAAAATCCTTGCCTACTCTTAGGCACTCAGCGCCTACACAAGGCACAAAATTTCTAATGCTTTATCAAAGACAAGCTTAAAACATAATAAGTTTTCATTTCCAGTACCTTTTTTTAACAAAAATTTACACTGCTTGGATATATAGGAGTGTCTGAAAATTCACCAAAACGCCCGCCGCCGCCAGAAAGTTTAAATTGTCTGAATTCTAGCAAGTATGATTCCGCAATTATAGTGAACAACAAAAATTTAGTTTTCGAAAAGTTGAAAAGTTTTGAGGATGGTTACCATAAAATTCTATTCACTCCTATAACTTCCAGCGCAGCCATCCAATCGAAAGGAAATTCAAAGGGTGGATTAAACTCAACGTGAAGCAGCTATGATGCTAACGCATGATTGCCAGCACCAGACAATTTCGTAGATATTGCACCAACAGATGCTTCCATTTCGTATCATAAGCAAAGCATTTATAATAAAATAAGCAACCGATATTTAAATTTTCCGAGTTTTGGAAATTTTCCGGATGGCAGTCCTAGACATAGTTGAATCGCTGAAACTTTTGATGATATCCTTGGATGAAAACGAAATTCGAAGGACATGTTGGTTAAGCACGAACATGTTTTGAAAAATTTATTGCTGCTGTGTTGGACAAATGTTGCCAGCACTGAACATTTTCATCATTTGTGTTGTAGAGAATGCTGTCAGAAAATGATATTTGTTAATTTGAGTAAGAAATGGTTGACATGATACTACAAAGAAATGTATTACGCTTTCACACATTTTTAAGTGCCTCAAAGATAATTTCTTCGAAAATTAGTTTTCTAGCGGTTCTGAAGCGCTAGACTTTTTTTTAAATTTTATAAGTTTCTCGTCATAAGTCTTATCCATTTTGTGGAAAGTTGAAGCACAAACTTAATGATAATCCTCTTCAATGATTCATCTGAAGTTGTCGCCTTCTACTTAAGCTAGGAAAATATGGTGCTTCTAAATATCTACGTTAATAAAAATAATAACTTATATTGAATCATATATGTACATTGTTCCACCTCTTTGTGCATCCTTGCACTCTTTTTTTTCAATAACAAATACTGTGGCTTTCGCTTTTAGAACTCTTCGTTGAAGATTTGATGACTTCAATTTATCTTGTCGAATCATTTTCTGATTATTTTAATGTCCTTATTTTTGCATCATTGATCGCTGATCTATGTGTAATATTCCACGCCTTGATCTGCACAGAACTAAGTAGGACGAATGGTTTTTTCCATTTTTGTCATGTTGTTTTATGTGTCAGAATCATAGAAAATCAGACCCATCTGATATTCACTTTTACAGAAATAGTCGCCAGTTTTGCGTTTAACGTGGTATGTTGGTATTATCAAAAAACCAACTTCATTACTCACTTAAACTTTTTTGGTTTTATTTCACTTAAATTCATTAAATTGCATTCACTTTGTAGTTAGGCCTCCTACATGCAAATCGAATTAGTTAGTAGATAAATGGAGAAAAATCGATTTGCAACATCATCCAAATATTTTTCTTACTCCTCCAACAATCTAACAATATATTTCGAAATATTGCTGCTGTGGTCAGATTGCATTCACTTTCAAACATCAGCGAAAAAAACTGACATTCTCGTAAATCACCAGTTCACGATTCAGAATTGAACCTCATGGCATTAATTACATACCGAAAACGTTCGTTTGCCTATCTAATGGTGTTCAACTGACTAGAAAATCACGTGCTAATCACGAACCCCGATTAAATATTTTCATGCTTGTTAAACTGGAACCCGTTGAATGAACATATTAGCGAGATTTTGGATATTCTCTGATGCGGTCGGGTTGCGAATGTGTTTCAATCAAGTATTAATGATATGCCAACACGAAAGGAAGCGATTTTCGGAACGAATGTAAAAATTATATGATTCAGAAATTAGGCATTTGTTTCAAAACCGATGAAGCAATATTGTTCGTAGTTAAGGTCAAACGATTGTAAATTGTTTAAAAAGAGAGCGTTAATCTTAACCCAATTTGAAAAAGTAAAAGCTTATGAAAAGAGCACATAGGTTTAGGAAATGGGACACATGTTTTGCGGTCTACTTTAGATGAAATGCGGTTTTTCAAAGATCATGATGCGAATTTGCTGTTCTAAAGTCTACCATTCATCATCTGCAATGTTAAGGTTAAATTACATTTGATTTATTTGCCGATCAGAATTAGAAAATAGATGTATGGTTTAAAGGCAGACTGTTCTACCATATGTATTTACCACGTGATGCAGTTAAAATACACCGTTTCGGGTTTTTGCAGGTGTTATGAATGTCTATAAACCACAAAGCGTTACAGAACACAGGGAGACCCAAATAAGACTCAATTGGCTTAAACACCAAACACTCAATAATTGTGCAAAAATGTTATTTGGAGCTCGTCAAAATATTTGAGGTATCATACTTGAAAATCTATGGCAGTAATTTGTCAAATATTTTATGTGAGGCTCAAGGGTCCGAGTGCATGGCGCTTAACTTCTTTTTCTAAACACTATACTAGCAATGTGCCACTAATTGGGCCATTCCACACTTGTATTCTTGATGCACTCCTCAAACCGATTTGACAACAATTACCATTTCCACACTTGTATTCTTCAGCAACGGAACTGTTTATATACCGATTATGCATATGAATATGTGCGTGTTTCTGTTTTCTCATTTTGATTTGAGTGTTTCATGAAAAATTCCGGACACGTCAACTATGTTTATAGTTCTGTTAGTGAGTTGCAGCTCGATCAATCAGTTTCAAACGTGATGCAAATTTCTCTCCAAGTGCATCATTTTTTGTAGGAAATTCCCCTTGATTCTTCTGCCTCTTGCCCAGAAAACCGGTTTGAGAAGTACAAGTGTGGAAAAGCCCATTAATATTAGAGATGAGGCGTATATACTGGAACAGGTATATGGAACAGGTATTTTTTTGGAACAGCCAGTACCTAGTACGAAATTCAAAAATACTAGGTACGAGTATTTTTGTGGACTATACATGTAATCAAGAATTTACACAATGAATATCGTCCATTTAATTCATTTCATTCAAACAGACGTAATAGTATCCTAATATTAATATAAACTCGTATTTCATACTTGCAAGTGCTTTCATACTCACGAGTATCTCGTACGCGAGACGAAAATACTTGCAAGTACGAAAATACTCGATACGAGTATATACTCATATCGTTCCAAAATATTCGAATACGAAAATAACGTATCGTTCCAAAATATTCGAATACGAAAATAACGTATCGTTCCAAAATACTTGCAAGTATTTTTGGAACAGGTATTCTTGGAACAGGTATTTTTAAATACTTGCAAGTATTTTGGAACTATACGAGTATCGAGTATTTTGGAACTTGCAAGTATTTTCGTATCGCATATTTTTGTATAGAGTATTTTCGTGCTTGCGAGTATTTTGGGACTTTAGGTTTAGGTTTTTAGGGCAAAAGTAGCTGAAATCGGACAAAATCGGCCAAGTTTGAGTTAGAGTTGTTTGGGACATAACGGGCCAAGACCTATTGCTGTGTTAGAAAAATTTACGTTTTGTAGGGGAGTAAGGGTTTTTTTTTTTAAAGTGGTCGGGAAGTATGTTAGTGATATTTTAAGGACGAAAAAATTTTTGATAGGAGAAATTGGGAAAGTATTTTATTCAATTATTCAAAAAGGTTTTAGGGCAAAAGTAGCTGAAATCGGGCAAAATCGGCCAATTTTGGGTTAGAGTGGTTTGGGGCATAACGAGCCAACACATATTGCTGTGATACAAAAATTTCGGTTTTGTAGGGGAGTAAGGGGTTTTTTGGCCATATTTTGGCAAAAACTGCCTTTACAGCGCTTTCGATGATTGAAGTGATCGGGGAGTTCACTAGTGATATTTTAAGGAAGAACAAATTTTTTTATAGGGGAAAATAGGCAAAAACGTCCATTTGTTTCCAAAAAAATTTTTTTTGGTCTAGCATGAATTTGAGGATCTTTCTGAGTTGTTCCCATACAAATATGGGAAAAAGCGGCCTAGTTTCTAAGATATGGTAAAATGAAATCAGCCGGGAAAACTGAAAATAACACTAAAAATGATTAGATCCTTTTTGGTTAGCCAGTTGGCTTCTCCGGCTGTGCTGAAGCTCTCCTCGTGACTGCACTCCAACCCTACCGGGGTTGTGACTCATGTCCAGCTTTACAGAAAAGGTTTACCCCCTAGTGGGTTCATGTTTAATAGACATTTTATCATTTCTTAATAAAATTTTCGACAAATTCATGCTTCAGTGAGGCGAAGTGGAAAACCGACTGTTTTAGATTAGCCAGGAAAAGTTTGGTATCAGGCATCGATCGACGAAAAGTCATATAGATGGCAACAGGATTAGTTGGTACATTTTTCGACACTGGTAGTTTGAACGAATACAGGAGGTGTTTTGTGCATATATTAAAATGAAAATCAAATTAAATTGATTGAATTTGCTTGTTTTCCCTTAGATGGCTCCTAGATTGGAGAAACACTTGCCAAATAAGTGACCGACCATTGGATAGTTACGGACAAGCTGCACGGACTAATGGCTCGTATCCTTTCACGGTCAACTGCACCATCACCATTCTAGCCTGGGAACTTTGTCTCTGGTGGATGGGGGAGGGCATATCATACCGTTTCATTACATCACTGCAAATCGCATGTACTTGTGTGTATATATGTACATACTTCAAAAAATACTAGCTAGTATTTTTGGAACAGGTATTTGGAACAGGTATTTTTTTGTACTCGTATTCGGAATACCTAGTATGTAAAAATCCGAGTACGACTCAACTCTAATTAATATGCATTCTTTCATTCTCGGCCAGTGCTGTCGTTGTACTCCAATCGGAGTATTTGTACTCTGTTTTTAGTTACCGTACTACTGTACTGCCTTCACTTGCAAAGTACTCCTTTTTCATTGGGAACACTTTTCATACTCACCAAATACCAAATTTCAAATATTGTTGGTTAGTACATGTAGAAAAACAATTTCGACGTGAAAATTTGCGGCGTCCTCTCTATTTCAAAGAAGAAGACTCGAAGAATATGGTTTTGCTGCGTAGTGTCCTCCCGCGTGAACTACTCTTAATTTACATTATAAATTTTGTGGAAATTGACCCACTGTGCAATAGCGATTGCTTGTTGGTGCCGTTTGCTACCGTACGTCATAGCAGGGTGAGGTAGAGGGTTTTGGCATAAACATAGTGAAGTGATTTGAATTTTCCTTTTATCTATATAGCTTATGTCTCTAATTTGGTTTCGGCATTTCTTCAAGTATATTAACGGTAATTTGAAAAGATTACCATCACAGACTTGAAATAAAATGCTTTAATTTTCAGTTTTATAACACATGTCATTTTTTTCATCATGCTAGTAATTATATTTTCTAGCACCAAACGCAGTTCTAATAAAGCCATGGAACGGTTGGAGATAAATTCAAGGCATATTTAGTTAAAAGTTTAGTTTTACAATTTTTTGATGAAATTGGATAAGAATAGAACTCATGGGTTCACACCTGCGATAAATATGACGACTCTAGTTCAGGATCCAATTGCGAAGACACACAAATTTATATTGAAAATTAAAGACGGTATCAAAAGTGTCGGAAAATCTAGCTAACACAGTTTGATTAGCTTCAAGCAAAGATTATACACTATGCTGCAAAAGGTGGGTATGAGAAAAGTTCCTTTTGTTAACATTGCCAAAAACTGTTAAGCAAAAATGTATCATATTTATTGCGAAATGAAAAGGTGAATCGCACAAAATTCGAGTCAGCATTAAAGATCGACCAGAAATTCTCAGTTGAGCAGCAAATGAATCATTCACTAAAAATTCCAAACATATTAAAATTTATTGGAATCAAAAACCAGTATTTTCCTTTTGAAGCTTGATACATTTAATTTTCTGACAAATATCGATATTTCAGGGGTAATCGGATATTCAATTTTCCACCACAGTTCTAAACGGCAAACGGAATACAGCCAATTTCAAAAGAGCTTTAACGTTAAAATCCACAAAACACTAAAATCACCTAGCTTTCGATGGAAAATGTTTTTTCCAGAATTTTATCACACAACCACTTTACATCAGTGCTGCCATATTAGGGATTTTAACCCTAGATTTAGGGATATTTTAAAGACTTCAGGGGACAAACAGGGGGAAAAATGTTCAGGGTTTTGTTTAGGGTATTTTGAAATTTAATAATGCATTTTTCCGGAACGGATGTTTCGATAAATAATAATTTCGAAATGCGTCATGTCCACCTTTTTCTGATATAAGCAAATATAAAATATCAATCTTCAATCATACCAATAAGCGGATATTGGTGATGCTGTTTCAAAATTGATATTTCTACCTTACCGATTGACGACAGAGGCCGCGATTGCCGTACCCTATATCTCTATCTATTCAGCTGAGTGATCGATTCAGTTTTTCGTAGTTACTATTTGCAATACGCTGTCGTCAAATCTATGATGAGGTCATTTAACCACCCTCGCTCTATCATTGTTTGATGTGTATTGCATTTAACACGGGGACATCCCAAAATATCGGAATAAGTCATATTCGTTTCTCCGAGCTCGCTTATTAATTAATCAACCGATGAAATCTGCCCATGGTACTGCCTAACTGTCTCTTGCGACTCTGTCGATAATAAACCTTTCGGGACTAATTTTTTCTAAGTGAAAACTTAACGCATCCAGGAAAAAATTAGTCCCAAAAGATTAGAATGAGTGAAGGAAAGTTTCATCTCACCTTAAAAAAGTTTGCTTCATGTGACGAAAGTCTTACACATATGAAAATTAATATTTAAATAACCTGATTTTCGAGTATCCCGAAAAATTTCCCGGAAATGACGCCACTATGGCTACTTAGGGTATTTTCAGGGATAAATAGGAATTTTCTGGGGGTAAGTCGCAGCGCCTATCTGGCAGCACTGCTTTACATACAGGCAGCTCATAACAATGATTAAGCAAAAAATTCCCCAATGTGCAGGTCCATTTTCTGGCAGTTCGGAAATTTGTATTTGGAAGCAGCTTATGCTTTGGATGGCATAGCATTTACGTAACTTACGGAAAACCAGCCACTTTAAACTCATAGTCTCTGTTTGACTAGCAATACATATTGGGTAGAATAGTAACTACATATAATATTTTCTTTTATTTATTAGCCAAACAAGGCATAAATTCAATAAATATGAAATAAACTATTTTTTTTATAAAACTTCAAATGAATACAACACTAATAATAAAAAAAGTGTAAGGTACAAACAAATAACGCATAAATAAATAACTAATTGAGAAAACAAATAGTTTTGAAATAGGCAATAAGTAAAATAACGATGAAATAAAAGAATAACAATGAAAAACGATAATTAAAAACAAGCTTAAAAATTATGGTGCACAAATGGCTTGAATAAGGGAAGATTTGAAGGATAGTTTGGAAATCTTTGGGGAATAAAGGTTGCTAAAGCCATTGAAGACCCTGCAGCATCTATTCACTGGCTCATTAGCTGCATATATGGTGGAATGTCGATATTCCTTTAGTAAACGATTGGACCTGGTGTTCCTTCAGGGGATATTTATCACAAATCTACTATTAAGGAATTCAACTCTAATAACGCCTCTAATGACGTCAAATGTGAAGCAGGCTGATATCATAATTCTTCTGAATACAAGTGAAGTTAAGTTTAAATGAGCCAGTCTAAACTCATATGGGGGTAAATTTTCGAAGTCGTAAGGGTTGTACAGATCTCTTAAGGCGAAAAGTAAAAATTGTTTTTGAATGGACTCGAGTCTGTTATTGTGGATTTCAAAGGCTGGGTTCCAAATAATACAGGCGCATTCAAGAAGAGGGCGTACAAGTGCAGTGTATAATGATTTTAGGGCCCACAAGTTTTTGAACTCTTTGGTACGTCGTTTGATAAAGCTGGGCTGCTTATTCGCATGAGAAATAATTTTGTCGTAGTGCAAGGTGAAACGAGGTTTCACATCCATGACAACACCGAATTTGACAACGCAATCAACGCGAGTTAGTAAGTTGTTGCCGAGAAAGTCTAACCGTGCATTTTCGGCTTAAACTTATAATATGGCACTTATCAATATTCAGTAAGAACTTGTTTATATTGCACCACTGAATAAGAGAATCAAGCTTGGATTGAAGGAAAAGTGCATCAAATTTAGATTCAATGGTGTGATACAGTTTGAAGTCGTCTGCATAAAGTAGGTGAGGTATGTTTGACAGGACGTCAGATAGATCGGAGATGAATATGTTAAAGAAAAGTGGGCCAAGACTACCTTGTGGAACACCAGATGAAACATATATATTTTTTTTATAAAACTCCTTGAAATTTAACGAGTTGGATTCGATTTTGGAGGCAGGAACTGAGCCAGCTTAGTAAAGATCCAGCAAGTCCGAATTAGTGCAGCTTAAGGATCAATATAGAATGGTCAACTCTGACAAAAGCTTTGCTAAATTCAGTGGAGACTGCGTCTATTTGATAGGGTTTGTCCATTTTACACAAAACGTCCGAAACTAGGATTGTCAAGTTTGTGATAGTTTAGCGACCTTTTCTAAACCCATGCTGTTGTTCATTCAGACGGGAGTCAACTAGTGGGGAAAGTTTATTTTATACAACCTTTTCAAAAAGTTTTGGAATCGAAGATAAAATGGCAATGCCCCTGTAATTTTTCACACAGTGTCTATCGCCATTTTTGAAAATTGGTGTCACATATGAAAGTTTCCAACAGGATGGGAAAACACCGGATGAAAGTAACCTGTCAAAGAATATTTGCAGGGGTGTTATTAGCTGCTCTACACATTTACTGCTCTACAGGTCGGTGGAAGAAGATCAGGACCAGGGCCTTTGCTGCAATCGAGCTCCTAGATAGCTTTACGTATTTCTTCGCGTGATATTTTAATATGGCTGACAAAAGTGGTTGGAGCTGAATCAGAAGGAGAAACATTTGAGTTAGATGGGCCTAATACATCGAAAATTCTCTGAAAATTATCTGCGAATAAATCGCAAATATCTTTAGTAGAAGCAGAGGTAATATTATTATGGGACATTGAGAATGGATAACCGGTGACTTTCCGCTTCATATTTACAAAATCAAAGAATTTAAAAAGATCTACCGTTGAAATAGTATTCGTCCAATCTATAGAGTCAAGTACATGGTGAATACTTTCTTAGCCAGCATTAAGAAAGTCATATACAATTGAATTATTGTACATTTTTAAGTAAATAGCATCAAGAGTGGGAAGTTCAACTGATAGCGCAGTGTCGTGTAAACTATTTGAGAAAAGATAATCTGCGTCATTAGTTGGACTTACCACTACTTCGTCGTAAGCCTTTGTAAAAACAAGATCCAACCAATGACCGTTTTGGTCGTTTTTTCTCGACTGTTTTCTTTCTGTTTTTGTGTGTTTTCAAGAGCCTTTACTCCACTTAATTTATTCGTCAATAGATTGCAGAGATTTCGTGAAAACCCTTCATTTGAATGTCTCACCAATTCATATTGCTTACCACAGTTTTCAAAACTGAGATATCAAATCTCTCATATTCAATATTTTTAATGCCATTAAACTCCACATTAACACTTACAAAATATGAACATCATCACGTATACATAAGTAGCAAAATGTGCCACTATTCGTCGAGAACTTGTAAGTTGAACAAAAGACACTTTAAGAAAGGTGTTCTTGCATATGCGGTAGGACTATTTATAAGCTCTAAGAGTACTGAATGTAGGCATATATATGATCAACCATGGTAATAGAATTACTGGCGGCAAGTCATTCTCTCTTCGGCAAAAAAAAACTCAAAGAGTTTGAAAACTTATTGAAAACTCACAATTTGCACTCAAAGAGAGATACGTCATAAAATCCTTTGAACATGCAAACTATTTGCTAGATTTGCTACCATTCAAAAGCAAGGCCTAACTATCTTTATATTCTGCCACACAATTATTAAATCACACAGCAAAAGAAAGCGCTCCAGCCCAGTCAACATTTTCGTTTGTGCCTTGAAATATATTTTTATTATTATTATTCTAGTTATTTTTATAAATATTGTCAATTCGGATTAACCTATACCTTGAAAAGCTTTGAACTTTTTCCAAATCACCAAAAAGGCAACCTCAAATAATATGAGTAAATTTAGTCCAAGTGTACCCTTCAAACCTAGCGAAAATTTTAGAAAGATGAATTCTGCAAATAAATTATCTCATCTGCCGAATCTGACTGCAAAGAGCAACACAAAACTATCCATACTCTCCACAAATTTCAGTTCGATACTTTAAAAGCACCTGATACTTTTTTAAAAGTTGACGAAACATATGGCTCTTTGTGGATAGACGTAATAATTCATGCTCACAAAATAACACAGTACAGCTTTTTAGATTTTATTTTTGATATGTTTGAAAGCGTTATCCAAAGAAGCCCTTCTTCAGTGATGTTAGTAAAATAAAATTACCTTTATTAGTGTACTTCAAGGTTCAGTTCGAAACCCCATGCTTTTTAGCATCTTCACTGCAGCTTGGTCTTTTAAACGAGAAAACAAAGCTAAAATATTTATGTACGCAGATGATTCATTTATTTACTCCTTAGCACATAAATATGCTACAATTTGTGTCCAAAGACAAATGAATTGACTTACTTGTAGTAATTACTCTAATTAGTGTAGGACTCGACTCAATCAGTCAAACCAATTAGATAAATAGCAATAAGAAATCAATGTTTCTCAAAAAAATGGAACTGAAGTAAATATTTGATATATCGGGGATACATTTTCGATTTTGAAACTCCCAACCATGCTCTGGAAGCTCTAGCTTGTACCCTTGACTATACAAGAATATGAAACTCTACCCTTCACTATACAAGAATATGTAATATATTTACATAAACATAACGACTTTGCGAACTCCTTGTGAAAATGCAATTTCTCCATTTTTAATTTCAGACCAAGCCATCAAATCTTTATCCTTGAAGTCGTTAGGAACCACTAGATGCTGAGAGAATCTAAAACAAATGCTTGGACGCAATTGGGGACTATCTCCAAGGCAGACCCTATGGGCATACAAACAAATGGTGAGACCTATCATCCTATATGGAGCTACAGTGTGGTGGAAGAAAACTATACAAAAAACTGCTATTAATAGGCTCAGCAAGCTTCAAAGGATGGCCTGCCTGCTGATTACAGGAGCAACGAGCTCCACTCCAACAGCAGGAATGGAGGCCCTTCTAAATTTTGAACCACTGCACGTCAAAATTCAAGAGGAAGCAGCGAGATAAGCCGTTAGCCTACAACAGACCTACAGGTATAAATCAGGGGACCTTAAAGGCCACCTAAAAATCCTGGAGGACGTCAGGCCCATAAGGGAAATGTTAAACCTCAGCGACCAAATAAAAACTGAGGCAGCAGTCGAGAAGAGGTACACGGTCACAATTCCATCAAGGGACAAATGGAAGGATGGACCACCTCCCTCGTACAAAGGAGCGCAAATGTAGTACACGGATGGTTCAAAGATGGATTGTGGAGTAGGAGCGGGGTCGTAGGTCCCAAGTGCAGAAAGCATTTCCCTCTCACAAAACAGGCCACGATCTATCAAGCAGAACTATCTGCCATACTAAGAGCCTCACAAACAATAAAAATAACGAATACTAAAAGAGTCAGAATTAAGATCCTATCGGATAGTCAAGCGGCTCTCATGGCCATAAATCACGATCAAATAAATTCGGCTATTCTCCTAGAGGTGGCAGGGGCCCTAAATGAAATAGCGGCACAGAACAGCCTCGAGTTGATATGGAGCCCCGGCCACGAGGGGCAGAGAGGAAACGAGGAAGCTGATACCAGAGCTAAAAAAGGAGCAAAAATGCCCTTCATAGGTCCTTCTTCGTACTGGGGTTTTACAAAAGCAGATACGGAGAAGGAAATTATTGCATGGAGCAAGAAGAAGATCGAAAAATACTGGCTTAATATTAAGGGTTTAAAACACTCCAAAAATACCTTTGCTTCGATAATAAAAGAGCGAAAGAAGCAGTGGCTCTCTGCAAAAGTGACATAAGAGGCCTATGTGGAGCATTGACAGGATACCTTCCATGCAAAAAGTACCTCCACAGGATAGGTGAGGAGCAGGACGACCGCTGCAGATACTGAGGGGCAACGACAGAGTGTGTAGAACATCTGCTCACAGTCTGTCCAGCACTAGCGAGAAGAAGATTGAGCTACTTGGCTCTGCTCTTCCTTCCATCAGGGACATCACAAATGTCTCGTCAAGGAACATATCCAGGTTCATTAGAAGCCTCGACATCCTATAGGACATAACGCAAACGAGGCGAAATAGACCCAGGAGGTCTCTGTGCTAGGGTTCCTCTGGACCCACTCCAGGCCATCATCATCATCATCAACATCGAAATTCTAATACAAACCTACTCGTATATCGAACTTCTATTTCAATAGTGATTTGATGAATCTCATATAACGAACATACCGTTTTATTTATTCATAGAAATATATTAATACATTTGCATACATAAGTTCCTATTTCGGCATAAATAACATAAATGAACGATTAGATCGATTTTCACATAATTTTTACTGAGAAGAACCATTCGATAGCATTAAAAATTAAGAATGCTATAAACCTCACATTCATTAGCATAGAAGCCAAAATATTTATTCAGCAGGGAAATCGATTTTAATTTATGTGAAAATTTGCAGATTCTGTTTTTGAAGAAACAGAATTTCTTTTATAATGCGTAATCATGTAAATGATGTGTAATGATTTGAATAAAATTGTGTTTATCGGGTCAAACTGATTCTTATACTTTCACTTTCCATGTTTGGATTCTTTTTCAACATATCACCAATATCACTTTCATTTGGAATTGAATTTGTTTTATTTTTCATGCACACTTTAAGTTCTTTGGGACCATTGAAGAAATATACATTGCATTTAATCAGATTTCTTACTAACATACGGAACTAAATTCTTTTCTGAATAAACCGTATTATATAGTATATAGACATGAAACATCTTATATGTAATATTATTTGTTTAATTTGCTACTTTACTCTGTACTTAAGTACTTACTTTCTACCAAGATGAAGTATTTTTTAGAATCAAGCTTTCAAATGAAATTAATTATCCAAACTATGCCTGTAAACAACAAATCTTAATTTCCACAACACAAAGAAAAAGTTAAATTCAATATATCTTTATCCAGCAAATTTATTACAAGTGCAAACAAATCTTTACCTTTCATGTATAATTTCTTTTGCACAATTGTACCACACGATTCTTGCAGCGACTTATCGACTTTGCATGCAGGAGAAAGCTTTAAATACGCCTCATTTTGCCCCGCATCGAAACATTCATAAAAGGATATGGCTTTAATTAGATGGATCACACTATAATTCACAAGAGGATGGCTTCCATAATTAAGGATATTGGATCTTTTCTTGGGACCAACAATGTTTTTGAGTCAAAACCCGAAACCAATCCCGAATCTCACTCACTTACACAAAGATAAGCTACAAGAAAGAAATTTTGAACCAAGATAATAGAATCCAACTACTGAACTAACTTCCATGCCAAACACCACGTATACCAATTACTTCCAGGAAATATCTGCACACTTTACGAATCGCAACAAATCAACTCATACAATGATACTCTAATCAAATCATTGGACTTATGTTGTGCCAGCAAAATGAAACACCTAAATATGTTAGAAAGAAAGAAATTGCCTAAAATATTCGGTACAGTATGGGAAGAATATTGATGATAAATTCAATATAACAACGAGCTGTATAATCCATATGATGAGCCGATCTATAAGTTGTGTAGTCCATAAATTTAGACAGCCATGTTAAACGAAAGAGTGTCAATCGAATTCCTAAGTGGACTCTCAAGACGATAAGTGACGATCAAGAATGACGATTGTGTGGAGTCAGGCCAGTCGGAATGCTACGCGAACTCTGAGAAGACTGAATCAGTCCTTTAACAGCGGTAGTATTTGCAGGGCGTGTGAGCCTCCAATGCCGAAACGAAAGTCTTTTCGTAGGAAGCTGCATGCGTACTGATGAAACGATCAAATCTCCGAACTGCAACACATCGCTTTGGCGTGCAGGCGCAATGCAGAGTAAGCCAGGAATAGGTTAAGAGTGGCCGAACTTTCTGCTGCTCGAATTGCGGCTTAAAAACCAGGAGCAAACGTGCAAAATGGCAAGCAATTTCTGAGGAGGTCAACGCAGACCTGTAAGGATATGACTACAAATGGGTCATCCATAAACTCGACTGCATGCAGCCTAACACTCTCATGGATGCAATATCCATGCAGCAAATGCTAATTCATGTTTAGCGATGGAAGTCTTCCCGTCACGGTGGAAAGTAGCTTAACGTACTTGTAGACAAAAGGAAAGGTAACCTGGCAAATCCATCAGTATACTCTCCGCTGGGAATGCTGGACACCGCTGAGAAGCTTCTCGAATACTTTCAAGAAAGGTATTCAACAATTGATGCCATCTCAGAGGTAGTTCGAACTGTAGCAAGAGCAGAAAAGGCATGTCATCAAGCCAAAACGGTAATCTTGCGGTTAACGAAACGCCTTTAACTCGGTGAGGTGGACGGAGATATCTTTCGCGCCCTTGAGCTGACTACTTGCTATCTATAATGCGAGACTACCTCAGAGACCGATGGTCACTCTAAGGTACCAAGAAGGGAGTCAAAAGGAGGCTTGCTCCTTAGGTGTAGTACTTGAACCGATCTTAGGACCTGCCTTCTGGAACATCAAGTACGATGATCTACTGTTCATGGTAAGTTACGCTGGTGACGTTGCAGTGGTAAACACTTTCAGATCTACTGATTTGTTTCATTTAGACTTAATCCAGTTATGAAGTGGGTGAAGCGGTGGATGGCTAGACCCAGCCTCAAGCTGGCAGCTTCAAAGACAGAGATCACCAACTGTCACACCCATGATAGTTGGCTCCGTTGAAGTTCAGACCAGCAAGTTGGTCAACTATCTAGGAGTGACGCTGGACACCAAGCTGGCATATTTAGATCATAAACCAAGGGCATATGACCCAGCTCTAGCAGTTGCCACTTCACTGAGTAGGTTAATAGTCAACATCGGTAGCCCCATTGAAATGAGGTAGATGATTCTAATGAACGACCGATTCCATATTGACTAAAAAGACATATAGCTACATGCAGGGGCGTGCACTTCATATAGGCACAAAAGCACTGCCTACCCTGCTGTGCGGCTTATCTTTTTCTTGCTATTTATCCTATTTGCAATATTAATGATATTTATATTTATTTTACTAATCAAAATTGAAAGTTAAATTGAAATTAATTACTAGTATCTGGCAACTACGTATATTTCTGACTCTAAAATTCTATATTTCCGATTTCGCAAGCTAATTCAACAAAATAAGAGCAAAAAATACCCATATATGAGCGTTGAAAGGCATGCAGTCTCAATGCCTTTACCTTACGCACACCGTCAAACGAATTTCGTATCAGAACACTATGTTCAACTGCTCTCAGCTACAACAGTATGTGTGAGATGTGGAACAATTTTATACCGGGCGAAGGCATGCCTGCCTTCATGGATTTTTGGTTGTCGCTAGCAGAGATGATACCATAGCTCCATAGTCGCTGCATGAGTTTAGCGTTCGCTGTACAAGTGCAAATAGTTTGCAGCTATGCTGCACAAGTGCACAGCATCGCTGACAAGTGAACAGCAACGCTGCACAGGCAGCCAGAGCTGAGCTTTGGATATGCAAGGGAGTTGCCAGCAGAAATTAAGTGTAAATGCATTTTTACATATAAATTTTTTGTACATATATATATATATATATATATATATATATATATATATATATATATATATATATACATATATATATATATATATATATATATATATATATATATATATATATATATATATATATATAAATATATATTATGTGAAACACTTGAGTTGTTTTTTATACAATAGTGTCTGAAATAATTTCAAAACTTATAGTTTTCATAATTATAGGTACTTTAAATGACAGAATTATAGTTTTCCTAATTATACTTAAAATGACACTTAAAATGACAGAAAAATTATAGTTTCCTGAGATCTGGAAATTCTTCATGTTTTACTAAAATTATATATTGAAAGTTAGTATATATTAACCAAATTTTACCCGAATAAATAAAAGAAGTGAGCTAATAGTTCAGAATTTACGAAGAAAACTATAAGCTTGTGAAATAAAAGCATTGTTGTGTATTTTATGTGAAAGCGTTTGTGTAGCAAAGTTGATGGAGTTGGTGTTTCAGCCCTTTCATTCGAAAATAAGTGTCGAGTCATCTCAGTGGACAGAATGACACCTACGTTGGATTTGACTTAAAAAAGGAATGCTATCAGTCAGTTTATTTGCATGTATAACGATAAATTTACTTGGCTGACTGGCTGCAAATACAGTCACCGTTTGTTTTGCATTGCAATAATGCATTGCATAGTATTTTCAATTATCATTTTTCGTTTTCCTGTAATGTTTACTTCTAAGACACTTCTAAGAATATGTTACTGCCTACCCTGCGCGAAGATCTTAAGCACGCCACTGGCTACATGGGGCCGAAATTTGGGGAGATGTGCTCTGAACTAAGAAATTCAGGAAGCATATTGCCAGTGTCCAGCGTGGAGATTTTTTGCGAGTCACCTGTAGCCACCGCAGGATCTCAGAGGAGACCGTGATGGCCGTGTTGGAAGTAATCCCCATAGATTTTTTAGTCTGAGAACGCAAGGAATTGCTTCTCTCTCGCTCAGAGCTAGACAAAACGAAGGTACTGACGCGTACATGGATGCTAGCCCCCCAACTTTGGAAGCGATTTTTTGTCAGCTATGCTAATTGATCTTATTGAGCATTGGCTTAGCTCTGGCCACAGGGACATAAACTTATACCTTTGCCAATTCTTGTCAGAACACAGTTACTTCAGGAAATACCTGAACGTAATGGGTAAGGTGGATACTTCTTACTGCCGGTACTGTGTAAGTAGGCCGATGATGTTCAGCACACATACTTTGTGTGTAGTCGCTTGGCAAGTTTGACTGCACGCTCAGCCTGATCTCATTTGAGACTATCGTATATGCAATACTGCGAAACGAGAACTGTCTCGTAGTTTCCACACAAGTTAAGAAATTACTGCGCAGAAAGAGGGAGGTGGATCGCTTTACTGACCCATAAGCTGTGGTAGTTTCTGAAGTGAGTTAGTACAACCGGGCTGATGCAGTCCTTAGGCTGGTCCCAACTTTGTGGGCTTGTAGATAGTCAGGTAAACAGGTTTTTTTTGGCCGTCTACGCTAAAAGAAAAATTGCTGTAAAATACCCCGCATACTCTTTTTTGCATGAAGTTCGGCATGTTTACCGCAATGAAAAAATATGCTGCACACACTTCGGGAAAATACTTGTAATATATACTATCATTTCAAGCCGAATAGAGAAACTTAACAATGAAATGTAAACTGTGAAAAATGATACAATTGAAAATATTGTAATTGAACATCTTATAACCCTTTTACAATCTATACTGACTCGCTTGGCTCCAAAAAAAAGTAACCACCAAGAAGTTCAACTTTTCGTCTACCCGTATCAAACCTTAGCTATCTTCCAAAAACAAACGTCAATTTCATGAAATTTATGCCACTAGATATGTTACAACAAATATGAAATCTGCAAAAAAAAAATATTTAAAAAAGTTCAAAACAAGTACCTAAAAATAATCAAAGTTTAATAAATATTAAATATTAAATTATAAATATTAAATTTAATAAATTTAAAAAATATTCAGCTCAGCGTTTTAGCAGTTTATTAAATGGGAAACATATTTCTTGCTTGGATGTACATAGCCATCATAAATTTGTGTGTAAAATTGTTGGATGGAAAAATCCACACATTGCCTCTAGTAGTAAGCTTTAACTTTAACTTTAGTCAGTTTAATTTTAACAAAGCAAACTTTCATTTGCTGAGTCTAAAGTAAACTTATATTTATTTCTAGGATAGCTTAAGGTAAAACATAATCTAATTTTTGCATCTTTTTTATTATTACTTTTAAATATTATCAAATCTGTCTACAGCATTCATATTGAATAAATAAACGAACATAAATTGGCAGTTCATAATTTATCCACCTTCTTTTCTGCGCTTTGCGTTGCTGGACACGAGGTATTATCAATTGATCTATGAATCGTCTATTCAAAACACATTTCAGCAAATGCAGAGTGAAATTCGCAGATCGCCGACAATGCTTTGACCGATGTTTGTGTCAACCGCCGGAATGGAGTCAACCGCATACATATCGTCTTCTTTACATGCGATGAAAGCCGCATCATAACTTGCTCGTTTAGTGGTCGATGACCAAAACTCCACTTCATTTACCATTTTATCAACAATGAAGACGATCTTCGAGAAACCTAACCCACTTCAGTCGCATTTGGCGAAGAATCAGGGTTATTTCAAGATCATTTCTCTTTCAATAACCGCAATTCCACAACGAATCAAAGATCATATATCATCAATCAGTTTCACAGTAAACCAATTAAGGTGATCGGAACCTGCTTCTTTCAATGAGATAATAATTGTACTCAGAAGAATTTCGTACTGTGAGAACTATTACACATCGAGATTGGTGCGTTAATCGGTACAATTTGATGCAGTTTGAAACAATTAAGAACGAGCTTCGAAGCGAAGTTGCCCCGTAAGGTAGACGTTAATGTGTTTAGTTTTTTGGCTAAGAAACGAAGAATGGAAAGTGAAATCTAAATACATTTAATTGATTAAAATACTTATTTTACTGCGCACCAAAAGTGCATTCTTCATATGATCTGGGGCTGGAAACCAACAGAAAAAATTCAATACATAACTTTTATACTATTTCATTTTTTTGTCTGCAGTATGCAAATGCTGTAGCCTGAATTTCTACTACCAAGATTGAATGCCTCTTCTCTATTATATAGTAACCAATCATACATATATGAACTCGTTTTTAGTAAAAGAAACCAACTTGCCATCATTCATCAATAAATTTCAAACAATATTGTCGAAACACATGCACCCATAATGGTGGAAAAATTAATGGTGAGTCATTTATTTATCTGAAAAAAACCGTTCTTACTTTCTAGATAGTGAATTTTTGGGTCAAAGTCAATTCGGATTTCTCTAAATTTTTATGAAATCACAAACACATTTCATTCGATTAAACAAAGTTTTCATATTTTTCTGTCAAAACGGGTGCTTCGTAAATGCAATCAGAAATCTAATTTGGCTTGATGGACATCCATGAAATCAGTTTCGAGACAAAGAAAAACATTCAGCAGCGACTGTAGATCGGATGGTTAGTGCTTGGTAATTAAGAATATTTTTGACTGCGAAAAATGCTAGAGCGTAGTCCGGAAATCTAATGTTTGTATGATTGGTTTTTGCATCCGAAAGAATATATTGCTACTAGAAATGTAAAATTGACAAGAAAATATTTCGGAAATCTATGCCAACATTGAAGAAGAAAGTTTGTTTTTCTTTTAAAAGGAGTCGAACAATGGCATTAACAAATTTGAACGGTTGCCTATATCAAGCTTTTTGGCACGCTCTAAAGAATCAAATGAAAATTGAATGATTTCCCTCTGTTTGTTTTTGTCATTAATAAACTAACTTTAAATTTTTTAAAAATTTAATTAATACGTATGAAATAAAAAGGTCTTACCACCAATCACTTAACGCACAACCGACCCAAACTTGAAAGTATGTTTCATGGTTTTTCATACTCTATATAATTAATTAATTAAGAAAACAAACGCTACTATCGGGTGTTGCCCAAAAAAATAACAAAGTTTCTTCGTGATTGAATTACTTGAGATTTACTCCGATTTGCAATAAAAAAAGTAGACGGACTTCTGGAGAAATTAAAGAACCAAGAAAAATCAATTTTTCAGGGTACAGCTTTTTAAAGCACTTAATAAGTTTAGTTTTATTCGCTCATTGAATGTTTGTTTTTTTCATAATGATATTTTTTGTGATGGAATCTCATATTCAGAGTTTAACTTTTTCAGAACTTTTTTGTTAAAAATGAGGGGTAGGTGCACCTGCTTGCTAACGCGCCAGCCCAAAGCAGCAATCGACTGCCCGCGGGTTTGAATCTCATCGTGTACCTACTCATAATTGTATTGGTTCATCTTGTGTTTTCTTTAGACCATTGCTCTAGAAATTAATAGTGTGAAATTAAATTGTTTTCCATTGAACATTGAAATCGACAACTCCTCTCAGGATCCTCCTTTACTGTTATATCTGAGCATTTGCTCCAGAGGGCATTTCGCGCAGCACTGACATCAACATCTTCATTGTCATCATCACATTTTATTCAGTAGCTTGAGAAGTAACATAACAACACCTTCCAAGAGTACAATCACTTTGACTCTGAGGATATCTGAGGCACGAAAGGGTGATGCTTTATTCTAATTAATCAACCCTCAGTTGTCAAGAAGTAATTTCTAATTTTCTGCCACTTGTTTTCATTTCTGAGCGGAGTGAATTCATTCAGCGAGCTGTGACAGTAAAAACCCTAGCGCATCAGAATCGCTAGAAATACTAATGTTCGAAGAACAAAAGAGGATTTGTGCAAATTTTGAGTGTGTATTCTACCACTACTTACTTTTCCTACTTAAAACCAATACACCCTAAGTAATAATAGAATCTAAGCTTATTTTAATTTCGGTGACTTCATCGAAATTTACAGCGATAGAAAGGTGTTTGGGGCTGTCATCCGAGAAATGTGGAGATCTTAGAAAATTTAAACATTATGTACTTATTTTCATTGCAAATGTTTGCGATGAAAATACTGAATGCAAGCATTTATTGCAACGAAAATAACAAAATGGCCTAGTGCTGGCAGCCCTTTGCTAGCACCGTAGCAACAAATATGTCGCATCTGCCTTACGTTAAAGTCAACCTGCTGTGTGAATTTTGTATTGACCCAATGACTGCATTGGAAGCTATAGGGATGCAAAAAAATTTAGGGTTACCATTCGCAAAAGTTTTGAAATTTTCTAGATCTTAATTTTTGGTTTTTTTTTCACTATAAGAATACTGCGATTTAAAATTCTATGATAAAATCGCTTACTAAATGTATGCCAAAAAAAAAACGATCGTAGCAGGCAACTCATTATTTTTAAATCAAATTTCTACTGAATATTGTCTATAATAAGTTTTATTTGCCATTTGAATTTCATTTTAATTCAATGACTGTACTGGAAGCTATAGGGCAAATAGCTTTCTTTTCCTCAGGAATATTCCAAATTGAAGACACCAAAATTACCATAGCTGGCAGTTCCAACCGAATTTTCCAACCAAATTTCTACCAAACGTGGTTTAAAATAAGGTTCAGTTACTGTGTGAATTTCGTCAAAATCGAATGACTGAATCAGAATTTATAGCGCCAAAAGCAGTTATTTTTCTTAGCGATTTTTCAAAAGGGCACCACTGGCACAAAATTGCCCGCATTTCAAAATCACTTCTATCAAACTTGGTCCTTTTTAAGACCAATACATTCTGTGAATTTCAGCTAATTTTGGTTATCGGATCGTGAGTTTCCGTGAACAGAAGTTTTTGATGCTAAAAATATAGGTTAATTGGGAAAGGGTTAATAGGCGTGCCCGTTGCAAAATTTCAAATTTTTTACTATGGCTGTGTAGATAAAGCATAAAATGTATATATGAGTGGCTTTTTTTTCAAGAAACGACATTTTTTCGGAAAAGTCGATGATTTGAATTTAAAAAAAAAAAAAATTTACAACCAAACAATGTCAATACGTTCTGAAAGTTTCATAATGATTGAATAGCTCTGTCAAAAGTTATCGCAATTTAAACATTTTTATATTTTTTCCGTTTTCTTTTTAGGCACCTAGCACACGCATGGGGTTAAAAAAATTCCAAAACACTATCCGATTCACATTTAAAACACGTTTAAAATTTATTCCGTTACCTTAATTTGGCGAAAATTATTTTCGGACGGAACAATTACAGGTATATTAAAAATATCACTAAAATTACCGCTGGCTCCAAAGGGTTAAAGATAACTGACATTTAGTGAAACCCGGACCTATCCTGCATATACAACAATGTGTTCTGAAAGTTTAAGCTGAATCGGATGGCGCGTTGAGAAATAGTTAGTGACTTTTTTTGATGATATACATATATAAATACATATATATATATATATATATATATATATATATATATATATATATATATATATATATATATATATATATATATATATATATATATATATATATATATATATATATATATATATATATATATATAATACTATTGCACTTATGACAAATTTGTCATAAACTATACAAATGAATCGCAGACAGTACATCATTTTTTACTTATATTATTTTTGGTTAAAAAAAAATTGAATGCATAAGATTTTTTCATTGTACACATTTCAGCCAACCTACACTCTGCTGTGTTCCGTTCCGTTTCCACCGCGTCCCCTGCAAACATGCCGTTTACAATGAAAGGCAGCCTTCGGTAGGCACGATCGTTATTGACCTCTAGCGTCTCGGTAGGACGAGCCAGCTTTGTGGTTCGTCCGAATAGAGAGTCAGTCTACATCGTCGGGTATTAAAACATATCCAACAAAGTGTAACTGTATAGTGTCCTCGCTTGGCTTCACGGCGCTGAGGACAGTCTGGCATGTAATCTTGACCCGCCACCCGGAAACGTCATATGAGGTCTTCAAGATGGCCCTTAAATTGCGTCTATCATCCCATCGAACCTTCAAGACATGAACACGTTTTAGGTAACCTATGCTTGGATGACCAGAATCCTTCTAGACTGCTGCGGGAAACAAAACAGTTAGGACGTTCTTCAGTTGGAAAAAAAACCCTGGATACAGCGGCTTTCCGAGCAAAACCAGGCTGTTTTGGCCTGTTTACCGGAAGCCAGCACTGAAAAACTTCGGAGACTGCCGATCAAATTGCCGACGTGTTAAACAATCCTCAACAACACATGGTTTCAATTTCCGCACTACAATTATAGGTGGTAGAACTCACAAAACAAGTAACTGCCGTCTCCCAACTGAGTGAAAGTATCTACAGACATGATCGTCCAGAAAAATATCTCCCTCACAATTGCAGAACAGAAAATACCACTACAAACTCGGCTCTCAGACACAAGTATGCACATTTCTCCATGTACCTGGGAATCTGTTTCCAGAGAACCCAACACACTAAGCAGCTGTTTCCTTCAAACAGAAGGGAAACGCAACTTATCTCTCAGTCGTTGTTTAATTATTCAGGATATCCTGTCTAAATGACATCACCTTGTATATACAGGTGTAGATGTTTTGGTGCTTCCGCCACTCACAACTGATTCTATATCATTCTGGGCCTCAAGTTGCAGTGACAAACCGGTTTACCATTAAAAGGTGATCAAATTCGAGCTACAGTTCCATCGTGAGTTCTCATGGCACGTTACTATTGCCGTTATCTCTCGGCTCAGTGTAGGCGTACAATTTCTCTAGCCCTACAATCTTGGCATCGACTTGGCAAATACTATCCTGGCGGATCCTTTTACTTTTCTTCCATCGAAACGCAGGCAACTTTGTATAATCTTCCGAAACAACACCGCAAGTACAAGAATATACACCGCATCTTCACCACTGGTCCTCCAGATGTGTCAAGATCTAAAACATGATAGCTTACATTGACCAAAAAAGATCTCGATTTCTTGCTTTACCAGAGTATTTACTACCCTACTTATAGCTACTGGTCGTCTTCACTTTACATGATCCATAACGACAATGGAAATTAGTGTCCTTGCGGCGACTACAGACGCCTTAGCACCATAACCATCCCAGACAGATATGCAATTAGATATTCAATATTTAAAACTTCTGTCTTTTTCATAAGGAGATTTTTGGGTATGGTCAGCTTTCAATGTCGCTTTCTTCCTCACACATCTTAAGGTATGTATCCATATGTATCATTTTCGCGTATCGTATCACCGTTGCGTATCAGTGGATACGACAAACGTATCTTCGTTGCGTATCAAAATTTGATACAAAGAAACGCAACGAACTCGATCGGTTACTTGGCGGTTTCTTGCCGTCGCATCAAAGGAATGGTACGATACGAAGTGGAGTCATGTGTGGACACGTTGCGTTGTACACTGTAGATTAGTGAATAAAAGCGCTGCCGCTGCATGTCGAGTTTTTTGCAACGGATCGTATTGATGATACATGGAATATTGAGTAGTGTGGACACCGTATCCGTTTAGTGAATGATACGCAACAGGGATACGATACGGAAGAAATGCAACATATGGATACCTACCTTTAGATGCAGCAGCCACTCGACACTTGTCGAAACGGCTCTAAAAAAAAAGATGGCGTCAAAGCAATCGTCTGGTCACCTGAAGCAAGCAAAAGCTTGAGACCATATCAAGACTGGCCTCACAGAAGCCACTCAATTGTCCTTCCTGGACTCAAACGCCAGGCTATGTCTATTTGAAGACAGCTATAATACCGCTCCTGGAGTCGCTCTACAGCAGAAACGCGAAGGGTCAAAAATGACCACTTGCGACCGCGGACTCTTAGGGGCTTATCAGGGCTGTTTCCGACCCTGCTTGGAATCCCACAGATGATCATTACAAGACCACAAATTGAAAACTGAATTTTTTTTGAGCATTTGAGCTGCTCGATGCTGTTCGAATTCAAAAATTTTAGCTCATTAAACGACACACTTTTTAAGTTCATTAAGGCAACGTAGCACCTCCAAATTTTTAAAAAATCGATTTTTGTTTTTTGATTGAATATGTTAGAATGAAGGTTTTAAAACATGATTTTAATAATATAAAATTGAAATTCTAAAACAAAAAAATTTTATGAGTATATATAGCGAAGCGCCCCAAGATCATTTTTTCTATGATTTTCGTTCACTTCGCTATATCGCTACATCGACTTAAGCTAAAGTGTAGACAAAGATAAATGAGTCATCTCCTTTAAAAGAAGCAAAAAATAAGCTAGCCTTGGCAAAAAAAATAAAAAAATAGCTGTAAAAGATGTTTCTAAAAAAAAGTGTAGATTCTGTAGAGTGAAGTAAAGTGTAGAGGTCCGAAAAAAGTTCACCTGACACTAAAATTAATGAAAAATTTAGCCACGCATTATGGTTTAACAATACGACGAAATCCTGATTCAGTTGATAATGTGCGCAAGGAAATTTGGGCAGCATATTACCACACAATTTCAACTGATGAGAACCCTCAACACTGTTATTGTCCTGTTGGAGAAACGACTTGGTGTAATTGGCGCAAGGCGGAGGCAGCGGGTGATAATGCATTAAACAATTTCAAGCATCCTCCACCTTTAGATGATGAGGTACAAGAAATTTTAAAGCCTATTTATGATGACTTATCATCAGAAGATTTATTAAAGCGTTGCTTGGGCAATTTTGCGCAGAATAATAACGAAAGCTATAATTCTTGTGTTTGGAATTTGGCCCCCAAACATACTTTTTATGGGAAAAACGTACTAAATATGGCTGCAAATATTTCTGTATGTACATTTAGTGAAGGATTTATGGCTGTCTTGAAAAAAATGCAAGTCATGGGAATTACAATTGGCCAATGTGCGCTGGAACATGCAGAGCATAGAGATGCTGCAAGAATTAACCAGGCGGAAAAACACTCGACTGAGGCATCTAAAGAGGCCAGAACTGCTCGAAGGGAGCAAAAATCTTTAGAAGAGGAGGAGTATGAGCAAGAAGAAGGTGTATTGTATGGTCCAAGCATCGCAGATTAATTTTCGATAAGATTTATTGCAAAAAATATTGAATTTTAACTTGAAATGCGATTTTCTCGAAACAACGTTTTTCAAGTTGGCGTGCATGATTGAGAAAAACAATATTATCCAATCGTTTTGAAATTTTAACACGTTAATTTGCACATGTTAATGCTCAGAATGAACCTCGGATGAAAAAATCGGCATTAAACTTTTTTAGTTATAGCTGATTTTTGGGGGAAAAAAACTCGATTTTCGAAAAAACGCCGCCATTTTGTTATTTTTCAACCAAATTTTTTTTTTTTAGTTCATTCCAAGGCCGCTTTGATGTTGGTCAAAACCCCGTTTTTGTTTTTTTTTTCAGACTTTCCTGAGGGCAGTTATCATGCACGCCAGGTTTTTTTGGTGTATTTTCCAAAAAATTGTAACAGGCGACAGGGGGCCACAAAACATTTTTAACAATTTTGTTTATGTAGTCTAAGGCATATAAAGTATGTGTAAAAAGTTTCATTAAGATATGTCTTTTTATTCAATTAAAAACAAGCCTTTGAAAATAACATTTTTTTTTCAATTCGAATGTGCTACGTCCCCTTAAACGCACTTTTTAACTTCATTAAACGACACACCAATGACACATCAAAGCGAATATTGAACTAGGCCATGTAAATTTCAAGATCAACTTTAAAAGGGACTCGAAAATAATTTTTTGTATCGTTTTGAGCTTAATAAAAAGCCACTAATTTGTGTTTGAGGCAAATAAATATTTTTAGCTAATAATAAAATTTGTATTCGCTGAATTTATAATTTACTCTGTTGTACAAGATGTTTAAATTTCTAGTAAAATGTAAGTCAAAACTGAAAACTATCCATTGAAATAAATTTTTAATTCAATTATTTTCAAAATATACAAATGGTTTTGAATACGTTATAATAAAAGTGCTGGTAAATGTAATCTGTTACAAATTAGTCTTTGCCGAAGTTCGAATATGTTCGAAAATATTCGCGCTGAAGGTATGTACGCTCTGCTGTGAGCTGAAATACGGGATTCACTGATTGCTTAGAATGAAGGAAATATATGTGATTGCGCATAAGAGCGAAAGAATGCGCAAATTCACATTGGAAACGCGTTACTATCAAAACATGTCGACGTACTATATACCGACTTCTACCAAGGCATTGAGTTCGCAGCCTCCTTCTTCAAAAGATCTCTTATCCAGGTCTACATCTTACATCTATGGTCGCACTTGTACTGTATCTGTTAATTAATGATCTTGAATTTCTTTTTGACTCTCTTTACAATGATTATTCTAAAGATATTGGAGTAATATTTGATCCAAAGCTTAAATTCGATAACCTTATTTTATATTTTACTACCAAGGCCCTTAAATCATCAGGTTTAATTTTTAGATCCTCCAAAGCCTTCGTTAATATTGCCACCTGTTTATACCTCTTTCTCTTCCTTATGCATAGTGTCCTTGAATATTTCTGTCAAGTTTGGTGTCCTTATTACGTCTACTTAAATAATGCATTGGAGTCTGTTCAACGCAGATTTACTCGTACCTTCTTCTTTAAATTTTAGCTTCCCTACAATGATCGTATTCAGACCCGGATCTTAAATTTTTTCGAGCCGGGGCAAAAACTGAAACGCTCCCGTTCACCAATATTTTTACCTTTATCATCATCATCATTTCAGCCCACTGATGGACATAGACCTCCTCCAAAGAACGCTACAAGGGCCGGTCTAGCGCTGCTCTTTCTCTGTTAAGCCTATATTTGTTTCCAAAAATTCATCAACGTGACGGACATATGTATATTTTAATAAGGATAGGAAAGGATAGGGTCTGAAATAAAACATGATTAAAAGTAATTATTATGTTGCACGTCAGAAGAGAGATATATGAGGAACTGAAAACTGCAGTGAAAAGTGAAGCAATTGACCTGATTCAGAGCGTTAGTAGTAGTGAAGGAAAAATATGGGCACTATGGGCAAATTTGACAGACTTTTCCTCCGCGAACAGGAAGATAGAGGTAGAGATAATAGGCCATTTGACACGTTATAACCAAATTAGATATCGGAGACACCAAAGGGAATTCTATTGATTTGTTCTAATTATAAATTTTACCGTTGTAGTAAAATTGCTTCACTAAATTTCGCTACGCTTATTTCATTTCCTTAAATCTCTCTGTTCTGAGTGTTGCACATTGAAATTACACTTTTACTCTTTGAGCCTTTTGTTCTGCAAACAAATTTAGGACCTTGTCATAATTCATCTCATGAGCAGTTTGATTTTCTATTGCTAATATTGCGAGACTCGATAAACGTTCCTGGTTCACCTACGATCGTAGATAATTTTTAATAAGTTTAAGTTTCCTAAAACTTCGCTCGCAGCTTGCGGATTCAGTAGGAAGTGTACAGTAAACTTGCAGAGCAATACAAATGTTAGGAAAGGCGTCCTGCAAATAATGCGTATAGATCTTTTGCAAGAGATTGAAAGCCCTAGCATTTTTTATATCTCCAAATATAAGTGGAGTTTGCTCTTTAAATACGTGAAGTTCCTCGCAGAATTCAACTGTGTTTAAGTCTTGCTCATATTGTCGTCCAAGATCTGCTCTATGCTTCTGCAGCTCTTTAGTTGACATATTAAAGACTTCAGTGCCATTGGAAAATGCAAAATTCAAATTTATCATGGTAGCACTATCAACCCTTTTTTTAATTTCAGACAAGATTCGATTAAATACCATTGTTACCTTAGCAAAGAGTTGAACAGGTTGTCATCACACATCTCATCAAATTGTTTTTTGCACCTCGGAACTCGTTTATTTGGCGGAATAGATTCAAGGTCAATTTTCCAACAACTTCTTTAGCTTCTTCTATAATATTCAATTGAATTGTCTCTTGTTTCTTGCAAAGTTTTCATTAGGCCATCCATTAAAGAGGTGGAATGCGCAAGGATTTTATGTTTCAATATTTACTTGATTGATTTCGCGGAGAATATTTGCCCAAATTTTCAGGCTCAAAATAAATTTAAAATTCTTTAAAGTATTTAAGAGATGCATGATAAGTTTGCTCAACTTCTTCGAAGGATTCCACCACTTTCGGCAAATTGTTCAAGAGGGCTTTCACAGAGGGCTTTCAAATGTTAGTGCGTTCCACTTGCGCACTGCCGCTGAACAAGCCGCGAGTCTCGTGGGCACTGGCCGAGCGCAATCGTTGTCCTATCCATGCCTACGTGCCCGAAGAGAATAATTTATGTTTATAGGGTATATCATTGCCAACGACCTGAAAGACGATGCTGATATTGAAAGGAAGCGCAGGGCTTTGGCAATCAGAGGTAATATGGTCACTCGCTGATTTTCCTGTTGTACTGAGCAAGTTAAGGTAACGTCTTTCCAGGGATATTGTTAGGACTTGTACACGGGGAACCTTTCAATTGGATATGCCAAAAGATCGCTCGACACCTTGCGCGTCCAATATAATAATATCTTCAGGATGATGATGGTATTGGCCCGCTTCTGCAGTGCGTCAGGGATGTTTGTGGAGTACCAGAATGATGGCTTTGCAATCGTTATTTGCAAAAAAACTATATCCCTGATCCATAGATCATGGGACAGTCGGGACAGTCCCAACACCATCGTAAAGACTATAGCTGATAGGTTGACTTCACCACTATGGAGGTGTCTTATACGGAAACCAGCTTGTTTCCTTAATCGCACTCGGCGCAGGATTGTGAACTTATCTGTGTCTTTTATGTTTACATTTAAAAGTGCTTTATGTTCTTATTCATAATAATCTACTATAAACCTTACTAACACACTGTGGATCCTTTAGTTGTCCGAAATAAACAATTTTTACTTTTATTTATTTATTATTTTACTGAACTGCGCGTCTGTCATCGCAAAGTTGCGATAATGCTGAGGAGTGTATTTATCTGCCAAGCTTGAATTTGCCGCCCTCTGAATTTGCCACCCGGGGCAGGGGCCCTGTACTTTTTCATCTTAATTTTTTCGTTCTTTATTCTTTCTACGTTCAGTACTTGAATTTTTATCAGTTGATTTTGATTAATAAATAAATAAACCACTCACATGGTTTCATTAGAGCCGATTTTGTTTTTCTTTGGGTCAACTTCTACCATTTGACGGGCCTTTTAAAGTCCTCAGAAACAAACTCGTTAAAAATCTCCCTTCGGATCAGAAACAAACTCGTTAATGTTTCTATTAACAGGTCCAGACCCTGTTATTTGTTGTCCTCATCGGAACCTGTCAACAAACCATTCGAAAATCA
This sequence comes from Nemotelus nigrinus, assembly GCA_947369275.1. Taxonomy (NCBI): domain Eukaryota; kingdom Metazoa; phylum Arthropoda; class Insecta; order Diptera; family Stratiomyidae; genus Nemotelus; species Nemotelus nigrinus. The sequence goes on along the minus strand of OX376372.1, from coordinate 162,578,244 downwards.
TTAAGCCCCAACAAAACTTTATACAAAACAAAAACACTTGCTGGTTGCAAAATTAGGATACAGTTACCAGCACAAAGTCTTTTTGTCATTTTTACATTAGCACATACTATCATCAAATTTTTACGCGATATGTATACAATGGCTTTTACCAGGGCGTTAAGAGCTTGGGGTTCCCCGACTGGATGATATCGCTTCACAACCGGGTCTAACTTTTTGGAAAATCCCAGCAACGAACTTCTGTTGTAACGACGATGTCTATCTATCTATCAAATTCAATATGTCCCATCAGTAAATTAACTATAATTACATTCAACATTGTGTAATTTATGAGTTATTTTAAAAAATATACGTAGCATTGACTTTTGTCATCTACACAATTCAAATGATTTAAAAGTTTCCAAACAATTTCTAAATATCCGTTTCGATTCGACGGATCACTTATGAGTTAACAAATAAATAACAAGTTTGTGTGCCATCTGCGAGCCGAATTATCTTTCGAAATGGCGATAATGCAGCTAGCTGTGAAAACAATCACTAGCCATTATTCTTGACCTGTATACTTAAACAATATCGCAAACTCGATACCAATAAAAACGTGTTGGAAAAGTGCACAACTAACAGTGACATTGATTTACAGCGTAGTAAACTAAGTGGTATGTATCTTTTTTTTACGGACGCACTTGCTAAGCAAAATAAATGGTCTAATCGCATTATCGCTGCCAAACTCGGGCATTAAAAATTGTTGGTAGCCTTGGTTGATGGCTAATCTTACTTGTGCTGCTTCAGAATGTGCCTCCATTAAATTTTCGTAAACTTCGGAATCGCATGTGCACCCTAAAATTTATCCAATTGCATGTGCTTAAACAATTAATTGCTTTTCAATGTTCGGTCAAGCATTAGCCGAATTCTCTGTACAAACTGAAAGGTGTTGACGATCAAGATGCTTTCAGCTGGTTGCTAGCAACCATCATTTCTACTACTTTTTAATGATGAGCCAGAGGTTGTACGCATGCTTTCAATGAAGTGTCAGCATGAGAAAGTCAAAAAGATGAAAAATCTGTTCATATCACTCTCTTCTATAAAGTGAAGTTGATCCGAAAAAATACTTGTGTTTATTTTGAAGAACATAACATTCAAGCTTTCGAACAAAATAAGTGAAATCTAATAATTTTAGGGCAATTATGAGGAATCGCACGCTTTTTGAGAAGAATATCCAGCGAAAAGTAAATAAAGTTCTTAGCGTGAAGCTCAAATTCGGGGCTCATCTAACACAAAATGTATGATCTTTTTGTACTTGGCATTGAACCATGAAAATTGAAATGAGCCACATCATCATGTGAACTTCTTTTTAATTTCGGTAAATTATAGTTTTCGTTTGGTTTTAGTTTATATTCTTTGTATAGCTACCGTGAGATAGATGTCTTTGAATATTTGGATGAGCTACGTTTTTTTTGCTTGATTATTTAATTAAATCAACATTACTCCTGTAAAATGCACAAAAAATGTTTCTTAAGATAATGGTCATGGTAAGATTTAACCAAATTTTTGTTAACAGCAGCACAGCAAAGGTAAATGACATTGTAATAACGTCATTTATATATGATTAGTAAGTGTAAAATGTAGAATATGGATATAATTGATAGAATATATATGTGGATAGAAAGAATATCAGAGAAGGACAGCAAGATACCCTGAATTAGTGGACAAGCATCTGCATTATTTTGCTGATCGTGCCACAGCTGCTTTCCAAAGACTTTCCGATCACAAATTAATGCTGCGAGCAATTATTGGAACATCATACTATATATCACAAATGTTGGGAATAGATATAATTGAATACTTTTTTCATCGAAACACTACCTATATAAAACTATATATGGACAACGTATGCGTATTTTTACCACGTATTTTTACCACATGCCTTCGCCTCGGGGTAGTACTCGAGCAATGGACAAAAGCTAGGGTGGTCTTCATTTCGAAACCTGGTAGGTTGAATAATCATTACGTGAAGGACTTTAGACCAATCAGCTTAACATCGCCACCGCCTTAAAATTTGAAAGTATATATTTTAAGTTTAGAAGAAAGATGAAGAAGAGAAACACGAAAAAAACGGATAAGCCGAACTGGAGATTTTCTGTTTTGATCGGCCTTTTTATCATCTCATTTATAGAATTGAATTCCTTAAAGATAGCCTCACATATTTGACACTTTTGTCTTGATGAAGTTTCTGTGATTACATTGCAAACTTTTCCATCAATCATAGCACAAATCGAATTGTGATTAATGAAGAAAGTATTTTCATCTACTCTAACGAGATTAGGCCGGAGTTCCTTGATTTGGTTATTCATCCTATTTTTTCAGCGAAGGATACTTCTGTAGATTCTTTAAGGAACTCAATTTTAAGTAGCCTACAATATATGGTTCACCACGGACGTGGATTTTGCCAAATAATCTTTGCACTGGACACTAATCGCAAAGATACGAGAAGAGGAACAAAAACAGTGGAATCATTGGCGTCAAAATTCATAAAAAAACTTGCTTATACGAACTATCACCAGAACTTCCATCAAAGCTCTATTTTGAGTACAAGCATATATTGTTCAATTTTTCAGGCTTAAGTGAATCGATAATATCGTTTTGGACATTCATCAGACATTCAATGTTTAAATTGAGCAAACTTTGCAAATCAGTAATAACTTTAGTTCCAGATGCAGCTATATTTTCAGGTGCGGGGTGTAGTTACTTTTTTATACCTTTGAACAATTTTATATAAATGGAATATTTTGGTAGCTTTTAACCGCATAACTGCATACTGAAAACGCGACAAGCTTGATTCAACAATCATTGTTAATGGTTCTTCTTCAATCATTGAAGTAGGTTTAAGAGACTCCCTGATAGCTTGACAACACTCTTCAGCGCCAACGTGACTTGAAACACTCGCTACTTCTCGCAATAGCTTTGCGGCCCCTAACTGCTCAGAAGCTCTCAATCTCATTTCAGTCGCATATGTCAACTGTGCAAGAGATGCGGACTTCTTTAATTCTTCAGTTATCTGGCGTTTTGCTTTGTCTGCTCCTTTTGAAATTCTTGGGCGGCCACTTTTATTTTGTGGAAAACATGAAAACAAAACGGGTGATTTAAGCCATGCGCTATTGGATTTTAAAAATCTGATTTCTGTTTGGCTAGCTTTTTCCCAGTGGGATTTAGATTTTGATTTAAACTTATAGATTTTTCATATGCAAGTTTCATGTCTGATTTCAATTAAAACCTAGATAAGATTTGATTCAGGCGTTTTCAATGTGTCATTCTAGTTTAACAACCAATCTAAGCGAAAGCTCAGCGAACGCCAGCAACATTATCGAACACAACAACCTTTCTGCTCGGGATCGTTTTTTAGCAGCCCCACATTAATCTGCTCCGCAAAGGTGCAAAAAAACGAGGCTAATATATAGTTGTATATACAGGGTTAGCAATTTCATGCTTGAAAAAGTAAACTTAAATAAACAAAAATATTCGGAAAGTGATGCAATTTTAAATTCATTGTAAAGACTGATTCTTGCCATTATATTTGAAACACAATATTGTTGAAATGTCTTCCACGGGATTTCGTACGGGAGTCAATCATTTTGATATAGATTTCAATGACTTTCGGGCACATTTCGGGAAATAGGTCTGTTCGCGTACTACGATTAATTGCAATTAATTGCAATGAAGCTGTTTTTGTACTCTGTTTTACTGAAAACTGAAAATTTCCCCTCTTTCAGTAAATTTCAGTAGGATCTGAGTTATTGAAAAATACTGAAATGTGTGAAACGGTGTGACGCGAGTAAATTTTTTCAAATCTGCGCGGTTAGCAAGATATTTTTTTGCGTAATGTTGTTATGAAGATCGAATATTTTTGTGGCTATGATTTATCATCGCTTAGGATGACTTTATAATCACTATTGTTCTCCCAAAAATGGACAACTGACACTTTTGGTTGTCAATTTTCAGGAAATGCAATGAGACAGTTTTCGTACTTTTCATGAAATTCCCCCACCACATGATTCAGGAAAATTCAGTAAAATTCAGTGACTGGAAGTACGCGAACAGACTTAATATCTCAGCCATGACTTCACAAATATTGGCTTTCAGTTCGTTTAGAGAATGGAGAGTGTTCGCATAAACACGATCTTTCACGTTCCCCCACAAAAAGAAAGCCAGAAGCGTTAAATCGCAGGATCTTGGAGGCCAATCACCCAATCACCAAATTACACGACCTAGAATTTTTTCTTGCAAAAGAGCTCGATTTGTCTGTGCTAAGTAATTTTTTGCCTATCCTGCTGGTACTACACCTTCGATTTCCATCCAAAAATTATTGGTTAACATGTGGTCATAGCGCTCAGAATTTACGGTGATGGCTCATCCTTGATCGTTCGCAAAAATACTGCCCAACCACGCCACCAGACCATAATGCGCACCACACTCATAGGCGGGCCGTGGCCTAAAATCTGGCAGGGGCCAGGGACCGAAAGGTTCAAAACATGCGATGATTTTGTCCGTGTATCTTACGTACTGTTCATACAACTTATATAATTTACTAATACATTATATATCTGTTGATTTATTTTTTGTTATTTGCTAATGCATAATGCATTATCAAATAAACTTCTTGTCTGTGAATACGTATGAGCTACTACCACATGCATATAATGTGAATGGTAGGTATGAACTACACATGAATTATCTATGACCGCTAAGAAAGAAAGCTTGTATGAATTATATGGGAATAGAATGGAAATAATTAGATATATAAGAATATTTTTCCGTTTAGAAGCTAAATATATTTCAACTTATACTTGAAGAACAGGATAGCTTAGCTTCAAAATATCTTTGAAAAAATTGGAATATATTAAGCTTAGAAGAAAGGAATTGTTTTCTAGTGCTTTCCGTTTTTGCGATCATCTGGGAAATGTGAGATCCAAACAGTTCTTCGCTGCAAAAGATTTAATTTTTTTCCAAACTAAGTACAAGTCTAATCGCTCACTTAGTAGTGTTTTAACTGTTCCATTCACAAGATCTATCCCATCTCTAAAAGTTGTATTTTTAGTTTAGTAATATGTGCTTAACATGTTCGTTATAAAAAAAACATAGTGAAAGATGAAAAGAGTAACTAAAAATTTAGGATTACTGATTGAATAAAAGATCCCCAATGAGTCGTTGTATTTTCCCTCATTCATTTCTTTTTCTAAAGCCTCTTTCATAGTCCCACAGCTATCGACCACATATTTGCGATTGCGAAATCTCATTGACTAACGAGTCGAGCTTAAACTTCTCATTCCACGCTTTGTATTTAGACCAACTGGATCTTCAAGCTGCTTCAACAATTTGTGTTGTGATGGCTTCGAAAAGTGTAGGTAAAAGGATTCGATGGCATTGAAAAAGGATGTACACGTTTCGATTGTGAAAAATGTGTCCATCACAGCAAGGATAATTTTATGAGTTAGACAGTGTACAAATGTGGCTACAGGGTTTTTCATCTAAATTAAGATTTGTACATCACTTTTTTGTCCTGATATGACACTAACACCATCATAAGACTGTCCAAGAACAGGCAATTCGCTAAGTCCGTAGCTGTTTAACAGGATCAAAGTTATATCTGCTAAATACGAGGCATTTCTAGCTCCTAAACAGTCTACAAAGCTTGAGAAACTTTCTTCGACAGCTAGCTCTTTAGCAAATCTGACAACCACGGAGAGTTGTTCGTTTTGAGGACCCTTGCTCCGTCTGCCATAATGGAATCAGTCCGCACTCTTTTATTTCAGCTGTATTGTCCTCACGAACGATTTCAGCAATTATTTTCATTAATTCATTTTGTGTTTTGCCAATACAGTAGTTTGCAACCTTGTTTTTAAAATGTTTTTCAAAAGTTGAATCATGCATCGCGAATAATTCACAACATTCCAAAAAAAAATCACGGTTATCACTGGAACCACTTTCATCATGTCCTCTGAAAGCACGTCTTTGGCGACAGAGACGTCGTAAGGTCGATAGCCTTTTCCAAATAATTTCGGTTCATCTTGACAATATTCCAAGACTGTTCAAGCACCATATCATTTACTGTCTTCCAAGCACTAGTATAATTTTCATATCCGGATCGCAAACTTTGATCGAGCTGAAATTTTGGTATATTATCGGCGACAATCGACATTCTATGGAAAATTTCGCATTATGATAATTTCACACCAAGTCATCAGATCATCACAAAATTTACAAGACTCATCAATGGGCATAAAAAATAAGTTTCTGTCGTTTTTAAATAATGTCTGGGCTACCTTGTAGCTACCATAAGTGCGTGAACACAAATCTTTCACACGGCTGTTAGAATAAAATGCAAATGATTGATGAGTTTGATACTATATTTATACACTGAAAAAATATAAACTTGTAAAATTCCCAATCGCACAAAAATCGCACCGAAATATTTATATTTTTAGCACCTGGAACTTGCGTCTACGGTATCTCGCGATCAGATAAAATTCATAGGATATACTGGTCTTGAGTAGATACAGGTCTGACAAAAGTTCAATGAATATGATAAGAACCATGTAGCAGCTGTGTCACTATGAAAAAACGCTCGGTGAAATTGAAGTGCTATGTCTTCTAACTTCCGATGAAGTTATCAAATTATAATAAAATTCACACACATTTAACCTGAGTGTAAACTAAGTAGGTCATAGATAGCATAAAAAAGGCAGGGATGCCATTTCTATTCTCCAAATGACTTTGAAAATTGTATCCTACGTTAATTACCTTATTGCCTACCATTTTAATACTTAGAGTATGTTTTGTGAAAAACATAATTGTATAAAACGCAAGTTTATAAAAGTGTTCTTATCTAAATACTTGTATATTGCCTAGTAAGAATGAACAGATAATCTTAATAAAAAAAGGATGATTGGCGAGGCGCTTTTTTAAGTTAAATATTGCCGTCCATTTCTCAAAATGAGTCTCATAACATTGTAATTAATACCGCAAATAACACAGTCTCTATGTTATAAGTAGTGTGTATGCTTTGGTATAGGCTTACACTACTGTGCTTCTCAACTCTTGCTGTAACCACAAAAACCTAAGAGGCGAAAACTTAAGTGTCTGCTGTTGGAAATATTTATTTTTCTGGGAGGGGCCAACCTAGGGTCTGGGGGGGTCCCGGCCCCCCCTGGCCCCCCCTACGGCGCGCCTATGACCACACTGTGACTTTTTCCGGATGTAACGGCCTCTCTACGATCACTTGTACATTTTCTGAGCCCCATATTCTACAATTCTGCATGTTAACGTATCCACAAAGCGAGAAATGGGCCTCATCACTGAAAAAAGATTTTTCGAAAAACCAGCATCAGAATAAAAATAAGCATTAAAGCTTTGTTCGAATGTTAAACGATCCGTATTCTAAAATGGCAAGTCTTCAACTAAATAAATGATTGACGTACATATGCGTTTGACAGATGTCAATATGCAGGGTTTTGTGTTCTCAAGTACGAAATGGATAGCCCTTGTCCAATCGTATTTCACGCTATCAGCGCTAGGATACCAAGAAATATGGTCCAAACTAGCTACGTATAAAACATCTTATGCATCCTAAAGGAATGGAAATTCCCATGGAAAATTCCATGTGAAATACCAATAGGGAACTAATAGTACCACAGCATGTAAAGATAAACAAATATTATAGGACGAGAGAAATCTAAAGTAGCCTAGAAGCATGCAATCACAATCGGCGATTCTGGAAATGGCCGAGCGAGTATAAATATCCCTGATGTAAGTCTTGGCCGTCAATCTTTGGGAAGCGAGTCTTTTGAAGAAGCAAATTGAATGTGTTTTTCGGTAAAGTAATTTGAAAGTGAGTGATATAAACATTAGAGCGAATTCGAAAGTGTAAAGTGACCTGAGTTTTAAGTGTAAAGTGAATTCAACAGATTAAAGTAAAGTCAGTTGGTTGTAACGACTATTATTTTGAATAAAAGTGTGCTCAATATTAGTAAATAAGCTGTTTTATTTCATAAACGGCGAGATTTACGAATCCACTTGGCATGTTTTGAGTGAAAAAACACAACAATATTTTACAAGCATCCATTATTTATTATATTAAAAGTATGCTCAGAGAAAGGTTAGGTTAAACTGGCTAGCATAAAGCCACACATACACCTATTTGGTCCAAAGTGATACCAGACAAGTGGACCAGGAGAAGAAAAGTTCAGTCCAAGCGGCCGTCGATGGCTCCGGACTTTCTCACGAACTGAAGGATGTCTTTCAACCTCTGTACCACCACGTGCGAGAGATCCACTAGCCAGGGCTCACAGAAGCAGCACTCCCTGGTTTTCAATAATGCCGGGCAGTACCATAGGAGATACTGGATTGTTTCTGAGACTCAAGGTTCTTGACATTTCCTACAGGTGTCGCTGGTTAGGAATCCCATTTTCAAGGTAGGTGCTGCTACAAGACAGTGGCCAGTAATGGTGCCGACCAAACGATTACAGTCAGCCCACGTTGATTGGAGCAGGTATTTAGTCGCTGCAAGATTATATGACCCCCACATGATTTTGGTTAACCTACAGGTCTGAGTTGCACATCATATGTATGTCGCGCCTAGGGATTCCAATCCTGGTCCAGTTTTCCAATCCCGGGATTGCGGGATTGAAAAATCGAAAATCCCGGGATCCCGAGATCCCGGGATTCGAGATTCAAAAATAACAATAAAGCTTGCCAAATAAGGCAAGGTTTTAATAAACAGATTATATTATTTGCCATAATTTTAAAACAACAACAATAAGTAAGTTCAAAACTGTATAATACATATGTTACTGCATAATTACTAATTTATATAATTGATGCGAAAAATAAAACAATAATTTTAATCATTCAAGACGTTGATAGTATCAAGAAAAATATTTTAAATTACAACTATTACAAATTACAACAACAAATCACAACTCTTAAAATTGAGATACATAATAAACATATAAAAAATTCTGCCAAAGTTCATTGGTTTTTTCGGAAGTAACATTGAAGCAAAAGCAAAGCATTCAAAGTATCGTCTCCAAGCCTGCTTCTAAATTTATTCCCGATGTTAGACGCCGCGGAAAAAACTCGTTCTGACTCGATACTTGTTGATGGAACGGTTGATAAATACTGATACGCCTGCTCCAAATTATGTTCACGAGTGCCACCACTTTCGAAAAGATTCATTCCTTTTGCAATAGTTTTAATTAGATAAGTTTCTTCCGGCATTTCACCATTAATGATTTTCATACTTTTGCAGCTTTCCTTGTAGCATCAATTGACGACTACCTTGTCCTGGTTCAATATGGGAATCTACTGGGCTCTCCTCATTTCTTTGGCTACCAAGCAAAGGGTTCAGCATCTGAACCATTTTCATTTTTTTTTAATATTTGCGTTGCTTGGTTTCAAAAATAGAGATTCGGTTTCACATACTGAAGGTCTGTTAATGGCTTCTATGTACTATTTTTCAAAATGGAAACCCGTTTGAACATTGTCAAGATATTATTTCATCTTGTTTTGCAGTCCAGTTAAAGAGACAGTTCTTTGCCTTGCTCGGATTTTACAAAGTTTTGAAGAACTTTCTCATTTTTCGTTGGATATTATTGTAAAATGCAATTACCTTACTACCTTACTACCTTACAAACTTTCTTTATGCATGCGCTGATGTCATAATCCTTTGTCAGATCTGGCATATCTTGCAGGTGACCGGGATCAACGTAGAAAGCTGATTCAGGACCGTCCAAATCTTCGTGGACGTCATGGAGACTATCAGCTGTTTACATCGCCAACTGCTAAGTGAATGCTATGCGCCAAACAAATATGTATATATCAACTAGTCTGCCTACTTTTTGCATCACGCTTGGCCCATCAGTTACGATGGCAGCAATGTCACTTCCTAGAGAAACATCAAACTCAGTAAGACGCTCTTTCAATATTTCTAGCCAGTTTGCAGCTGTCATTGACATCCTTACTCGCACCAAGCTCCAGTAAAAATTTACTGTGTAGATATTAATATTTATAAAGCGCCTATTTGCAGTTGAAGTCCATTCATCACACGTTAAACTGAACCGTTCACTAAAGATTCTAGCCTGTCTTATCTCATTTTTTACTAATTTCTTTATCCTGCATGCATAGCCGACAACCTTATTTTTGATTGTTGTTGAGGGTTTTGGTAAATCTGTGTATGCATTCGCTATTATTAATTTCCTCAAATCATTCGATGTAACGAATACTCAAAATGCGAAACAGTCCCAACTTATTTATTCACAAACTCCTTTGTATTCTCTTGTTAACTGTCACATTGGGTTGTTTTGCTCTATTTTTTACGCATTTTGATGTGAGCCTGCATGTTAATTGTTTTCTCATAAATATGAATTCTATTTGCACTTTTCGAGTCTTGCCGTAATTTGATTGCCGATTATGCTTGACTCCCGGCCCCGGAATCCCGGCCAATTACTGGTCCCGAAAATCCCGGGATTAGAAACCATCGATCCCGGGATTTTCGGGACCAGAAATTGGCCGGGATCCCGGGATTGTATTCCCAAATCGCACCTTGCATAATTTTGGAGCCAGTTGTGTACTTGATCGTTTGGATGGAAGTTGGGATGTCTCCCGATCCTGACAGGGGAAAACTGGCCTCATGCATGGCTAGCGCATCTGTTCTCTAATTTTTATCAATGCTCTTGTGAGCGGGAGCTCAGAAAATTCTGACTCTTCTGTTGTTGCCCAGTATATTCAAGGTCTAAATGCAATCGAATGCACACTTCGATTTGTATGTGTGAAACATCATTGCTTTTACCGCCACTTGACTGCCTTTAAAGATATTGGTCGCGCGACTTGTAGTATTTTTGGCAAGTATAAGATCTGTATAAGATCTGTATAAGATAGTATAAGATCGGAAGCCCGAAAGCTGTATCCGCAGAAAATGCTGCAGTGTAGGGGCTAAGAGCTGCTGCACTCATGTGCTGATTCCATTCTTGTCCATCTCACACAGTCACTCGAAGCACAGAGTGGGGGCCAAGTAGTCAGTACTTCCTGTGTATCTCCACTCGATACCACTAGATCTTGACTCGTAGCAGCTTTTGTGGCAGTGTCTCTACCAAAGAGTTCGAGTGGAGGAATATGAAGCAAGCTGTTCAGAGCAGACGTATAAGTCGAGTTTAAGGCACCGGTAGTGCAAAAAGCCCCCACCGCCGAGCTCTGTTCACCATGCCGAAAAAGGTAGCTTTATTCACTGCTGGCCACCAAACCAATCATCCGTAAACAAGTATCGGCCTGGCTATTGCCATGTAGATCAAATGCGTTAAAGCAGGGCATCATCCAACATTTCACCCAGCACTTTCTTGCTGACGTAAATCGCGTTGCTTGCCCGCTTAGCTCTCTCCTCTAAATTCAACTTCCATGTGAATTGGAATTGGATTGGAATTGTTTTTGCGGGATGATTAAAATTGAAAAATTGTTATTTATATTGAAATTTTTTTTATTTAACAAAGTGGTTTCGAAAGTATGCACTGATTCTCATCAGACACCAGCTCACAGTGCATCCATGACTGATGTGACCACTTACAGTTTGAAATCATTAATTTTTATTTACGCTAGTTGTGACAAATTTTAACATCTCCGACTTACATCCATCGATATAATTTACTTGTAAATGCTATTGAAGTGTGATCATGGTTTTTTTCTTGTCAATAAACCAGCACAGGCAACGTATATCGTCTCTAAAGCTTATCAAAGCAGAGAATAATTGATACGGAAACTCTATCGTTTTGCGTAGCTTCCCGTATCAATTATTATCTGCTTTGATAAGCTTTAGAGACGATATACGTTCCATCTGAGCTTGTGATTCAGAATAAGACCCAAGTTCTTAGTTTGTGACTTGAGACAGCCTGGCACGGCCCAACCTGACTGGGTCTAATTCAGGAGCTTTGTACTTCCTTGTGAAGAGAACAAGATCAGTATTATTAGAGCTGGCACCAAGGCCCACTGTATTCGCCCACACCTCAACCAGTCCCAGATCATACTAGTTGACCTGGCCAACGGTGTGGGGAAGCCTACACGAGTCCCTTGCTTTCCAACCTTTTGAAAATTGAATTTGTAACCAAGTTTCACGAGAGAGGAGTTAAAGCCCCTCCTTGCGGTGTACCTCTGACGACCTTCCTTATGATTTGCGCCCCCGCCCAATCCATTGATATGAGCCTTTGCTTAAGCTTGTTGCTTATCCAGCTACAAATAGCGGGATGTGTGTTGGTTGCGTGGAGGCTCTCCATAATGGCTGTTGTATGCAGATTATTGCAGGCGTCTTTAGTATCTAAAAGGCTCCCAAAGCGTACATTTTTTAATTGAGTGCCTTTTTTATTTCTACCTAAGCTCAGAGAAAAAGAGGAGCCAAATTTAAGGAATCACATTATGTTGATAACATGTAACACTATCTGCAACGTATGTAAGCTTCAACATAAATATTAAAGGATGTAAAAAGGACAAAAAAACCTAAAGGGTTAGTTTCTCGCCCGATTTCTAAGTGCCAAAAATATATCTAAATACTATGCACTAAATATTTTTCAGTATATTACTATTGTTCTTTTTACATAAATTCAAACTAGATTCAGCATTTTTAATCTACTCCACACATTTATAGTACGAAACCTGAAATCATATGACAACTTCAAGCACCTTACTGACTGAGTCATTAGAATAAATATTTTTATGACGCCCTATTTTTGTTACATTGTTTTGCTTTTGTTGTTCTTAATTAAACGTAAAATGAGTTAGTTTGTCATTTTATTATATTTTTTAGTGATACATTCAATTACAAACAACTAGCAATAATCTTAATGAAGAATACTGATGAGCCTCAAACCCATTTTTAAAAAAAACAATAAACCTAAATATAGTCACGATAATAAAAGATATGAACTTTGACATTCACCAACTAGTTAACACTACGTCGCAATCAGCTACACCTATGTAAATGCTATCAAAGCCGAGTAAAAGTAAGTACCTTGGCTTGAAGATGCGATTAGCTTTAATTACCTGAAATTCAGTCTTGATCTGATAACTAGTTAGCTAACACGTATATAAATGGACCAAGTCATTTTCTGGTTTCGATTTCCAAAAACGGTCATTAAGTTCGAAAAATTTGTTCACTTGGATAATCCCATACATATCATTTGATAGTTTTTCATGAAATATATTATATAAACGAAAAACCATTCGTTTTGTTGATATGTGTATTAATGGTAACAAAAGAATGAATGGGCTTGTGGCTAGGTTTCGAGCATTTCCGATTGCCTTTGATTCCGAAATGCGAATGTCTATTGATAAGGCTACTTTCAATGAATGTTTTTGTGGCATGAAATTATCTGAAAATTTTATGATATAATTTTCTTATCTCAATACCCACGTGCAGTTCAGAGAAAAAACTAATTGTTACTATAATATATGTAGGTTGCGTGATAGAATGCCAAAATACTTTCACAAATCAAATCTTGAGTCACTGAATTCGAAGCCATGAATTTAATGTAATTCAACATTTTAAAAGCGTTCAATGATATTTTACTGAAATTATTAGTAGCTCATGTGAAATGTATTGAAGAATAATATTGGTTTTAACGAAAAAATTGAAAAATTTTGAAATCAATTGTTTTTTTTTATATTATTCATGATATTTTATTAAATTTCAGTAGTTTGTTTCGCTTCATGGTAAATTACCATGAAAAATAAATTAGACATTTGACGAGATCGAACTTAAGCTGTGGTGTTTCAGTAATTGTTTTTTTTTTTTGCGAATCAATTGCATAATTTGCAAGTGAAGGGCTATTTCGTGATGGCGAGCACTTAAGACCATCTTCCAAATCAAAACTGCTCGAAAATGAACGAAAATGGGTAAATTTTCTATCCGTTTTCTTATCTAGAACGTGATATTGACTTTTCTTTTTAATTTTATAGGTCCAAAAGCTGTATTTTAATTTTAATCTCCTGACAAGTGCTTTGAGCTAGCTATATAATTTTTTTTGACAACTGAACTATTCGAAATCTATAATGTAGGATTTTAAGTAGTGCAGGATTTAGACTTGCAGATCAGTTATTATTTGATACGAGTTCGTTTCCATTATAAATGTATATTCGCCCCACTAATTGATTATTGCCATTCTACAAAATGGCAGCAAGCTAATTATTAATCATGGTTTTTATGGGGACTACATACTACCATCCGATGATAAAATATTATTAGTATTTGGAAAATTTTTGTAAATTAAAATAAAATTTAAATATAATTGTTTTTCTTGTGTGCAACATTTCCTAGATTCTCCAGTGGAAATATTAATAATAAAAATGCTTTAATGTATGTATGCATCATCATAACTAGCCTAGTCGTACACCTGGTAGGTTATTCTATGAGTACAGGGAATGACATAGAAGAGGGATTTATAAAATTAAGCGTTTATGATAATTTTAATGTGTGATCCTCAAAAGCAAGTAAAATATTTCAAATAATTCGATTGAGTAGTTTAGTTGTAATACTCGGATAATAGTGAAGCGGATATTTTAGATAAATTGTCGAAAATTTAGCAAATTTAAATTCATGCTGTTATAAAATACCTCTAAATCAAAGAGTTTACCGCAACTGAAATAAAAAAAATTAGCCGGATTTTACTATAACAGCTTTTTGCAACAATAAGCAGATGGGTAGTGGAATTTAATTGAGATCGTTCATTCATTTGCTATGAGCCATATCAAAGTCGTCCAAAAACCGCTGCAATTACGGAAAATTACCAAAATCCACAATGCAGTGTTACAGGATCGACGAGTGTCAGTGCATGAACTTACTGAAAAAATTGGTACACATTAAATACAATTAATGCATTATAGCTCATATGGTAGAAGGTTTCAGATATTACCACTGGCATGAATTTCAACGTTTATGAGAGCGAAACACGGGTTAATTATATTCGCTCTCAGTTGCTTGTTTCACAAAATTTTGAAAGCAGCATCTCATATAACATCAATGAAGAAAATTCTCAGTGCCTGCAGCACTGTCACTGAAGTTGGTGTTTGGGGCTGCGGTCCGAAAAATTTACAGAACTTTGGGAATTGAAACATCGGTTATTTATTTACATTGTTAATGTTTCTGGCATGAATACTAACTGTTAGCATTTATTGATACAAAAGTAGCACAACCGACTCGTGCTGGCAACCTTTCGCAAGTATCAAAGCCAAGAATATATCACATCTACTTCACGTTGTTATATTACATTCGAAGTTATAGGAGTATAAAGAAATTGAGGGTTACTTGCAGCGAGTTTTTTCAAATAATCGAAAGCTTAATATTTGCTGTTTATTGTCACTACAATATCATTACCAATTGAAAATTCTACGATAAAACCGCTTAATAAAGATATTGCAAACAAACACAACTCCAACAATAGCTGCCAACCCTATCGTGGCTTTTCAACCAAATTTGGCCTGAAAAATGTTTATAATAGGTTCCATCAATTGTATGAAATTCGTATTGATTCCATGACTGCACTGGAAGTTATTGGGCAAAAAGTTTTATTTTTCTGAGCGAATTTTCAAAACCAAAGATACAAAAATTACCATAGCTGGCAGCACTAATCGAATTTTTTTTTAAACAGAGTTTAGAGTAAGGTTCAGCTATTGTGTCAATTTCATGAAAATCTGGTAACTTATTCACATTTCATAGGGCAAAAAGCAGTTTTTTTCTATGTAATTTTTCAAGATGGCACCTCTGGCACAGAGTTGCCTACAATTCAAAATCGCTTCTATCAGACCTGGTCCTACTTAAGTCCAATGCATTTTGCAAATTTCAATTGTATCTGATTATTGATTCGTGACCTCCCGTGAACAGAAATTTCTGATGCTAAAAATATAGGTTAACTGGAATAGGGTTACCGTTCTTGTACGACATGAAATTTCCAAAGTTTTACTTTGAACGTGTAGATAAAGCATAAGATTTGTAAACAGATTGGTTTTATTGTAAGAAACGGACATTTTTAGGATATTCGATGGTTTGAATGTTTTCCCTTCCAAATTTTGATTTTTTCAAATTTAAGACACCAAAATTATCATAGCTGGCAGCTCCAACCGAATTTTTCAGCCGAATTTCTTGAAGTAAGGTGCAGCTACTGTGTGAATTTCGTCAAAATCGAACGATTCAATCAGAATTTATAGGGCTAAAAGCAGTTATCTTTTTTAGTGATTTTTCAAGATGGCACCACTGGCACAGAATCGCCTGCATTTCAAAATCACTTCTATCAGACCTGGTCCTATTTAAGACCAATACACTCTGCAAATTTCAATCAATTCTGCTTATCGGATCGTGAGTTTCCGTGAACAGAAGTTTTTGATGCTAAAAATATAGGTAAATTGGGCTAGGGCTACCAGGCGTGCCCGTTATACCATATCAAATTTTATTTTTTGTCTATGTAAACAAAGCACAAAATTTACATATGAGTGGCTTTTTTTTGAAGAAACGGCATTTTTTCAAGAGAAACGATGATTTGGAGGTTTTCACTTTCAGTACCTGCCCTTGCTACAGGGTTGTCAGCACGCTCATTAAAACCTACAAAAACCTACAACTAAATAATACCAATACGTATTGAAAATTTCGTAATGATTAAATAGCTCTGTCAAAAGTTATCGCAATTTAAAAAATTTCGAATTTTCCCGTTCTTTTTTTAGGCACCCAGCGCACACATGGGGTTAAAAAATTCCAAAACATTATTTGATTCACATGTAAAACACGTTCACAATTTATTTCGTTAACTTTATTTTTGCACAAATTATTTGTGTACGGAATAATAGGTATATTAAAAATATCACTAAAATGGCCGCCGGCGCCAAAGGGTTAAAAATTATTAACTTTTTGTGAGACCTGGCTCTATTCTGCATATACACCAATGTATTCTGGAAATTTCAGTTCAATCGGATGGCGCGTTCCTGAGATTTTTTCACTGAAATTTTTTGATGATATATATATATATATATATATATATATATATATATATATATATATATATATACATATATATATATATATATATATATATATATATATATATATATATATATATATATATATATATATATATATATATATATATATATATATATATATATATATATATATATATATATATATATAGAAATATGAATTTTTGGCCAAAGTGATTTTAATACTAATGTTCTTCTTCGAACATTAGTAAAAAACGACTGCACCTTTCGATACACTGAACGAAGCGATCACAACAAAACGGTCTCGCCTGGCAACAAGGAAAGCTCTCTTCTATCATGACAAAACGTCACCTACAAGTCTTCAATTGCAATGGCAAAAATGCATGCTTTATGCTATGAATTGTTGCGGCGCGCACCTTCTTCGCCAGATAGCCCCAAGCGGTCTTTTCTAATTCTCGGAATTTGGAAAAATTGCTTCGTGGAAAAAAAATCCATGTCAAATGCAGAAGTGATTTTTCAAACGAACGCCTATTTCGCAAGACTGGAAAAATCGTATTTTACCGACGGCATTAAAAAATTGGAATACCGGTGGACAAAGTATATGGAGTCGAAAAGAGACTATGTTGGAAACTGAAAGAAAAAAAACTGACATTTTTGCTGCAAAACAGCCAAATGAATAATTATTTTTTTTGCTAATGTCAGCAAAATTCGTTCAGTAAATATCAATAAATTCAAGTAGTTAAATATTGATCATTTCAAGTAAAATGGTGAATTAAAATTGTCTAGTATATTACAATATTATTGAAGCGTTTCACAGTATCTTAGTATCAGTTGCTTTTGTGCATTTCAGGTCAGATCCGGTTTGATTGATTCGCAAAAAAAAACGACTCGGGGAAGGTAGGCTGAGTTCCTGCATTCATTTAAGTTACTACATTCGCTAAAATTGGTGATTTCACAGTAATTTTTTACTAAAAGTCGAAGAACATTAGCATTATAATCGATTCGGCCAAAAATTCATATATATTATATGTATATATATATATATATATATATATATATATATATATATATATATATATATATATATATATATATATATATATATATATATATATCATCAAAAAAAATCAGTGACTAATTCTCGGGAACGCGGCATCCGATTAAGCTGAATTTTTCCAGGTCCATTTTTCACCAAATGTCAATTATCTTTAACCCTTTGGCGCCGGCGACTGTGGTAGTGATATTTTAGATATGTCTATTATCCTATCAAAAAATTGTTTTCGAAAAACACAAAGTTTGCGAAATGAATTTCGAACGTGTTCTTAAATAAGATTTGATAAGATTTTGGAAATTTTTCACCCTTTTTGTGCGTTAGTTGCCTAAAATGAAATCGGGAAAATTTGACATTTTTCGAATTGCGATATCTTTTTTTACAAAACTCATTAAAATAATTACAAAACTAACAGAGCATATTAATGTTACTAAATTGTATACTTGTTTACCTTTATATGAACGTGCTAGTAGCACTGTAGCTATGGTAGGTGCTAAAAGTCAAAGCTTTCAAACCATCGACTCTCCTGAAATATTTTCGCTTTTAAGAAAAAAAACATTTCATATACAAATCTTACGCTTAGTCTACACAGTCAAAGTAAAACTTTGAAAATTCCATTTCGGACAAGAACAGCAACCCTTCCCCAATTTACCTATATTTTTAGCATCAAAAACTTATGTTCACGGGAGCTCACGACCCAATAATCAGATACAGTTGAAATTGACAGAATGTATTGGTGTTAGATAGGACCAAGTCTGATAGAAGTGATTTTGAAATGTGGGCAATTCTGTGCCAGTGGTGCCATCTTGAAAAACCACAAACAAAAATTACTGCTTTTGGCCCTATAAACTCTGATTCAGTCACTAGATTTTGACTAAATTCAGATAATAGCTGAATCTTACTCTCAGCCAAGTTTGAAAGAAATTTGGTTGAAAAATTAGGTTGGAATTAATAATTAAGGGGTTGGATAGAAAATTTACCACGCGAGAATTAATTGATGAAATATCGACACTTAATCATTCGATTGATACCAACGATAGATTTGAAGTTGTCTACACAAGGCAAACTTTGAAATCGAAAAAATGGTTTACCTTTATTGAAGCAGGTGGAAAACTTTTCGAAAGATTGGTAAACCAATACATAAACATTGACTTTGAATCCTATTATGTTGAAGAAGACCATAACATCATGCGATGCTTTGAATGCCAAGGCTACAACCATAAGACAACAGATTGCCCATCAAAGGAAGAATCATGTGCGAAGTGTGCCAGCAATCATCGGACCAGTACATGCAATGCAACATCAATAAAATGCGTAAATTGCTCCATCAAATAACATCTACATATACAGCACCGTGCTGACAGTTTCGAATGCTCAGAATTAAAAAAGTTGATTTTGATAAACAAAAAAAAACTAATTATGGTTATTAATTCAAGTACCATCAATGAAGCTGATAGCTTAAATATTGCATATACAAACATCAGAAGCATTCGGAACAAGATCGATGACATAAATGTCTACCTTTCTTCCAGGAATGATATTGATATCTTATTTTAAACGAATTATGGATGAAGAGGCATTATATATAAGAGGCAAAATGAAGAGGCATTATACACGCCAAATGGATATGATGGTTATGTCTGCTGCAGGCAATCAGGGCGTGGTGGAGACGCAGCTATATCTATAAAAAAATCTCACATTCGATCTAGACTGATCATGATGACAGACAAATACAGTTCTATTATAGTAGAACTACAACTAAAAAAGGAAAAAATTAAAATCGGAATATTTTACAAAGCGCCTGATGACGACGACAGCCTTTTTCTACAGCACATCGATGAACTTCTCTCGCTTCATGACAAACTAATTACAATAGCCGATAGCAACATCGATCTTTTAGCCACATCAACAGTAATGAAAGCATACTCTGATATAATTGTGGCCAATAACGGGATTATTTTAAATGTAACCAAGCCAACAAGAGTAACGCGGATAGATCATGTGATAATGAATCATCCACAGTTATTAGATCGAACATCATGCGAGGATAATGATTGGCCTGGGTTAGACCACAAGATCATAAAAATATCGATCGTTGAATGCGGAAAGATAAAAGCACAGCCCAGGATGATAGCCATCAATTCAACTGATAAGAGGAAATTCGTGAAATATGCAATTGATGAATTAAAAATGAGTCCAAATGACACTAAAGAAGGTTTAATCGATATTGTATCGAAAGCAAAGAAAAAGCGACAGCAGCCAAACACGTAAGAGTTCGGCAGGAATCATGGATAACTAAGAAAGTTATTAATGCTGCTAAACGCAAAAGAACTGCACAAAAGATACATGGCAAATCAATTTTGTGCAACGAAAAAACAAGATTATCTAATTAAAAAAAGGAGTCAAATAAGATTACGCAAGGGGCAAAGAAACGTTATTTTGCTAATAAATTCGAGAAAGCAGCTGGGAATAATGCCAAATATTAGAAAATAATTAAAGAAGTGACATCAACTTTAAAGGATACAATGCATATGACATGCATAAATGAACTATGTGTGAATGGAATCCTGTTAAATGATCCCACTCTTGTGACTCAACAGGTAAATAATTACTTCGCAACTATCGGGACTAATCTTAAACAGCAGAAGGAAGCTACCTATGGCTCAGATATCAACATAAAAGTGAATACTTTAACTTCCATCCATTTACGCACTACATCACGGAAAGAAATATCTGAAATAATAGATAATTTAAATGATGTAGTATTCCCAGGCCTCGATGCCATCACTTCTGAAAACAT
This sequence comes from Nemotelus nigrinus, assembly GCA_947369275.1. Classification (NCBI taxonomy): domain Eukaryota; kingdom Metazoa; phylum Arthropoda; class Insecta; order Diptera; family Stratiomyidae; genus Nemotelus; species Nemotelus nigrinus. Next base: position 162,557,380 of record OX376372.1, on the reverse strand, counting down.
CAAACTATTGAAGAACTACGTAATAAATATATTAACCGCCAATATCAATGAACACCTTAAAACTGGTTCCTTCCCTGATTGCCTTAAATTAACAAGAATCACTCCTGTATTCAAAGGAGGTGATCGTGCAAATCCATCTAATTACCGCTCCATTGCTGTCACCAGTATTATGAGCAAAATATTTGAGAAGGTAATAAATTCAAAAATATCTCAATTCTTAGAAGAAAATTCGATCTTGGCCCCAATTCAGTATGGATTCCAACAACATAGCACGTTAGCGGCAACCTTGGATGCAGTGCACTTTATAAACTCTACGCTGGATAAGGGAAATCATGTCGCAGCTATCTTCGTTGACTTAGAAAAAGCTTTCGACACCATCGACCATAGAATCTTACTAGAACGATTAAGCAAATACGGATTTGGGGATAAAATAAAGCTACTAGTGAGAAGTTACCTAATAAATAGGCGGATAGTAACCAAAAATTCTAATTACATCAGCCAAGAATGTAAAATAAATATCGGTGTACCACAAGGATCTATCCTCGGCCCGCTTCTTTTTTTGCTATACGTGAACAGCATACAGGATATTCAGCTACCTTGTAAAATTGTGCTCTTTGCGGACGATACCCTTCTTCTCTATTCCGGGAATGAAGAATTGACACCACAGAGCACTATCAATGCAGATTTAGAACGATATTTCAGCTGGCTTCAGCAAAGTAAACTAGTTCTTAGCATCCATAAGACCAAATACATTGTGTTTCAGCAGAGGAACAAACGTCCAGTGAACCTCCGCATCCAAATACACGGAATACAGCTTGAAAATGTAAATTCAATTAAATATCTAGAATTGGTGCTAGATGATAAAATGACAGTGAGTAATAATGAGTAATACAAAGGTTTGAATTTATACCTTTGCAAACCAAGCTCACCATTTACCATGCGTATATTGTTTCTTTGGGTTGTGGAGCCAGACTTCTAAACACAACATTGAGCTTATTGGAAGACTTATGACCAAAGCTATCAAAATAATTCATAAAATGCCCACACTTACCCCAACTTCAGCGGTATATGCTAGAATTGGGCTTCTAAATACCAACAAACTTGTATTGTTTGAACGAGGTAAATTGATTTATAAAATTTTAACGAAACAGCTCAAATGGCCAAACATTCTTCGAACTGTAAGTGAGTCCACCAATATTTCAACCAGAAATGCGGGTAATTTATCAGTGCAAACTCCAAGGACGGAATGAATGAAGACCGACCCTGTACAGAAAGCAATACATTTTTTTAACACACTGCCTAATTCGGTTAAACGTTCGGAAAACTTAATAAAGTTTAAAGAAAATCTAAAGCTCTACATCGAAAGAGCACACTGCTAATGAAATTCAGAGTTTTTTGAAAGCTTTTCTCTGGACGCACGTCTTGATGACAAATGAAATGTACGCAACATGACCTAAAGTACTAACTATAAAAAACAGGATAGTACTATCACTTATACCAATACACCAATTGTCTGGGAAGTACTAGGAGTAATTACTTAGTGATGATTTTGTGATGCACACGGACCGTGCATATTGAGTGATGTAGAGACTGGAGTGAAGGAGGTAAAAAACAAACAAAAAAAAACCAAAAAATACTAACTTAATGTTAGGCGATCAGATAGATTGTATTATTGTTTTCATCATTTACATGACATAATAACAATTTTGTCATAGCCGAGTCTTTGGGTGGTAAAAATCGTTGCATGCGCAGCAATTTTTAAAGAAAACAATAGGTTATAAATATTTTTCATCCTGGTCACTATACTATCAAACCAGCTAACAACCTGCCGAAATGATTTCATTTATTTCAAACTAATCTGAAAATTTGTCCCAATTTAGAAAATTAGCATCTAAGTTTAAAGCAGACTCTCCCATGTTTAAAAGTTGCACTTCGAGGACCATATTTTCTAAACAAACAACTACACCACTGCGAAACTAGTTCACAACGCTATTGCTCACTATGCAAACAGTAACGATTCATGTCCATCACACAAAACGGAAATAACGTAACACATACAATAAGTGCTATAAAACAGAAAACTTTTTCACACCATTACTAGCAAGCATGCAAATTACGTGCTTTGATTCAGTGCTTCGAAATGCTTTACACTTTTTTCATGGCTAATGGCCTATTAAGCCAATCGAATGTTATTTTCGGTGAGTTTGCAATGCATGCGAATAAAGAGGCGCAATGCCGGAATGCACCTTTCGTGCGAAGTTTGGGCTCAACAGCCAATAGAGATCTGAAAATTACGGTTAACTTTGATTTATATGTTTTTTCGCAAATCGGAATCTGGCTCCTCACAAGCAGAATATTGCGGTATCAATTGCTGGGAAAGTTTGCAAAAATACCTGACTGAGAATCAGAAATCGGAATCAAAGTTTTTATTGACTTGGAATTCGAAAAGTCATGAATCGCTCTCGATGATCTGGTTGCTGGTTTCATTGTGAATCGGAAGAAGTTTCCATTTAAAAAGTGATATTTTCGAGTTACTCGCTTAAGTCTTTCGTTTCAAGTCTTTCGTTTTCGCTGGGAGGGAATAGTTTCGAATGGCAATTTGTCCTTTTCTGATCGATCGCATGGGTTTTTAACAAGAGACTTAAGTATCTAAACAGCAATTTCATTTTTCTCATGAGGAACATCTTCGTTTGCGAAAAAAAAAACCTTTTGTTTGCAACAACTCAGTAACAATTGAACTGCCCCGATCAATTCGTCTAATGCCCAGCAGGTGATGATTTATCGAAGGAAAAAATGAAAGTATATCTTCTCGAGCGATAAAATCATTTAGACAGGCTGGGTTGATAGCAAATAAATGGGTGGTTTTCGAAAACAGCATCACGGCATTGAAATGAGAAAAAGTATATTAATGATTGGCTCGGGGCATGGTAACCACGAGCTTAGCTTCTTTATTGCAGTTACGTAAGAAAGTTCCGAGTTGGCTCAGGCTCTAGTGCTACAATAATGCAATTGTCTGCCATATCAGGTCGAGGTAGTGACGTTTGGCTGTGAAAATATGGTAAGGAAATGAGAATGGTTGTGTTATTGTTACCAGCGCAATCGCATTGTATTAAATTTTGACACATCACTGGGAAGAAATGGTCACGTTTTCGGAAGAACTAACAATGCAGCTTTGATATGGTAATTTGTTTACGCGATAGACTAATATTCGTAGCTAATTGCATACGTCCATCGTTATGCTATGAAAGGCTGTATACGATTGCAGGAATTGGGTTCGCTTCGCTTAAATGATTTATGATCGAAACATTCTTCTTTGGGAATAAGTTTGATTACAAAACTCTATCCATTATGCCAGTTTTTGTGTATATTTTGATCATTAAAAATGCATACTGCTCAATATTACTCAAATGTATGTGTGCTTATTTATTTCATGGACAAAATCGTGAAGAAATAATATGAAGAAATTGTTAAGTTTTGATTTTTGCAACACTCCGTTTGTGTGTTTTGATAGAGGTTGATTGGTGTCCAAGTGAAACATTTACATACAATGTTCAACTATATTTGCATGCGTTGTTTTCTGAAAACTTATTTTGGTTGTAAGATAGTTTCAACAGCACTCTATTGTATTAGCTAAAATATATTTATCATTCCTCACTGAGACCCTGTGACGGTGGCTTCTGATGATTTTCAAATAGACCACAAACAGTTTTAACTTATGCTTCGTATTTTTTTATGTCTTTTTATAGTTTTTCCATGTTTTTATACCATGTCTATCTTTGGCAGACTAAAATAAACTTATTGTAATCAATTTTTTTGAGTACGTGACCAAAGCATAAAAGAAAGGAAGTTGGCTAGTTATTTGAAATGCAGCTAGCGTCATCAGATTTGTAAGTCGGTAAAACATAGACAGACTTCCATTGAAACGGGAATGAGCTAGAAGAGAAACTAAGGCCGAAAATAATGAAAAGAGTAAATTAACTACACAACGATGAGGAGAGTAAAATGGTGAACAAATTTTGACTACAATCAGCATCGCTACTAATATTTCTGCTCAGTGAATTTGATTTGTGTATTTTTCGTGAAAATTTTGGGACATGAAATGGTAGAAAAAGGTGATAAAATAGCCAGATAGAAATAGAAAATTGTTGTCCCCAAAAGTCCCATGAAATTGTTCAAAATGTCAGTGTTTGGTAAAGAGCGTTTTAAAAACTTGGTTTGTAATAACATTAACAAGATATGGCATAGAATTAAGTTATATGAACTAACTAAAATCATCAGTAATACGACACTTAAAAAATACAAACTAGGAGTACCAATTGGAGTACGAGAAACATTCTAAAAATATTAAACCACAAAAAGCAGAATATCCTAGTGATGCATGTGTCTTACACATATGCAGATTAAATAGCTTTTCTTGGAAAAGATCAGAGCAGCCAGAGAAAAATGATCCAACAAAAAAATCAATATGCCTGATGGAAATAATTAAAACTATTCTAAACTAAAATTAATTTGAGCAATGGCAGAAATATTGTAGTTGCGTTTCCATCCTCACAGCAGATTATTTCAATGACTTTTTCTGTCTCCTCAAGTTGGTGCAAAAATAAATGAGAAACTAAATTTACGTAGCGTTCACTGCAGCAGGAACTAAATCAATGAAAAATCATTATTTCTGAGACCTGTCATAGTAGAAGAGGAACTTAAAATTATAAGCAATTCTAAAAATCTAGCTTCAAGTTATGACCAAATTAAGGCAGATTACTTGAAATACAGTTTGATAATTAATAATCATTTACAAAACTGCATCTTCCCTGTTATATGAAAAAGTACTCTTGTTACTTCTATCCAGAATAGTAGTAATATTGATGTCCCCGGCAATCACAGACCAGTTTCATTAGTAAGCACATTTAGTAGCATTTTTTCGCAAGTCATAAATGATATTTTAGTGGAGTTTATGAATAAAACTGTGGGCTTTACAGTGCAAGTATGGTTTTTTAATGGTTCAATTTTGTTACATATAATATAAAATTTATAAATATAATGAATTAGAAGAGAATTTTATTTGAATTTTGTGGTTAACATATAATTATGTCGTCCACTTTATTATCATAGATCTTGATGTTGCTTTGAATAAAAAGCTGCGTTTCATTTGGCAAAATGACTAAGTTTTAAGTAGGCTTCTAAGCAGTTTGGATTTATTAAAAGACGTGCCAAGAAATTCAAAAAAATATTAATAGAACAATCTTTATACACAGCTCTGGCTCGCCCATTCCTTGAATAAGTGTGAATTGTCTGACACCCTACTTTTGATTTCCATAGCAATAGGCTCGAATCCGTCCCGAAGCAAGTTTTATTAATTTTCGAAGAAAATTGGTATTGAACTCGCTTCGCCAAAAATTCGTCATATATATATATATATATATATATATATATATATATATATATATATATATATATATATATATATATATATATATATATATATATATGTGTAGAGTTAAAAGCCGCTTTTTATATACGATTAATGTTTATTAAGCATAAAAACTGAATATTGACATGAACTCCTAAAACAATCGCGATGATTCCTCGTTCGTCCCTTTTTTCTATCTAACGGCTACCCACCGCCTACTCCTTGATCATTTTTCCACTTCGTCATGTCACTCTCTCCCGCCTACTTCCCACACTCGTCCATCCTGATCATCATCTGACTCAGATGATTCGCCTGACCATCTCTTCATTTTATCCCCGCTGCTGAAAGTAATTCTAGGACCGTCGTGCTCTCCGATTGTCACAACTTCGTACCTTTCGTTGGACTTTGTCGATTTAACTTGGTATGGACCAAAAAACTTCGGCTTCACTTTGAGTCCAACTCCAAATTGTGTTCTCTCGATCGCTACGATATCGCCTCTTCGAAACCGCATTGCTTTCTTCCGTTTCTTATTATAGCCAGCCCTATTCTCCTGTTGTACTCGTTGAATTTGCATTCTAGCTACTACACGCGATTGCTCCCTAGCTTCTTGAAATGCGTATAGGCACTCTTGTTCTACAATTTGCATAATGTCTGGATACTTTGCCACTTTCATCGGAATTCCAATCATAAGTTCAAAAGGTGACATCTTTATTGATCGATGATAAGTACCACTTTTGGTACCACTTTTCAGGCTTTTCGATCGACATCTTCGTTAAAACAGCTATTACAACCTGATGAACTCGCTCTACTTGTCCGTTGCCTCGTGGCGTACCCGTCGTAACCAAATGAAGTAAAATTCCTTGTTCATCGCAAAAACTAGAAAACTTCGCGGAGCTGAACGCACCACCCTTATCGCTTATTATTCGTTCAGGGCTTCCCAAGACATCTACTATTATCTGTATTTTCTGCACCGCCTCATCTGCCGTCACTGTCTTCGTAGGAAAAATCCAGGTAAATTTCGTAAAATCATCCACCACTGTTAAAATATGTTTGTAGCCCTTTCCCGTTGACGTCATTGGTCCTAAAAAGTCTACATGCCACGTCTCCAATGGAGCATCTCCCTTCGGAATAGGATGTAACCATCCTTCGCCTTTTCCTCGCTTTCGCTCCAACAAAATACACTCAATGCAATTAGCTATGCATTTTTCAATTCGTTGCTTCAGATCTGCGATGTAAAATTCTCTCTGAATCATATCTACCATTTTCTTGTAATGAAAGTGACCTCTTTCATGTACCATTCTAATTATCGCATCTTTCATCTTTTCTGGAACGACAAACAAACTATGGCCTTCGGTAATTTTGCAGAGTACACCGTGCTGCATCGCATAATCTTTATATGCTCCGGTTTTTAGTATCTCGGTAATCGCCATAAGTCCTTCGTCACCCATTTGTGCCCTGCGTATCCTCATGATTACGTCGTCATCTCTGCAAATCTGCATCACCAACGGAGTTCTGCTCAATGCATCCACATGACGCATTTGCTTTCCGACACGATGTTCTACTACGTAGTCAAATTCCTCCAGCATCATTGCCCATCTGGCTACTTTGGTACCAATATCTCTTTTTTGCAGCGTTTGCGTGAAGGCTTTGCAATCAGTGACTAATTTGAACCTTTGGCCCAGTAAATAAACGCGAAACATCTTGACGGCCTCTACCACAGCCATAACCTCGAGAATGTAACTTGTATAGGCTTCTTCTGTTGCTGAAGTTTTCCTGCTCCAATAATAAACTGGATGCAGTTCGTTGTCTTCTGCTTGAATCTGCAGCAGTACAGCTCCGTATCCGTGCTTGCTAGCATCCGTGTGCAGCTCTGTAGTCGCTCCATGTCGATATATGCTTAAAATAGGCCTTTGAATTAATATTGACTTTAATGCATTAAATGCATTCATCTGCTCGATTCCCATTTCGAACTTGACGTTATCGCGAAGTAAGTCACTTAGCGGTTTGGCAATGATCACGAAATTCAAGATGAATTTTCTAAAGTACCCCGCCAAGCCAAGACACGATTGTACTTCTACTGAACATTTCGGCACCGGAAAATTAACGATGGCTTTCGTTTTCTCCTCTGATGGTGACACTTTGCCATTGCTCACTATGAAACCAAGATAGTTTATCTGTCTTTGTAGGAAATGACACTTTTTTCATTTTATTCGTAATCCGTTCGACGCTGCTACTCTTAACACACGTTTAAATCGTTGTAACCCTTCTTCGATGGTTTTAGATGGGATAACAATGTCATCAATATAGACAATCACTACGCCGTCTGTGATTTCTTTTCGAAAAACATGGTTTATATATCTTTGGAATATACTGGATGAGTTGCATAAACCGAATGGAACTTTTAAAAGTTCGTAGCTTCCGTTAGGTGTCACAAATCCTGTATACCGCACACTATTTTCATCCATCGACACGTGAAAGAAACCATTTTTCAAGTCCAATAATGTAAAGAAAACAGCACCTTGCAGTTTATCGATTTGATCTTCGATACGCGGGATCGGATATTTGTCCTTCAGTATTCGTGAATTCAGTTTTCTGAAGTCTATGCACAATCTTTTAGTACCGTCTTTTTTGTCCGCACGATACCGTTTCTCACCCATTCATCTATTTGCTTTTCAACGATTTTATGTTCAATTAAGGGCAATCTTCTGGGTTGTAATTGCACTGGATCGTCACACGAAAGCACTATTTTCATTTTGATTTCAGTTTCATTGATCTTTTGTGGTTTATAGTTGACAACTTCCCGTGTCACTTCCCTTATCACTTCTTTATCATTAATCTCTAGATTTTGGAGCATGTCGTCAGTTTCTTCAGCCAATTTAATCATTGAAATTACGTATGCTTCTTCTTTATCGTTGTCAGTCGGATCTTGGGATTTGATTAACAGTCCATCTTTGTTGAAGTTTATGTCTGCATTGTTCAACACGTTTGTTCCTATGATCACGTCATAGTCCATTGAGTTATCCTCTATTACGTCTATTTCTGTATAACTAAACATACTCTCGTCGATTTTGACATTAGCTGTAAATCGCCCGATCGTAGTCGATTTCCTTCCTAATCCTGAAAGTGGGATACACACAGCTGTGTTGACACTTACTGCTTGAAGCTTATTGAAGAACGACGCTTTTATTAAAGAAAGCTCCGCACCTGTATCAATTAGGGCATTAAAACTCACTCCGTTAATTGTAATTTCTTTCGTCATGCTATTTTTCCGCACAGCGGTTACCGATTTCGCATTTTTGTTGTTTGGACAATCGACTCCCTTGTGCCCGAATAAGTTGCATCTAAAACATTTGACTCCACGAGCCGCGTCAGGACAAATTTTAGTCTGATGACCACGCTGTCCGCAATTGTGATTTGAACTGATTTGAAAACTTTTGCCAAGTCGTTTCGTTATTTTTTGTTTTCATCCTCCTATCCGTCGCTTGGCCTTTAATCTCTCGTAAATTGAAAATTTTTCCTTTAGCTGCTTTATCGTTTTAGCACCTTCTAGTACAATTTTATCTGGCGAGTCGTCAATTATGCCATCCACTGTATATTGTATTAATGACGAAATGTCCAAGTCGATTTGCATACCAATTGCGTGCATCTCGTAGAGATATTCTCTGCACAATTCGTTTGGCTTTCTACGACGTCCTCGTAACTGTTTGTGAATTTCCGCAGCATTCACTTCATCAAAAAATTCATCAATCAGAACTTGTTTGAGTCTCTGCCACGATTTAACATGCTTTTGTGTGCGAATGAATTGCAGAGCTGATCCCTTTAGCAGTCTTTTTGCGTAAATTAATTTTTCGAAGTCATTCCATTTTACAAGATTATCTGCAAATTCCTCAAATTCATTTACCCAGAACTCAATTTTAATCTTTCCGTCCGCACTAAACTGTTGAACTGTGTTCTCCAGGTCGCAAAATTTAACAATGCTTTTTGTTTTGGTCATTCGCACTTTTCGGCATTCGTTCTCCATTTCTTCACTCTCGCTATCCGGCTGCCACTCATCTCTTCTTTTTACATTTTTAGGTTTCCTGATTCTTTCTTTCTCGTCGTTCGCGTCCTCGTTGTGGGTAGATACATGAACAATTTCGTCTTCGCTTGTGTTTGTGCCTTCTGGCTTTTTCTTGCTCGTTGCAAGCTCGCTCATCGTTGTTGCTGCCTCGTGTAGCTGCCGCGTCTTTGCTCGTGTTCTGGTTGCGATACTCTTCTCCGATCGCCCGTCGTTATCTTCGTTTATCGTTTTTTTCATGTTCTCGGCGGTGTCCCGCGAATTACCGCTACCACAACTCACAGCTTCGAGTTCGTCACTCGACATTCCGTTCAATGGCGTACAAATATTTCGGTTGAGCCCCCATGTAGAGTTAAAAGCCGCTTTTTATATACGATACGATTCATGTTTATTAAGCATAAAAACTGAATATTGACATGAACTCCTAAAACAATCGCGATGATTCTTCGTTCCACTTCGTCATGTCACTCTCTCCCGCCTACTTCCCACATGTATATATATATATATATATATATATATATATATATATATATATATATATATATATATATTATATATATATATTTATATATATATATATATATATATATATATATATGTATATATATATATATATATATATATATATATATATATATATATATATATATATATATATATATATATATATATATATACATATATATATCAGCAAAATGATTAAGGAAGATAATCTCTGGAGTGGTCGATTCGATTGAGCTGAAATTTTCGGAAGACATAGATATATATAACAAATAGGTCCATGACTTGCTAGAATTCAGATATCTTAAACTTTTTGGCGGCGGCGGGCATTTTAGTGAATTTTAAGGTACCCCTATATTTCCAAGCAGTGTAAAGTTTTGTCAAAAACAAATATAACGAATGAAAACTTATTATGTTTTTAGTTTGCCTATGATAAAGGATTGGACATTTTTAGCCTCGTCTAGGCGCTGAGTGCCTAAAAGTAGGTAAGAAATTGTTTTCAAATTTCGATTTGTCATAACTTCTAAGAAAAACAACAGATCATCGTGAAATTTTCAGCGCGTATTGACGTATACTAGAATTTACCACACATGGACTTTCAAGACTGTGCGGGCAACTCTGTAGCTACAGCAGGCTCCTGAAAAATAATCCTTCAAAACATCGACCTTCCTGAAAAATTTTTATTATTTTTAAATTAAATTCAAATTATTGATAGATTTTGACTTTTCTCCACCAAGTCAAATAAAAATTTTCAAAATTCTGCGGTAAACAAGAACGGCAACCCGTGATCAAATTACCTCTACTTTCAGCACTCAAAGCTTCTGTTCACGAGAACTGACGATCGGATAATGCGATCAATATGAAATTTACAAAACATGTTGGTATTAGTTAGGACCAGGTCTGATAGATGTGATTTTGAAATACGGGCAACACTGTGGCAGTGGTGCCATTTGGAAAAATCGCTGAGAAAAAAACTGGTTTTTGGACTATAGCTTCCGATTTAGAAACTAGATTTTAACAAAACTCACGCAGTAGGTGAATCTTACTTCAAAATAAATTTCATAGAAATTTGGTTGAACAATTAGTATAGAATCGCCAGCTATGGCAATTTCTGTCTCTTAAATATTGTAAATTTGCTCAGGAAAATAAAGGTTTTTTCCCTATAACTTCCGATGCAGTAACGAAATCAAAACGAAATTCATGTGATAAGTGGATCTTGTTGCATTTCTAATTCTGTAGGAATTTCGTAGAAAAATCGTGAAAGAGTTGCCAGCTATAATTAATTTCGTAATTTATTTACATTTCTTTATCGAGCGATGTTGTCATAAAATTTCCAAATGGGAATGATCCTGCATTGACAATTAACAATAAATATTTACGTTTTAAAAATTTAAAAAGTTTGGACGGTGGTAGCCCTAAAATTATATTCACTCCTATAACTTACAGCGCAGTCATTCAATCGAAACGAAATTCATAGGGTGGGTTAAACACAACGTGAAGCAGCTATAGTGCTAGCACATGATTGCCACCATCAGACAATTTCGTAAATATTGCAGCAACAGATGCTTCCATTTTGTGTTCAGAAACAAAGCATTTACAATAAAATAAGCAACCGATATTTAAATTTTCCGAGTTTTGGAAATTTTTCGGATGGCAGCCCCAGACATAGTTTAATCACTGAAACTTTCGATGATATCCTTTGATGAAAACGAAAATGAAAGGATAGGTTGATTAAAGACGAGCATGTTTTGGTAGATTTATTGCTGCTTTGTTGGACAAATGTTGTCAGCACTGAACATTTTCATCATTTGTGTTAAAGGAAATTCTGTCAGAATATGATATTTGTTCCTTTGAGTAAGTAATGATTGATATGATACTACAAAGACGGGTATAACGTCTTCACACATTTTTAAATCCCTCAAAGATAATTTCTTCGAAAACTAGTTTTCTAGCGGTTCTGATGCGCTAGACTTTTTACTCTTTACTTTGCAAGATTTTCATAATCCATACGAATTTGATAATTTACCGTCATACAGATACAGACTAAATCTTTTAAATTGGAGGGTGATCATATGCTGCTATTTTACTTTTGGTGTTATTAGGAGCTTGATCAATGCTGCGTCTCTGTCCAACTTAGTAGCCTTCAACGTATCAGCGAGCCGGACGAGGCACACGCGTTTACTGAATGAACACCAACACCACACAGTCTATGCCAACAATGAGCCAATTAACATATGCTACAAAATATTCAACTATTGACCAATATTGACCATACTACTGACCAATATGCGCATGTCATAAACTAAACTCCCCAATCCAATTATCTCAGAAAAATTATTACATTATTAATAATTGCTTGCTATGTATTTCTATCATGGACATCTTAAATGTATTTCATGAGTGAAACTTTAATTGTTAGTATTTTTTATTTGGGTACACCTTGTTTGGTTGAAATAAATAAATAAATTAAATAAATCAGTTCCACTTGAAATTGCCTTCAAACCTTAAAAATCACTTACATAATCTAGCATCCTCGAACTTTCATTTCTTAGTAAATTGTATCGATTCGAAAAATAGGTTGTGTATGAATGAAATAAGCGGAAAAGATTGATTTCAATAGAAATTCATTGCAGATATTACTCTTTTTCGATAAAATCGACGAGAGTAATAGCTTCAAATAAGTACTTTATTAAATACAATTCTAATCAAGGTCTGACGCCAACTTAATCGCATTAAAGGGGATTCCAAGGAATATTACCGGCATCAGAGATAATCAACTTAACCATCATATTGTGATCGCAAGATTTGCAATTACAGTTCCGCCGACTCGTAATTATTTATATACGTGTTTATTACACCGCTTTAATACCCGTAGGACCTTGCCTGCACTAGCAATACAAAACTCAATCGCGCCTCGACAGTTGAAGGGAATCGTATTGTTCAACATGAAATTTCACCCGCTTGCTGTTAACCTGCTTTCGTTTGTGCTGATGATTGTAGTTTTTGACATCGACGGTTCTTGCGGGCACAAGGTTCGACAGCATATCGTCCACCAGCCCATCGTCCAGGCCCAGCCTCAGCCCGTCTACGTGGTGGCTCAGCCCGTTTATGTAGCTCCTCAGCATCAAGTTGGAGTACCGCAGTATCCAGTTCAGTACCAGCCAGCTCGCAGCCACGGAACAACAAAAACTGTTCACATCGACATTCAAATCTCAGCTGATTCCAAAATCAAGCAGAAACACTGAGTGCTTCAATTTAACGTGCATACAATTGTGTGCAATTAAATCTTAGGTGTTAAATAGTGGCTAGGCTAATTCCACACCAAAGAAGACCGAGCCACAAGAGTGTTTACCTTGCTACCGCGAGATTCAATGAGGCAATAAATTGTTCTGTAATTATTCGGAAAGTGAAAGGTTTTTTTCTTGCGCTCAAAGCACAGTGGTATAATTTGTTTCGGCATTTGTTCGCGTAAGTAATGTACTCTCGAAGAATTACATGCCAATTGAGGTTTGGCTTGGATTACCTTTGAAATTAGTTAAAGTGTGCTTTCAATGTTTTCTGAATGAAATGTTTTTTTTATCATTTTTGAGTTTTTGTATGCAGATTGGCCATTCATATGGATTGTTTTTGTTGATGAGCTGATGAGAGCGGCGAGAAATTTAATTTGAATACACAATTAGGTGGCGATTAATTGGGGCATAGATAATTTTCACGGTGTTTTTTTTTTATTTCTTTGAGTGCTTGAGAATTTTTGAAATTATTTGAGCTTTAAGTTTTTGCAAAATATGCTGATGGCAATTTTGGTGATATTGTATGTCTCGAAAAAGAGTTCTCTGGCTTTGAAAAATATTCTCATATGCGCAATCCTAGCCAGTTTGCGCATCTGTGTATAATTTTGCTATTTGCTAATATCTGTTCATGCCTACAAGGTAACAAACATTGCATTGCAAGTGCTAATGTGAAACAGCCTTTACATAATTTTCTGAAAATTTAAAATAAATTTCAATAAAACAAACAAACTCTACCTTTACAATTGCTTTGAATTTCTTTGATATTGTGGTTGTTGTTTGTTTGCTTCAATATTCAATTATTTTATCAAAATAAACGTCAGCGATTTGTAAATTATATTGAATCTTTGTATTAACCAGATACAATTTGTCGATGTTACCTCTGCTCCTTTAAAGTTAAATTGCCCACTATTGTTAAAAATTGTTTATTTAAAAATGGTTGTTGAATTACATGTACTGAATTAAGTACGATATCGTATTTACTGGCTGTAATTGACATTTTATTGTTGCTTTCGTTTCTTGAATAATATCTTGATTGCTCTGTTTTGCTATCATCATTTTCAAGTCAAGTATAATACAATCGTCGCAGTTTATTTGGGGCGCGAGGTCCATACGATAGATTACACTATTGGATTGTTTGCTAATTTAATGGCCTAATTTCATAATTCATATGGTATGGTCGTCTGAACTAATCGATATCCATGGACTGAAGCAGTGGTTTTGGAAAAACTGTCCATTTATTCAAGAAAAGAGATTGTCACTGTTGGAATAGATAAGATTGTGTAATTTGAGGACTACGGACCGATTCGGGGTGTAATTTTTATCTTTAGTTGAAATTGCTATTGGTTGAAGAGTAAAAGATTGATTGATTGGAGAAGTAGAAGAAGGAAGTAAATGTGCATTGTATTTGTACTGTCCATCAAAGTCCATATTTTGGAACTTGAAGTTGAGGTGTAACGCATGTGAGTAATGTATAAACCAGGGGCAGTTTTAATTTGATAGTAAAGGAAGCATTGCATTCCAGTTCAACTCAAAATATTTCCTCGCAATATGTCTTTATTATCTCCACATATATTTTTAATGTGTCAAATTTATATAAAACCTATCAAGCAAAGCTGAAATGAAGAAGTTAATCTGAGCTTTGCTTTTAATTTCAAGCACTGTTACTCGTGTCTTTTCCCTCCACTCTTTACGTTATACAGTATCTGTTCTAGCAGAATCACAGATTTACCTCAATTTTGACCACTTGAATCAGTCAATCGCCATTTATATTTACCTATTGTAGTCCAGTGAAATTCGACATAAAAAAGGCGAAACTTCGGAAAAATTAAGGGAAAGCTGAATTTTGGTGTGAACCTTGGTACTGGCGTGTTGAACAAAATGTCAAAAGTCCCCATCGATCCAAGTGCTGTGTTACTTTTTATACGGGGTCAAAAAAAAACCAGTTACAGTGTTGAAACGTCGTCATTATACGAATAGAAAGAAAAATGAAGAAGATTGTACTTTATGATTAACCTTCAGTTCGATATCCATATTCACTGAAGACCATTGTTCCTTTCCACAACTTGTTGAATCTAATTTCACGCGGTTCAATTTTCTGTTCGTGCTAAATTTTTCCAACTATAAATGATTCAAATGGTTTCAATTATGTCATAGCCCATAACATCCCAAGTAGTGAACTTGAATTAGACTCTCGAATTTGTATCTGAACAATACTCTATGCCGAAAGCAGATTTTAATTAATTTGTACCATTACCAGTTGAACACTCAAGTGCGTGCTCCAAAAAGCTGTTTGGAATGAAAAATCTTACGGCGAAGGTCATCACTAATTAAACAAAGTTCTCGTTCATCATTTGGCACTTATTAAAAACCAAAATAAACCATTGTTTCTAATTAACGCTTTTGTTTTGAGATCTAATTATGAAACCATTTCTGCTAACCATATACTTCCTAAATTAATCTTAAACCCGAGCAATTGGATAGCAAGTGGAACCTTACGTATTTTCCGCACTGCAAAGGCCATTAATTAAACACCTAAGATGCAAAATTTTTTAGGATAATAATGCAATACCTTTCACGAAAGATGACTTAGTCAAAAGCGCATACTTAGTC
This sequence comes from Nemotelus nigrinus, assembly GCA_947369275.1. Classification (NCBI taxonomy): domain Eukaryota; kingdom Metazoa; phylum Arthropoda; class Insecta; order Diptera; family Stratiomyidae; genus Nemotelus; species Nemotelus nigrinus. Next base: position 162,541,515 of record OX376372.1, on the reverse strand, counting down.
GATCAGCTAAAATAATTACAATCAATTTACAACATTTCAGACCCAAATACTCAGATTTCCTCCATTTTTTTGCGGAAATTTCACCACCACGCAAATATTTGCATGCGTAATAGCGTTGCGCGTGGCTTACTTGTTACAGGCTCTTGCAAGCAGAGTTGAAATCGTCGCAATTAGTAATGAAACACAAAAATTATCACAGTAAACAATTGAGAGTTAGATTTCAATTGCGATCAGTCTTTTAAAAATTTCTTGGATACGAAAAATGCTTTCACTGCAATTTAGTTAATCGTTTACCGAAATTGTGTTGCGTTTGATACTCTTTTTTTTGGGAAAGTACGAGTACTTCCTGCGGCGAATTCATTTTAGATTAATTTAAAGTGTATGGCCGCTGCAACAGTTTAAGTGGTGCTTCAATTACGACAATTGAAATCACTTGTAGGGCCTTATTTGTAGTGCGAAATCAAATTATCATATTACGATTTTTTGCGAATAATTAACCATTACCTTCTTAATAATTGCATGAGTATTGTGTTTAGAGAGAATACTAAAATTTTCGTGTAAGTATTTTGTAGTCAATTGATATGAATTATTATTTTATTTTCAGATACAGCGAAAGGGTCAAAATTGGCATTTCAATCAACTCAGTCGGAAAAATATTTGTATGCTATTAAGTTAATTTAACGTCAAATTTAAACTATATTCTCTACAGAGAGTAGTCACTTTAAAGTCTATTGCCTTTCAATTTGTAGTCTAATGCCTTTTAACTCTATGACAACATTAACATAATCATGGACGTTTTCACAGTGTAGACATTATATTTGTTTTGTTATTGTTGTTTTATGGCCAACAGTAGCAAATTAAATAATTTTATAGCGTGTGCAACAATTAAATGCAAACAAAATTGCACATAGTGCATATGACCATAACGTAAGAGTATAATTAGACTGCAGCTTTATTCGGTAATTAATGATACTGCCTAAACTTGCCAGGAGTGGAAAAAATAACTTCAAATTTAATTATGTTGTTTGCCTTATGACTATGATTTGCAATGGAGACTGGCAAAAGCTAACGGATGAAACTTTACTTACTTTTCTTTATAAATTGTATTTGTTGGCCCGAAAGCTAAAAAAAAATCGCTTCAATGAATCAAATCGATGATGCAAAAATCTAAAGTATAAGGCATTTATCAATATCATGCAAAAGGTGAATTTGAACAAAATAATCGATCTTCAGAAAGCAAATTTCCTAACTCTTTCTCACATAGTTTGGAAACCAAAAAGTAGAAACCTTGATTCTACATGTTCTAGGTCGATGAACCCTAACCCATAGGTACAGAAAATTTGGCACTCATTTAAAAGCTAATATCCTTTTGCAATTAGGTACGTCTTTTAGCAGCTCTCTGTCGATTGACAGTCACTGCAATCTACCTACCTACAAAATAGCTAATAGCTAAGCTCCATATATGGGCATTGAACTTTGCTTCACCATCATCATCGGCGCTACAACTGGGGTGCGGTCCTGGCCTCCGTCAACAGTTTTTTCCATCGGTCCCGATCGCGAGCCGATATCACCCAATTGGGCACCCTTAAACTATGAGCGTCCTGGTCAACGCCATCCCTCCAGCGCAGGCAAGGTCTCCCACGCTGTTGTCTACCTTAAAATCAGCCGCAAAGGGTTTTTCGAGTAGGATCCTCTTCGCTCATTCAATCCGGGTTTCCTGCCCACCGGAATCTACCGAGCTTTCTTTCTAGGCAGATAGCGTACAACTCACGGCTGTAGCGTCTCCGAATCTTTATATATGGGGTCAACGATTCTCCGCAAGACTTTCCTCTCTAACGTGGCTAAGAGGGGTCAGAGTACCTTTTGTTGATCACCCAAGTCTCGGGTCCATACTTGAGTACCGGCGGTACCATGATCTTGTACAGCAAGAGCTTTGATATTCGGGTGAGATTATGGGATTTTAAAAGCCTTGACAGACTGCAGTAGGTTTTGTTGGATTTGAACAGCTGCCCGTGTATTTCTTCCGTCATGTTGTTATCGACTGCTACAATTGACACAAGGTAGTTGAAAGATGGCACTACTTAAAATTTATGCTCAACTACCTGAAGGTTCGATCAACTCTATGCGTTCTTCCAGCAGATGCTGCAACCATGTACTTAGTCTTTCCTGCATTTATGTGCAGCCTCAGTTTTTGTACCACTCGCTCCATCTGGATGAAGGATTCTCGTACAGCTAGCTATGATCTTCTAATTATGTCTATATCATCTGCATTAGCCAGGACTTGGTGACGATAGTCCTTTTCGTTGATGTGCTAGAGTCTCGGATTGCTTTCTCCAACGCCAGGTTGAAGAGGAGGCAAGCCAGACCATCCACTTGTCGGAGCCCATTGAAGATGTTGAACGGTCTGGATAGCAATCCGGCTATTTGAACTTGGATTGTTATCAACCTACACAATCGTATCAGTTTGTTTTAGTTACCGATTTTCTCATGGCTTTATGCACTTCTATTCTAGCTAGAGCTAGGCGGCCTTCAATCTATAAATAGAGGGTACAGTGGAATGTTGAATTCCAGACATTTTTTCATCAGCTACCTGCGAGTAAAGATCTGATCAATTATTGATTTGCCTTGGATGTGCGATGATGGCCTTAGCGTATGGGCTATCCGTTCTTGCAGGATGGAGGAGAGGATCTTATAGGAGGTACTCAACAAGGCTATTCTAATATAGGTGCTGCACTCAATTACTTCTCCTCTCTTATGTATGGGGCATATTATACCTTTGCGCCAGTCTTTTGGCATGTCTTCATGCTCTCATAAGTGCAATATAATTTCATGAATTGCTTGGTGTAATGTGGGCACTCCATATTTAATGAGTTCAGCTGGTATGCCATCGGCTCCAGAAGATTTGTTTATTTCAACCGACTCTTTGCAGTTCTTCTATGCTTGGGGTCTTCTTCTTGGAGTGGTGGAGCCTCCAATTCTTCATTGAGCTGACTGTTTAGCGATTCATATAAACTGTACTTTCCATCACTCCAGAATGCCTTTAGGACCGGTTACCAGATAACCTTCTTTATCCTTACAGTACGTGCAGCGTGGTGTATACTGCGAATTCCGTGCCTGGTGCGGACCTTGCTCTCCACTTCTTTCGATTGCACAGACCGGGTTTTTTTCCCCAGGCTGTTTTTTTCTGTCTGTGAAGTCTCTTCTCTGTTGTTCTGAGCTCTTTACATTCCTCCTCTCGTCTCCGCGCTCTATGAGGTTGCTGCATTGCCCGGTATGCAACATTCTTACGTTCAGTCACTAGTTTGCATTCATCATCAAACCAGTCATTCCGATCTTTGTGAATACTGTCTAAGATGACGTCAGCAGTACAAATGACAGTATTCTTAAGTTGTGTCCACTTCTCATCTACCCGCGGCATCATGGCCCCAGTCCTTACTTTTCCTTTACGAGCTCTTTGAGGGCGAGTCCTTTCGCAAGACCAAAGATGTTACAGGTATTTTGATTTCGTAAGACAGCCGTGTTTATTCGAGCCTGCTTTGAGGATGTGATACTTCTATGCAAAACAATTCGCGCTTGGAGAATCCTGCCAATAATATAGTGGTCCGAATCTAAGTTGGCACCTCGATACGTTTGTACCATCATTAGGCTCGAGTTGTGGCGGCGATCTATCAACACGATCTTATGGATATCTTTACGCGGGAACCTGGTACTCGGAATGACCAAGTTATTCAATGATGCCAGTTCTGTGACTTGAAGTCCGTTGTCATTAGTGTTCTCATGCAAACTATGGGTGCCCGCGTAATGCCCGAATACCGGCACTCGACTTACTTTGGCGTTAAAATCTTCAAGGGTTATTTTTACATCATGCGTTGAGCAGGTACTAAAGATCCGTTCGACCTGTTCATAATATGATTTTTTTTTCGTCGTCAGCAGATTCCTCCGTAGGTGCGTGATTGAATGAAATTGAATGAAAGCCGATGATAGGAGACTCCATTTTTGGCTGACGAGGAAGCCTACCCCAAGCACTTGGTGTTGGAAGACAGCTGTAGTATTAGTCATATTCTTTCTTTAGTAAAACATCATTCCCTGTCTATCTGAGCTCTTGTATTGCAGTTACATCAGCCTTATATTAAGACAAGGCATTGGCTAGCTGCTGAGCAGCTCGGGCTCTGAAGAGCTCTGAAAACTTGGTCGTCGTTGTGGTATCAATCTGGTTCGGCTGCTTGAACTATGCTTATTTTGCTTAAAAAATCAAGCTATCTCATAAGATTTATAGTAAAGATCAAAAAGTGGAAATTTAATTTGTTTTGAAAAATATTTTAATGCATTGTTGTGTCATTACCTTACAATACACTTCGTGAATCCTCTTCGTGGATCCTCTGCGTTTCACAAATAAAAAAAGTTTGTTTTTTGCCACTTATCACAATTTATTCAAGAAACAATCTTTATATCGCCATAACTCGCTTTGAAATAAATTCGCTGTGAAATTCACTCTATGCTATTCTGAATTTCTCTTGTCCTATGATGAATTTATTTATCCGTAAGTGCAACTCTTTTCGATATTTTACATGGAATTTTGGACTATGGTAGGGTAAAGTGCAATTTGGCTTGGAGTACATGTAACAATAGCTCCTTTTTAGACCTGTTCGCCCCTAACAGATTCGTCGTCAACATCAGTAGTGTCTCCATGGTAAGGAGCAGTGCTGATGTACCCGACAGACAACACCGTTGGGCCGGTAGATTATGCGATACGGTCCTTTCCATTTTGGTTACAGCATAGGACTTGGGCTTTTCTACACAATTTTTTTTTCCTGGAACTCAGCTGAACTAGCTTTCAAACCATATCGCGATATCATTTGGTCAGTGCTCAGACTTATATCGTTGTTGACTGCTCGTTTTTCAGCATTCCACATATCTCTACGCATCTAACGAATAAACTTTACTCTTGCTGTATTAGGCGTGTTGTTTATACCCAGGTGGCCTCCCGGTATTTGCTCATATATTTTCAGCAAAACACCATTGACTCTGCTCCAAGGAAGTTCAACTTGCGTGCGATGCACTTCGCCATTCACAGTTTCACATTTTCTTTTACAATAGCCCTCTACCAGAATGCAAGGAGCTCCATTGTGTCTGGTAGCTCTTTAGCTTAGGAACTATACATTTTGCCATTCAGGCCAATGTGCGGACTCCTTCCAGGCTATATGCCTTATATCTCCATCAGATAGTTGTCCGTCCAAAAGCTCTGACTTCGACTATTCTCTTGCTGGTGAAACGAATATCCATTTTCCATTGGCGTCAACTTTTCTTCTTATCAATAGTAGTGCTTACATTCCAACCTACAATGATGTCAAAAGAAGGTATCAGCATTTCCGTGCACGCTGCTTTTTCAATGGTCTTTGTTAAAGTTGAACGCTTGCTCTTGAAGCTGAGCAACTGTTTCAAAGTGTCATGATCGATATTTATGGAAGTGTTTGGTAGATTCGACTATATACTTTGAGTGCCCCAGTACTTTCTCTTAGGTTTGGAAAGTATCCGGCTAAAGTAAGCAACTAACTTACAGAGGCTAGAGGTTGCACACGAAGGACGTTTAACAACGCAAGGCGGTTCGGAAACGTTGAAGACTGGGATCGATACAAGCAAGAGCTGTCGCTCTTCAAAAAGAAGATAAGACGAGCAAAGCGCGACGGATGGAGGGAATTCTGTGAAAACATTCAAGGAAGTACAGAGCCTGATAGAATCAGGAAGGTCCTAAGCGTAACCCCCCGCGTACCTTCATCTTTGCGAAGCGAAAACGGGGATTGGATGGAAGATCCGAAAGAATGTCTGGACACGCTCCTGGAAACTCAATTCTCAGAATCGGCTTACACAGCACCACGTGATGACTTATTTCGAGCAACCCACCGGCCATCCGAGCAGCTGATCAATTAAGCAGTAGATGAGGTCAAGATTGTATGGGTTGTAGGCACATTCCGACCTTACAAAGCTACAAGGATTGATGAGATGTTGCCCATCATGCTTCAAAAAGAAGACAGGACCATCATTCTCATACTGCAGCGTATATTTATCGCATGCCTCCCTCTCGGGAAGTACCCGAACAGTGGACAAAAGTTAGGGTGATCTTCATTCCGAAACAAGATAGGCTGAATCATCATTACGTGAAGGACTTTAGACCAATTAGCTTAACATCGTTTCTGCTCAAAACACTACAATGAACTGGCAGCCCCTAAGAGCAAGTAGCAAACAAAAAAGAACACCACGTCCTTGATATGTGTTCTTGCAGTTTGGGTTAAATAAGTGGCAGGAATGTGAGAAAGGAAATAGATGAGTTTGACACTATTAGCATTAGCTGAGTAATAAAACTGCGAAAACTTAACGATTGACATTATAAATCAAGTGATAAGGAGAGAATTCTTTACAGGATCGACTGTGACAACACGATGGATGAACTTAAGAAAAACTATGTCAGCAAAGAGTCAAAATCTGCTACACTAAAATCTGTTATAACAGGCCTTCCGCACTCTTCATGAATACTTAAAATGATTAACGCCGCGTTGCATCACATTTTTCAAATAATTTGAACGATTTCAGGCCTGATAATTTGCTCCGAGATTCACCTCCCATCAAACAATTCGAGAAACTTCATCCTCATTTCGAATTTCATTCAGTGTTTTTCCCCTTTCGAAAAAATTAGTGGCAAATTTGTATCAAAAAAGGTAGTACATTTACAAATTTCGTAGTAGATTTGAAAATTTCAGTTAAACAAGAAGAAAATGTGTGAATTTGTTATTTACAAGTGCTTTTTTGCATGCTTTGCAATACGCCTTGTATTAAAACACATTGGTTGTAGGTAGGTTATGAAAACCGAACTGTAGTCCAATAGATTATGCAAAACACATACAGATACATTTGGTACATTAGGTTACATTAGATAATAGATGGCGTGAAACGTTTTATTTTGATATCATTACAACATCTTGGCCTTCACAGCTTCGAGCCAGTCGAAGTTATCAGTCCAGGATGCTTTGAATTTTTGTTTGTACTTCTTCGAAGTAGAAGCGGAAGTTTCATGATCGAAACATCTTGAAAAGTATAGTGTAAATATATGTAAGATTTCAAATAATTGAATCCAATTATGAGCTGGTCACGTAAAGTTCCCCTTTCGTATCTGCCATTATTGACACGCTCTCAGATATCAAAGCTGACTCCGATCCTTTACATAGATTTCTAATAATTAATTTATCAAGTCAATGATTAAATCTACTAAAAAAGTTGAATTCCTGTTACTTTGATAACAGGCGTAGAAGATCTCTTCCTAGTTCTCAATTGCCGAAACTCCAAAAGCATGGCGACACTACAAAAGACAATTCGAGTAAGCGTATCCCATTCAAGTGCTGTTTCATTTGCGGAATGTGGAACAAATCAACCAGTAAGTTGGCATTTAGTGCAATGCAATTCTGTACCGTTTCACACGTGGAATAAATTAACTATCAGGCTGCGCTTACATACATATTGCATACATGTTCCGCAGCACGCTCGCTAAAGATGGACTTGGTTCATCTCCGACCCTATTGTACCAAGAAATAGCAATCTGATTGACTGACCGGCTGTTAACCTCATGTTATCAATTTTACTATCACTATCAATTTTATTCAATTTAAGTCTTTGTTCTGGTAAATTTCCTTCCTCCTCGAAGCTGGCAAGCATTTTCCCTATTTTCAAATCTGGTAAACGCAATGTTGCCTCAAATTATCGTCCAATTTCTATCCTTCCCTGTTTCTCAAAAATCATTGAACGTTTTGTGTTTAACAAAATTTATGACTCTCTTAAGTATACTTTCGCACCTCAGCAACATGGTTTTATTAAAGGTCGGTCCACATCTACGAATCTCATTGAATTTACTCATACTGTGTCCTCGGCGTTAGATCGGAACTCTCAAGTTGATGCTGTATATACAGATTTTTCCAAGGCATTTGACTCTGTCAATTTCGATCTTTTGCTACTCAAATTAAACCACTATGGCATCTGTGAACCTTTACTTTCTATGATATCTTCGTTTTTGACTAGCCGCACTTGTTTTGTCTCCCTCTCTGGCGTTTCGTCCTTACCATTTTCGCCCTCTTCTGGTGTACCTCAAGGTTCTATATTAGGACCGTTGTTATTCAACCTCTTCATCAATGATCTTCCTATGGTTCTATCGTCATCTTGTTTGCTCTATGCAGATGACTTAAAATTATTTCGAGTAATCAATAGCTCAGATGATCATCTACTTCTTCTGGATGATCTGAACTCTCTTGCTGATTGGTGTAACTCTAACTGCCTACCGTTAAATTTTTCAAAGTGTTTTTCCATATCTTATTCTCTGAAGTCCCAGACTAATACCTTTCCTTACTTACTATGTAAATTCGTCCTTGTCGCTGTGGATTATTTTACTGATCTGGGAGTAACCTTTGATCGTAAACTTAAATTTCATATCCATGTTCGTAACATTACTAATACGTCACAATTCTTTTAATATTTTTACTTGTGTTAAGATATTTGTTACCCTTGTTCGTTCCAAACTTAAATACTGTACTCAAGTTTGATCTCCTCGTTTTGCTTATCTTTCCGATGCCATTGAATCTGTTCAACGGAGGTTCAGTCGCACCCTACTCTTTAAATATAATCTTCCTTACATGCCTTATGATGAACGCTTATCGCTCCTTAATCTCCCTCTCTTCGCAAAGCGCAGAGTTTACCTTGATGAATGCTTTCTTTTCAAAATTTGCCGTGGCCATCTGAGCTCATCATTTGCATCCTTGATTAATGAACGGCAGTGTGAGAGGCAAATTAGGTCCTCCGTTGTCTTTGATGTACCATTTGCCCGTACTGAAACTTACTTTCATTCTCCTGTTTTGCGCCTATTACGTATCCATAATGGCCTCCAACTTGGTCCTATTCCACGCTATATTGCCACCTTTAAAAGAAGTGTTCGAAACACAATATTTGCTTATGTTTAATCTTATTTATCTTTTTTGTCATTCGATTCTGGTTTTTCATATCTTAATTTTCTCAATTTTTTAGTACTAAGCTATTCTATTTGTAATTGGGCTTTTTGCCTGTTAATGGATTACTTAAATAAATAAATAAATAATCAATTTAATAAATTTGGTAGCAGAATTGAAGCCTTACGTAGCAGATTTTTTTGAGTTAAAAAAAAAAGTAGCAGATCTGCTACAATTGTAGTAGGGGAACATCACTGATTTCATTTGGTGAAAATTATTTGGCTGCAGATAACTACAATAGCAAATGCAAACAAAAACGAAGATTATCTGTCACAGTTTTATGTTGATTTCGCCAAAAATGTTAATGACTTTATCTAGACTTTTTAAATTAATATAAAGATGTTTTATCATATTATCTCTTGCTATAGATGCTATTAAACAAATGTTTTCCACGTTACTCGTCACTATTGTTTTTCGTAAAATGCTTTACAAGTTTTTTCACTGTTAGTTTTCCCCCCATAATATCTGCCTCGTTTCCTTCTTGGTACTAATTTATAATTTAACAGGGAGAGCACAAGAAAAGAATTTAAATCTTTCAAAAATTCAAAACGATCAAATATGACCGATTTGTTTACTGATTTTTTCAAAAATCTAGACACGTATCGATTATATTTCTACAAACACCCCAATTTCTTTTCCCAATTAATATTTATTTTATATATCGTTTGAACGTTAATGGAGAAACACCAATTTATTGTAGATCATTATCTACAAATAGTATCAGATGATATAAATTGGCTCAACTTGGCTCGACTTGAAATCGATTATGTAAAATTTATATTTGTTCGAGTTTGACTTATTTCAGGGGACATTCTTAAAATCTTTGCAAACCGTTTTATCACATCTCTTTGAGCTACTAAATAAATTATCTTTAATTTAAATATTTTGGTGTGTCTCCTAAACAGAAAAACATTATTTTCATCCATAGTTTAAGCTATTGTAAATTTATTCCAATCAAAGTTAATGTTCATGTTCTTTCGATTTACTATTCTCATTCAATATTGCAAAATAAATCTAATAGATTTGAACCTATTTCTTTGATATTTTATAGGTAAGGAAAAAGATTTCTAGGTCGCTTAGTTATTTACCTTATTCCAATGAAAATATAAATTTTCACTTCTATCTTTGCCTGTACACTGAGCAATAAAAATATACAATAATAGCAAATAAGCCCTACGTTCGTATCATACAATTAATCTTTGCGAACAATTACAAACTTATTGTCCTGTCCCAATTCCCGCTTCATGTTGAATATCTGAACCTGTCCCAAAACTATCTTTAAAACGCAACTTGCGCTAACTATCTGCTGTTCACCAGAACCAACATGACATGTCTGACACTTCAGAGCACGTGTACACAAGTGTATTTGACATTGATTTGAGTCTTCTTGTCGAGTTAAGAAAGCGAAGTACAAGTTTCGGTTTAATCACGTCGGTTCAACAGAACCAATTAAATTAATCGACTATGGTTGTTTTCACCTGTAACCACTGCGGTGAATCTGTTAAAAAGCCGTCGGTCGTCAAGCACTATCAGACAAAATGCCGGAATAATAGCAAGTTTGTTTCGTGTATGGATTGCCTAAAGGATTTCAGAGAAGAAGAATACAATAGCCACACATCCTGTATTACGGAAGCTGAAAAATATTCTGGGAAAGATTACGTCCCTAAGCCTTCGGCGAACGCGGGCCTGAAGAAGCAGGAAAGCTGGGTCGAAATCGTCCGATCGATACTACAGTCAACAGATGTGGATGCGAAACCAGAGGTACGAAGAGTTTTCCAAAAATTGCAGATGTACGATAATGTACCGCGGAAAAAAGAGAAATTCATTAAATTTCTTTGGAATTCGTTGAAAGTTCATCCTGGCCAAGCACAACCAGTATGGCAAGTAGTCGAAGTTGCGCTGGAGAAGTTTAAGATTGCGCGACAGCAGTCTGCGACCTCTAAAACCAAATCCAAAGAGCAGCCTGATAAAGAAACTCAAAACGGGACAGCGGAGGATACAGGAAATGCCGAAACAGTGCGTGAAACGAAAGGCGCAGCGGAAAATGGGGTAAACGGAATTGTCAAGAAGTCCAAGAAGAAGAAGAAGCGCAGCGGAGAACCAAATGCTGAAGAGGTTTCGCCACTGAAGCAGCATAACGAAGAACCAAGTGCTGAAGAGATTCCCTCAGAAAAGCAGCGTAACGAAGATCAAAATACTGATGAAACTTTATCAAAAAAAAAGAGACGGGACGAAGACCGAAGTGCTGAAGACGCTCCACCGAAAAAGAAGAAGAAAAAGTCCAAACACACCGACGAGGTCGCAAATGAAGATCGTGACGAAGACCGAAGTGCTGAAGACGCCCCACCGAAAAAGAAGAATAAAAAGTCCAAACACACCGACGAGATCAAAAATGGTGACGCCGGGAACGAAAATGATATTGTGCCCGAGTTAACGATTCCAGAAAAAAATCAGTTGGCAACTGACGCCCATGTAAAAAACAATGAAGTAATTAAATTCGATTGGACGAACGAAATATATAGTATAGTCGAGAAAAATGATAAAGAAATCAGTCTGGATAATTTAAAGAAAATTATATTCGAAAAATATCGTAGTATCTGCAAAGTAGATAAAATCGAATGGAAGGTCGAGAAAACGTTCAACAAAAAACTAAGAAAGTCTGGACTTTTAGTTGAAGATAATGTAGTAAAAATGACTAATTAAGTGTAAGTTAAGCAGAAGTTTCAATAAAAAATTTTATCACAATTTGTGTATTTGTTTTATTTGCTTATTGTTGATTTTTGCATTTCTCTCTCATTTGTTGAGGACAAGTGCTTTGCATATGCCGTTCGAAAGATGGATTATTGACTATGTGCCCTGTTTTTTCATATCTTTGAATTCAAAGGTTCATTGTTATCAAAATATTACAAACACTTTACAAATTACTTCTCAGGTCGCCAACGAAAATTGATTTGGCTTTTATCGATGACATTTGGGACAATCCCGTAGACGGTGTGGGTTTATGACGTATCAATTTTGTAATTGACTCAAAGTTTGTATAATAACCAAAGAAATACAAAATTTAACAAGTGTTTCATCAGTTTTTCATTCCAAAGCAAGATAAATTGAAAGGGTAGTGTCGACACATTGTGATTTGCCAAATATATCAGTCAGCATCCATGCTGAAGGGACGCATTCGCCCACATCACAAAGCACATTCATCAGCTACAGAAGTGTACGGAAATTAGAGAACAGCGAGTCAGCATCGATATTCACTTGTTTTTACTTTCCAAAAAGTTTGTGAGTATATATTAGGCTGTGCAAGTATTAAAATGTACAAATTTTACGTAAGTGTAGAGTAAGTTCACAAATAGATTTGCTGAACTAGCCAGGAAATCTTATGTAGTAATAGTCGAAAAAATAGCCATGATATCAGACAATGTTCTACCAGTTCTACCATGTAATCAAACATGAAAATCTGGAAATTATTATAGATGTCACTAAAGATGATCATTTGTTGTTGGATGGTAATATTCAAAACAAAAATTCAAGATTTTTCAGGTCGAGATTTGTTATTACTTCTTCGGACGTTCTCCGAAGTGCTGGAAATTCGATTTTTCGTATACATTATTCTTATATTATGCATCCGGGTTTTTGTGAGAATTTTGGTAGTTGCGCGCAAACAATACAATGCCTTGAGTATGGCAACAGCGGTTCTGATAAATTTTTGTAGCACGAAGAAATATGTATTACGTGAAAGCCTAGACCATGATTCCACTGATCTACCCGAGAAGAAAGCTTGAGAAATTGTCCATGAAATTTGCTTCCATGAGGAAAATCAACCACAAATCTAATAATTTTGGTTTATAAATTAATGGGATCTAAATAAAGATTTCTCTGGGCTTTGAAAAACTAAAAATAGAAGAACTAAAAAGAACTATAACCGGAAGAAGAACCTTGTTCTACTCAAATCCCAGTAGGTAGATGGGTCAAGTGGCTGTCATTAAATAGATACCAACCGCGTCACACATAGGAACAAAAGACGCCCACTTTGATACTACATATAACACACTCTCTCTCTCTCAGCCTCAGTCATTAAAAAATCATCTCGGTTCTTTAATAAACTGTACTATCCCTTTTAAATCGACGAAGGATAGATCAATCAGAACTGAAAGTAACGGGTCTTCATCCTCCGAGCGATAGAAATCATTGCACCCAACGCCCAAACGTTGTGGTGGCGTTCAATGAAACAGTGGCCCTTAAGGAAGGCCACAGCACATTGAAGGAGACTGCGAGAAAAATGTAATAGCTGCCTGGTGCGACGCGAATGCACAGAGGCCCAGGACTGTCTTGCGATCGCACAGAATGATTCTTCAACTCGGGATTTCTTAACGTTCTCGAGATATTTATGTCTGATGGTTAGTTTGGTCGAATACTTCGGTGTTCTTGTAGAGAAAGGACGTGATTCCTCTGGTTGCAAAATGGCATGCCTTGCCAGTTTGTCGGCCAATCAGTTGCCGCGAATGCCCCTATGTCCAGTTATCCAAATTAATTTCACAGCCGAATTTCTCGACATCTCCTGAAGAGATGCACGGCATTCGGCAACAATTCTGGACACTATACAAGAATTAGCAATTGAAATTATATAGCTGCTTGACTGTCTGTGAAGATAACAATATTAACTCTGAATATTTGATTCCACAGAAACGAAACGATAGGTTAAAATAGAGCCACAAACTCTGCCTGAAAGGCACTGCAATGGTTTGGAAGGCGAAGGAACAGCCTTAAAACCAGCTCATTTAAGTATATACCACTGCCAACTTTATCATTCAGATTCAAGCCATCGTTATACCCATGAATGAGCCCACTCTCGAAAATAACACCATCATTCCAGTCATATCTGCTAGGAATGCAAGCTGTGAACTCCAAGCCCAGGAAAGTGTCATGATTCATGTAGTCAACGTCCGCTCGAGCGGATACTTCGTCAGGTAAAATTCTAACATGACGCAACTCTGTTTTACTCCTTTACTCCATGAAAAAAATTCTATGAAGCCTCACAGCAGCAAGATTGGCTTGCTTCAGAGTAAATACTTTGGTAGGTAACCGATGAAGCAACATGCAAAGTACCTTTATAGGGAAGGCTCAAACACAGCGGTATAAAATCAAGCAACAATGCGAGGTTTTAAATTCCAAGTCCTTATGGCTTTTTTGTAGCAGGAAAGTGTGCTGAAAGTTTTTCGCGCTCTCTCCGTTACATTTTCGCTCCTTAGTAATTTAGAGTCGAGATTCAATCCTAAAAGTAGACAAGGTTTCAGGTCAATGGTGACTCCGTTCAATTTCGGTACGTCAAATTGAAGAACTTTGTACTTCTTTTCTGAATAGTACCAGCTCCGTTTTAGCAATCCAGAGATATCGTTCTCATCCAGTGCTGTCGTTTTACTGCAATTGCAGTATTTCTGCTGCAATTTGAGTGGATCTATTGCAACACTGCATTTTAGTGCCATCTACTGCATTTTATCAGTTTTGCTGCACATTTAATATAACGAGCAAATCTACATCTGCCTAGTCTTCGCTGCACGCTGCACGAAACTGCAAAGTAACTTGCGAAGCAGTAGAATGCGCTTTTCTTAATACAGTCATATGACAACTATTTTTGCAATCTGGTGGTTATTAGTGAGGAAGCGTTCTTTTGGTGAAATTGGTGATAAAAAGCAAAATGGACAAGTAAGTCAATAAATATAGGACGAGAAATTTTCAGTCTGTACTGATGATAGATCCACGATAAATTTACATGACGATATGAGGTATATGCAATTATTGTAAAAAAATTAAAACAAAAAATTAAAAATTCATGTGTCCTAGTAGTGATGGAGCTCAGACTGCGAAAAAAATCGAAATACGAACAGTAATATAGAAGTATTTGGTAGGATAAATTTAAATGGATGAGTGAGAAAAATGGCAATTTGTCACTTTGCGAAGGCACGGTGAAAGTGGAGAACACCGAAAAAATGTCAAAAGTTCAAAGAGTCCGCCGGAATTGTTAGACATGAAAAGTAACCATTCGCGTGTTGTCTCTTGCGGTGGAAGGTTGTAGCCGGAGAACTGCAGTGATTGTTTTTCTCCGAAGGACGGCCTTTCTCTGGAATTGACAAGACGGGAATCATCGTGTTTTGAACTGCGTGTTCGCGTCGTCGCGTTGTTTGAGGCCTTTGTGTTTAGTGTTTGTGACTGTCTTGTGCATGTTGAAAATCAAATAGACATATTGATTTCTAAATAATAAGTTGTATTAAAACTGTGTGTTTAAAAATTTACAAAATAATAAAATAAATCAAAACCATGTGTTTAATAACTAATCGTGTAAACGATCAATCGGATTAACGTGAATATAAATCGTGTAAACGTTGGCTGATGCCTGCTAGTCAGGAAGCCATTGCTGTTTCTAGGAAATTCTAGAAGTCTTTAGCAAAAAAAAAAAATGAAAAGTAACGTGGAAGCTACGAAAAGATTAAATTTGCTTAAAATGGCAGAGTTTAGAATTATTATGTGTGTGATCTCAAACACTCTGCCATTTGCTTTAATTCCAGTGCTAATCGATTTGATAAAATCAGTAGCTATAGATTCTGAAATAGCAAAACAAATCAAATTAGGGAAAACGAAATCAGTCCAAACTATTAAAGATGCAATGTTACCTGAAAGTGTGAATTGCGTTGCAGAAACTTTAAAATATCAAAAATTCTCCTTTTTAATGGATGAATCGACAGATACAGGAGGAATCAAAAGTTTGGCGTTAAAATGTCGATATTTTAATTTTGCTTGTGGAAAAGCTAAAGATAGATTTTTAGCACTAATAGCTTTGCGAGAATATAATGCGAAATCAATTTTCGATTCCGTCATTTCATTTTTGGGCCAACATTCAATTCGAATTGAAAATATTATTGGATTTGCGGCTGACAGTGCAGCAGTGATGATGATTGAAAAAAGTGGCATCAAATGAATGTTTAAGGATATATTGCCAAACATATACACTATAGGATGTACTTGCCATTCTCTCTATTTGTGTTCGTCAGCAGCTGCAAAAAAACTGCCGTCAAATATAGAAAATCTAGCAAGAAACGTTTATTTTTGATTTCGCATAGCCCAAAACGAACCAGCGAATTTCAGCAGCTGCAGGAATACTTCAATGTTAAGGTACACAAGATTTTGAAAACATCGTTTACTCGGTGGCTTGCATTGGAACATTATTATTGAGCAGTGGGAGCTTTTACATCAATATATAACAAGTAAAAAATTTTGATAGAAATTCAGACCTAGCTGTGCAAATAGCTCAAAATTTAAATGTTAAGAACAAAATGCATTACACAATTTTATCTTATATTTTAAATATAACCAGCAAAATTAATGCTGAATTTCAATCGGAAACTCCTAAATTTCATTTAATCGTTCCTACTATAAAAATGTACTTAAAACTACGTAGAGAATATTTAAACGAAGTGTTATTGAACACATCTTTGAAAGATGAGCAGATTATGGAATTGAAACATATTTATATTGGCGCATAAGCGCACATATTTATGAGTGATATTGATGATTAAGATCAAATCCTTATAAAAATAAATTGCTTAAATTATTATCAAGCGCTAACCAAACAAATTTTCAAAAGATATGACCTTAATGAGGTTACTTTGAATAGTTTAGCAATCATAGATCCCAAAAAGCAGGGATATTCATTGACAGATATAATTAAACGTTTCCCAAATATAAGACACTACGATGGGATTGAAGAATTAGATAACGAATGGAGGATGCTAATAAATTCGGATTTTTCTGAATTAAATATAAAAGCAGAAGAGGATATTGAACAATTTTGGTGTAAAGTTTTTAAGTTGAAAAATGTTTCCAACGAGCCAATGCTTCCAAAAGTAAAAAAATGGTCTCAAGCTTATTAAGCTTACCACATAGTAGTGAACTGTTGAAAAAAAAATTTCGCAAATTTATTTAATGAAAACGGAGAAAGGAAATTGTTTGGAAGCTTAGAATAGAATCAAAAAGCTGTATTTTCCCTGTAAACTATTGATACACTTTCCATTTAAATCACAATACACAAGAATTTCCTCAATAATACTGTGAATTTTAGTGTGTGTACACAGCAATATGTACTGCATTTCTATCTTTAATCTGACATAACTGAAGTTAATGAATATGTGTATATATTTTTCACCAAACAACCAATTCGAATTCAATAGTATCAAATTCAATTTATATATATGCATGAGTAGCTTTGTAAAAATTTAAGTTTTTCTGCAATTACTGAACATACTTTTTTTGGAAATGGGAATGGTTTTATTTTTTGCACATGTAAGTACACACATAAGTGTGAATGCATACAGGAAAATCAATCTACTGCAATTTCAAGCATTATACTGCAATTTAAAACTTCCATTTACTGCACACCGAAACGACACAAAACGACAGCACTGTTCTCACCGCATGACGCTTTTTTGAGGAACTCCCGGAGATTGGCTGTAGCAACTTTAGAAATCATTATTTTTGTAAACCAAAAATATCGAAATAAAGTAAAAACTTACTAAAATATAAGTATATATTATTACGTCAATCAGTCAAACCTTCTGACCTGAAAAATTTAAAAA
Organism: Nemotelus nigrinus; assembly: GCA_947369275.1. Taxonomy (NCBI): domain Eukaryota; kingdom Metazoa; phylum Arthropoda; class Insecta; order Diptera; family Stratiomyidae; genus Nemotelus; species Nemotelus nigrinus. Next base: position 162,523,847 of record OX376372.1, on the reverse strand, counting down.
TCCGTTATTATTGAGGTCGACTTAACTGCGAAAAATCCATTAAAGAAAATATAGCGATAAAATCCTTAATCATACATACTATTAATTTAATTCGACTGCAAGATGCCTTGCAAATATTTATTATTTATCAAGGATTTGATAAAGTCAGCCAAACTGTCCATGACTGAAAAAGGCAGAAAGTATACTACATTAAAAAATATATTACATTTGTCGATTTCGTAATCTATGAGCTAACAACAGCTGAACAACTTAGTTGGCACATTCCAAACTACAATATTAATAAGCTAGGTCGCATAGTTCTCTATCCCATATGTAGTGAAAAATAAAGCATATATATTTATGCAAATAAAAACATATTTTATTTAATTCATTCACGATCGCAATTACAAAGCTTCATCAGCTTTGCCGAAGTTACTATCGTGTCCCAATTCCCGCCTATAATCCAACCTCACCTTGAATATTTTGAAGCTATCGTTAAACTATCTTCATAACGTAACTAGCGTTAACTATCTGCTGTTCACTAGAACTCACATGACATTTCTGACACTTCAGAGCACGTGTAAATAAGTGTATTTGAGTCAAACGTCAAACCCACCAAAAACGTGTTATCGAATCCGATGGCCAATATCTAATTGGATAAGGCTAACCCGATTCCTCGTTGGAGTGAGCCAGTTTAACCAACAAAAAAAGGAAGCGAAGTATAAGCTTCGGTCTATTATTAAATAATTAAATTGATCGACTATGGTTGTTTTCACCTGTAAACACTGCGGTGAATCTGTTAAAAAACCGTCGGTCGTCAAACACTATCAGACAAAATGCAGGAAACATAGTAAGTTTGTTTCGTGTATGATTTGCCAAAAGGATTTCAGAGAAGAAGAATACAATAGCCACACATCCTGTGGTACAGAAGCTGCAAAATATTCTGGGAAAGGCTACGTCCCTAAGCCTTCGGCAAACGCGAGCCTGAAGAAACAAGAAAGCTGGCTCGAAATCGTTCGGTCGATTCTAAATTCAACAGATGCGAAACCAGAGGTGCGAAGAATTTTCCAACGATGCACAATGCACAATAATTTGCCGCGGAAAAAAGATAAATTCATTAAATTTCTTTGGAATTCGTTCAAAGTTCATCCTGGCCAAGCACAACCAGTTTGGCAAGTATTCGAAGTTGCGCTCGACAAGTTAAGAATTGCTCAACAGCAGGCTGCGGCGCCTAAAACCAAGTCTAAAAAGCAGCCTAAAAAAGAAGATCAAAACGAAATCCAAAAATCAGGAACAGTGAATGAAGCGAACCGCACAGCGGAGAATGGAGAAAATGGAATTGTTAAGAAGGAGCGTTGCGGAGAACCAAGTGCTGAAGAGGTTTCGCCACCGAAGCAGGTTAAAGAAGAACCAAGTGCTGAAAAGGTTTCGCCACCGAAGCAGATTAAAAAAGAACCAAGTGCTGAAGAGATTCCCGCAACGAAGCAGATTAAAGAAGAACCAAGTGCTGAAGAGATTCCCTCAACGAAGCAGCGTAACGAAGAACAATATGCTAATAAAACTCCATCAAAAAAGAAACGTGACGAAGACCGAAGTGCTGAAGACGCTACACCGAAAAATAAAAAGTTCAAACACACCGACGAGATCACAAATGGTGACGCCGAGAAAGAAAATGAACTTGTGCCCGAGGTAGCGAATCCAGAAAAAAATCAATTGGCCAAAACTGACGCTCATGTAGAAAAGAATGAAGTAATTAAATTCGATTGGTCGAACGAAATATATAGCATAGTCGAGGAAAATGATAAGCAAATCAGTCTGGATGATTTAAAGAAAATCGTATTCGAAAAATACCGTAGTATCTGCACAGTAGATAAAATCTCTTGGAAGGTTAAGAAAACGTTTAGCAAAAAACTAAGAAATTGTGGACTTTTGATTGAAGATAATATGGTAAAAATGACTATTTAAGTATAAGTTAAGCAGAAGTTTGAATAAGAATTCTATCATAATTTGTGTATTGGTTTTAGTTGCATTTTGTGGATTTTTGCATTTTCCTCATTGAAGACAAGTGCTTTGCCATACACCAATCGAAAGATGGAGCATTAACAATGGGTCCTGTTTCTCTTGTTCATGTCTTTGAATTGAAAGGTTTATTGTTATCAGAATGTTACAAATTACTTCTCAGGTCGCCAACGAAGATTAATTTTGCTTTTATCTCGCTGACTATATGAGTTTATGACGTATCAGTTTTGTAATTGATTCGCAGTTTGTTTGATCGCCAAAGAAACAAAATTTACCAAGTGTTTCATCAGTTTATAATTGCAAGGGTAAGATAAATTGAATGGATAATGTTGAAACATTGTGATTTGACGAATATATAATTCGCTGATTACCAAGCTGGACAGACGCGTTCACACATTCGCTCTCATCACAAAGTGCATTCATCACCTACATACATACATAAATTTACGGAAATTAGAGAACAACGAGTCAGCATTGACATTCAATTGTTTTTACTTTCTAAAAAGTGTGTGAGTATATAATGTCTGTGCAAGTATTAATCTATAAATTTTACGGAAGTATAGAGTAGCTTCACAAGTAAATTTGCTGAAATAGCCAGGAAATCTTATGTAGTAATAGTCAGAAAAAATAAATATGGTATCAGACAAAGGTTTGGCCCTCTTCAGTTCTATCATGTAATCAAACACGCAATCTGAAAAATATTATTTAAGTCACTGAAGATGATAATTGGTAGTTGGATAGTAATATTTAAAACACACTAGGTTGTATGGGTTATATCAAAAAGATACATCGTCAGATGCAAAATCATCAAAAATGTACTGCCATAAATCCAAAAATTTAAGATTTTCCATGTGGAGATTTGTTATTGCTTCTTCTGATGTTCTCTGAAGTGCTGCAAATTTAAGTTTTTGTCCATAGAATTTGGGACCGATGAAATATAGAAATACTCATAACCTCCTCTTCGGTCGTTTGAAAACGAGAAGCCCCCGCAAATTCTCAGACTAGGTTTTGTTAATATTAAATGCATTCAGCAATAATTCTGGACACTGTACAAGAATTAGCAATTGAAATTACATAGCCGCTTGACTATCTGTGAAGATAACAATATAAACTCTAAATTTTTGATTGCACAGAAGCCAAACCATAGTCTAAAGTATAGCCACCAGTGACGGCTAGTCAGGGGCGGCAGGGTCGGCCCGGCCGTACCAAAATAATTGACTAATGACACCCCAAAATAATAAAGATAAATAATTACTATTAAGTATAATTACTATTACACGTTAATTTATTACACAACTTTAATTACTATTACACATTAATTTCTCTCACCCATATCTACCTCAGAAGAATCTTTAATTCGTCATCAGCTACGTCTACAAACCCGGATTTCAATGGGAAACAGATCGAAATAGTCGAGTCTAAACGGGCAAAAAACCCGTTGCGTTTCGTCTGCTTCGATTTCAATGCTGTTTCAATTTTGATTTGTGTACGCGCAATGAACACCCAGCATATAGATCTTTCATACGGCGGCCAGTCAACAGTCCTGAAAATCTACACACAACATTCATACACTCAAGCATTCAATCATATGTATGTACATACGACTGCAATGCATCAATGCCTCCTAGAAGTACGGGCCGTCAGGCTACGTAATCGTTTTAGCTATGACGTCAATTTAGCCGTGAATTTTGACATTTCCACGAGGCAGTGCCGACAGACACGGAGATTTCACTTGCGGTTTTTAAGCTAAAATATGAATAAAACGTTAGTTTTTTGTGCGTGGACGCGTTGTAGAAATAAAATTTAGTCTTAACTTGCATTTTGTGTCAATCAATTGTATCGACAGTGAATCGACACAAAACGTCACATAACCTAACACCAGCCGATAAACATTTCGTAGCGAATTTTCCCAATAATACCGCACGCACCGCATTAATTTGTGTTTTAGCTGTTCACTAGCACTGTTCCGCGGACCTCACTTTGTTTTCACTTCACTCACTTCAACACAACCTGTACAATTTACGATTTCCCGCGGACGTCCCATAAGACTACGTGTGTTTTTCGCGACACTTTGACAGTATAGTGTGACGTCATTATTCTGCATTACGGCCCGTACTTCTAGGAGGCATTGAATGCATCAACCATCCAATGCCTTCTAGATGTACGGGCCGTAATGCAGAATGATGACGTCAGAGCATCGGGACAAATGTCGCGAAAAACACACGTAGTCTTATGGGACGTCCGCGGGAAAATGTTAATTGTACGGGTTGTGTTAAAGTGAGTGAAATGAAAACTCAAGTGGTTTATGCAGAACAGTGCTAGTGAACAACTAAAACACAAATTAATGCGGTGCGTGCGGTATAATGTGGAAAATTCGCTACGAAATGTTTATCGGTTGGTGTTAGGTTATGTGATGGTTCGTGTCGATTTACTGCCGCGATACAATTAATTGGTACAAAGTGTACGTTATGACTAAATATTATTATTATAAGGCGTCCACGCACAAAAAACTAACGTTTTATTCATATTTTGACCAAAAAACCGCAAGCGAAATCTCCGTGTACATCGGCACTGCCTCGTGGAAATGTCAAATTTCCTAAACTCATGACGTCACGGCGAGAACGATTACGTAGCCTGACGGCCCGTACTTCTAGAAGGCATTGAACCATCTAACGAAACGGCGGCCGTATCATATCCAGCAATGCCTTCTAGATGTACGGGCCGTAATGCAGAATGATGACGTCGGAGCTTCGGGACAAATGTCGCGAAAAACACACGTAGTCTTATGGGACGTCCGCGGGAAAATGTTAATTATACGGCTTGTGTTAAAGTGAGTGAAATGAAAACTAAAGTGGTTTATGCAGAACAGTGCTAGTGAACAGCTAAAACACAAATTAATGCGGTGCGTGCGGTATAATGTGGAAAATTCGCTACGAAATGTTTATCGGTTGGTGTTAGGTTATGTGATGATTCGTGTCGATTTACTGTCGCGATACAATTAATTGGTACAAAGTGTACGTTATGACTAAATATTATTGTTATAACGCGTCCACGCACAAAAAACTAACGTTTTATTCATATTTTAACCAAAAAACCGCAAGTGAAATCTCCGTGTACATCGGCACTGCCTCGTGGAAATGTCAAATTTCCTAAACTCATGACGTCACGGCGAGAATGATTACGTAGCCTGACGGCCCGTACTTCTAGAAGGCATTGTATCCAGCAAGTACAAGCGAGAATCGAAGGCACGGCCGAAATTGCGGCCCATAATAAACTGGCCGAGTCTGGCTACAGTCTAAGCAACTCAAAGCTTGTCAGGCAGCCTCCATTCTATGTTTCATTTCAATACTAGCTATTTAGTTAGGTGTTTTGTATCAAATTTCGTACTGATATACAAACCGGGTAAAGCAAAAATGGTAAAAATTGCCAGCGGCCAGCCGCCAACTGCTTCAGCTCTGCTTAAAAGCATCAGACATCGTACATGCTCCGTTATAGTACGCTAAAGTCAATGTTAGGATGCTTTATGTTTCTCAAGAGATGTAAAATAGCATTGTATGAAGAATGCCTAGTGTTTGGTAGGGTAATAAGACGATGGTAGTAGTAAAATAGAAAAAAAATATGCTTTTTGAATTGGTTTTTTGTTTTGATTAAGAGACTGCGGCTATTGTATAGATTTGATATGTCAGTGTGAAAACGGTTTTTCGAAAATGTATTTTATTGAAGAGATGGTAATAGAAAAACTGAAATAATGCGGGTAAAAAGATGCTACCTTAGATCATCTTTCTATAGACGAATTAATTCATAAGGAAAATAATTTAATGAAAAAATATGAGAAACTTAATCGAAAGGAAAGCTTGATAAATTCATGCGTAGTATTTTATGATTAATATTCGTGGTATATTCGTGTAGTCCGTAATTAGCAATTTTTGGTGTGCGCTTTAATTTTAAAACCTAATCATCGATTTAGTTCGACGGGGAAAGATAATTTAAAGTTTCAATTGCAAGTTTGTTTTAACTTGAAATGCTTAAAAGTTTGCATAAGGAATAATGTACGATTGTCATTAATAGCAGTGTTACGAAAATTAATTAAAGATAAATGATAACTTTCGTGATGAAATAATCGATGATATCGCGGTAATTCAAATAAAAGATTGAATATACAAAGTATTATTGCTTTGTATATCCTTTTGGGGAAAAATCAACTTTGATTTGTTGTTTTCTCTTTGAAAACTACTATGACATTTTTAATTCCTATGAGACTATGTAAGTAGTTACCAAAAATTAAATCTTATAAAATATAGCTTGGCCGACCCAAATTTTTATGTTACGAGCCGTCACTGATAGCCACAAACTCCGCCTGAAAGGCATTGCAATGGTTTGGAACGTGAAGGGAAAGCCTTAGAACCAGTTCGTCTAAGTAATATCACTGCCAATTTTATTATTCAGTTTCGAGCCATCGTTACACACATGAATGAGGCCACTCTCGAGGATGGCACCATTATTCCATTTACCCTGCTAGGAATGCAAGTTGTGAAGTCCAGTTGAGTGTCCGGGGTCATGTAGTCAACGTCCGCTGGAGCGGGTACTCCGTCAGATAAAATTCTAACATGACCCAACTCTGTTTTACTCCATGCTATGAAGCCTGACAGCAGCAAGATTGGCTTGCTTCAGGGTAAATACTTTGTGGTAGGTAACCGATGAAGCAACAAAAAAAGTGCCTTTGTAGGGAAGGGTCAAACACAGCGGTATAAAACCAAGCAACAATGCGAGGTTTTAAATTCCAGTCCTTATGGCTTTTTTGTAGCAGGAAAGTGTGCTGAAAGTTTTTCGGGCTCTCTCCGTTACATTTTCGTTCCATAGTAATTTTGAGTCGAGGTTCAATCCTAAAATTAGACGAGGTTTCAGGTCAATGGTGACTTCAATTTCGGTAAGTCAAATTGAAGAACTTTGTACTTTTTTTCTGAATAGTATCAGCTCCGTTTTAGCAATCCAGAAATATCGTTCTCACTGCATGACGCTTTTTTGAAATCATTATTGTAAACCAAAAATATCAAAATAAAGTTAAAACTTACTAAAATATAAGTACACAGTGGGTCACAGCTTATTTGATACAGTGACTATTTAAAAATGCAAATAACTGTAACTTTGAAATAAAGAACCCTATCCAAAAATTTTAAACGTATTTGACTAGATGCATGTTCAACGAATACAATGCAAACAAAAAATGTTCCAGCAATATTCCTCGGCGTCCGGTAAAAGAGAAATACCACTGGCGCAGAAAAATTGCAGCTCACAGCTTATTTGATACAGACACTTCAATGCGAACAAACTTCTATTTGTCGCGCCGTTAATCTGTCTTGTTTTTGTTTCTTGAATTTTTGATTGTGTTCAGACATTGGCTTAAGTAATTTTTAGTAAAATCTTGTAAGCTGAAGTGCCAAAATGAGCCAAAATTGTAAAATGGGTCATCGCATCACAATTGAACAGCGCGAATTGGTATTAAACCACTTTAAAAAAGGACAAAGTGTTCGAAAAATTGCTGAAAGTGTGAATTTGAGTGTCTCTACAGTGCAGCACATAATTGAGCGCTTCGTACACGAAAATCGGGTAGAAAATAAGAGGAGAAATGCGCCAAACAAAATTTTCACCGTATCCGACGAACGATACATTGTAAGGAAAGTGAAAGCAAACACAAAGATTTCCGCTTCAAAATTGGTAACTGAGGTTCATCGTGAATTAAGGAAGTCATGTAGTGCTGAAACCGTCCGACGAGTGCTTCGCGACCATGATTTCAACGGGCGAGTAGCTCGTAGGAAGCCATTCATTTCCAAAAAAAAAATACAATAAGCCGATTTGCCTTTGCCAAAGAGCAAGTGGGAAAGCCATCCGCGTTCTGAAATACGGTTATTTTTGCAGACGAGTGCAATTTTAACAGTTTTGGTTCCGACGGAATGTCATATGTCTGGCGCAAGGCAAACACTGCGCTAAACAAGGAGAACCTAAAAGCTACTGTGAAGCATGGTGGTGGTAATGTGATAGTTTGGGCCTGCATGTCCGCAGCCGGAGTCAGAAATTTAAAGTTTAAAGTACCTTGATGTACTCAAAAACAGTTTGCTGCAAAGCACTGAAAAACTGGGTGTTAGCAACCAATTTCGGTTGTACCAAGACAACGATCCAAAGCACAAGTCGGGAATTGTGCAGTCCTGGCCAAGTTGGGATTGCCTTCATTTGATGTCTCCGCCGGCACAGTCACCAGATATGAACGTCATTGAGAATATGTGGACTTTGTTGGATAACAACATTAGAAAACACAAGATTTCTAATAAACAAGACCTGAAGAAAGCACTGCTAGAGGAATGGCAAAAAATACTCCTGAGATCACAAAAAAACTCGTTGACCAAATGCCGAATAGGCTCCAGGCTCTGCTTAAGGCTAAGAGCTATCATACGAAGTATTGAAATCAACTGGAAACCTCATAGTTCACAACAATTTTAATGTTTAACCAAACTTTATCAAATAAGCTGTGACATGAAATTTCTTATTACTTTTAGTTTTTTGTGTTTTAAGATGTAAAACAGCAACTTTGTAACAAATATAAACTTGTTTAATAAAAAACAAACATTTTTCTTCAAAATGGTGCTCAAATTTTTTTGATATTGTAATTATGTTTTGAGTTATTGCAACTTAATTTTTTAAAAAAGCACTGTATCAAATAAGCTGTGAGCCACTGTATATACTGTCCTACTAAGCACAAAAGCGGTATCTCAAAAAAAAATCGAAAAATTGATTTTAATAACATTAGAAAGCTTAAAACAATACACATCTAATGAACTAATCCTTTTAACATAATGGTATCTCATTTAAAACATATAGAAAACACCTTAAGAAAGCTTTTTAAATCTAAGTACCCGATGTTTCCAATAGCGGAAGACCGCTCACCGAGAAAAGTGGATTAAGGAGAATCCTCCACCAGCTCCAAACGAACCCAGTTCCTCATCCCCTATCTCAATTTTACCTAAAATCACTAAGGGAATTAGCGGTTTATCAATATTACTACTTTTACAAAACCTCAATTATCTCGAAACTCGCTTTCATTGAGATACCGCTTTTGCGCTTAGTAGGGCAGTATAGTTTTACGTCAATCAGTCAAACCTTCTGTCCTCAAAAATTTGAAAATCTGTTATTATTGAGGTCGTCTTAACTGCGAATAACCCATTAAAGAAAATATAGTGATAACACCCTTAATCATAGATACTGATTGAATTCGACTACAAGATATGTTTTGCATTTATTTATTATTTATTAAGGATTTGATAAAATCAGCCACACTGTCCATGACCGAAAAAGGCAGAAAGTATATTATGTTATTATGTTATATATTACATTTGTCGTTTTCGTAATTTATGTGCAAACAACAATTGAACAAGTTCGTTCCTGTGGAATTTCACCGTTTCTAAAAATTGATATCCTGAATTTGAATAATACTCCGAATGGTGAGCGTTGCTCTCAAGTATCATCCTGCATAATTTGCAAACTGCTCGTTTTCTCATCAAAGCTACGATCTATGTTCTTCCCAGTTTACCGTACACTTCTTACAATTTCTTTTATCTCCAAAAAATTAAATTCAAATCGTGGCTTGAGAATAAATTATAATTTTCAATTTGAGTAAATTATGCGCTGAAAACTATCAACGGGCATTTTATTGATATATCCAGACATGTTATTTCTCAGCGTTTGTGTAGAATTGTTCCGAAAAAGGAGTAGATAGTACCACTGACAGATATTTGCTGTAGCAAAGTGATAAATTTTATGAGTTTTGGCAGTAAATTTTTATATGTTTCATAAACAGTAGTAAATTGACTACAAATGTAGCAACGTCCCAAATTTGATCAAATGGGAATTTTTAATTCCTAGTAGTGTCAGACGCAATTAATTAAAAAAAATGATTAGAAAAAATCGAATCAATTAGAAAACAACCTCATCATTAAATTTAGCTATTCTATATTCTAAAATACAATATTTTATAATCTTTATAAGCTAGGTCGCATAGTTCTCTGTCCCATATGTGGTGAAAAATAAAGCATACGATCAATATAGAGTGGCTCAAACGAACAATCGGACAACGATAGTGCTCAGATAAAACATGTGAAAATTTGGTCAAATAATTACGCAATGTAAGGTATATATACCTGAATTTTTTTGTCGTTTTTTTTTTATTTTTAAGACACAGTAAAGTTACGCATTTTTTAATTCATACATTAGAAAATAAAACATAACAACAAACAACTCTACAAAACAAGTCAAACAAATAATCGGACAAACTAGAAAAAGCTAATAAATCATATATAATTTTTTGTGTTAGTACTTAGTTGCAAATCCTTTGGACTCAATCATTGCTTTTAATCGCTTTGGCATTGATTTCACTGAATTTTCACAAAACTTGGGTTCCATTTTACTCCATTCATTGTGTAATGCCTGCTTTAATTGGTTTATAGAATTAAATGATTTATGGTAGAGCCTTCTTGAAACTTCTTCCCACAAATGTTCGATAGCATTCAAGTCCGGTGACTGTACAGGCGTTTGCAAAAGCTTGGGGCAATTATTAATCAGCCAAAGTTTTGCAACTTCCTATGTATGTTTCGGATCGTTGTCCTGGTAGAGAGCAAAGTTCTCTAAAATGCCCAATTTTTCGGCACTTTGCTTGACATTTTCTTTTGAATTCAGGTACGCAAATTTGTTCATTTTACCTTCGATAAAATGCAAATTACCCACCCCCGCACTGGACATACAGCCCCAAACCAATACTGATCCACCACCATGCATCACAGTAGCTAGGGTATTTTTTGGATGAAATTCAGTGTTGGGTTTTCGCCACACGTACGTCCTTCCATCTGATCCATGTAAGTTAAACTTACTCTCATCAGTAAATAAGACCTACCGTTTGCCAAAATTCACTGTCTTTGAAGAAATATTCCTTCAAAAATTTTAAACGACATGACTTATTTTTAGCGCTTAGGAATGGCTTTTTTCTGATAACTCTGCCATGGTAATAATTTTTTCTGCAAACATTACTTACAGTTTCAACGCAGACTTCTTTTCTAATATTGTCATGTACAAAAGTTTTCAACTCCTTGGCTGTTTTCAATGAATTTAGCTTCACTTCTGCAAGAATGCGCCGTTGATCGCGTTCATTTAATATTTGTCCTTGACCTTTTCTGCTTTTGTTTGCTATTTTATTTTCATCACGATACCTTTTAATAATATCGTGAATGGTAGAACGGCTTCTTAAATTATTCTTCTTCTTCGGTACGGGATGTAAATCCTACATCCCCTACCGAATTTCCTTCTCCATAAAGCTTAATAATTAGTTTACGAATCTCAAAAGTAGTTTGTGTTCCTTTTGGCGCCATTTTGTCACTTGTTGCACTTTCAAGCTTCAATTGAATGTTCACACTGACTACTAAAACTGAAAGAAGCTAATTCATGGCAATTTCTAAGAAAATGCAGCTATGCTGGCAAGTGCTACCATATTTTTCTTCCCCGTCCGATTATTTGTTTGACTTGAATTATGGAATAACCTACTGATATGCTTGAATTTTATGTGCATAAATTGAAAAATTTGTATTATTTTCAGATAATATTACATTTATAGAAAGTGTGAAAAGACTTAAGCTGCATATCATTGATAAAATGCAATTATTTTGCCATATTTTCACATGTTCTACCTGAATACTATCGTTGTCCGATTATACGTAGCCACTGTATATTTATGGCAATTAAAACCATATTTTAATTCATTCACGATCGCAATTACAAAGCTTCATCAGCTTCGCTAAAGTTATTATCGTGTCCCAATTCCCGCCTATAATCCAATCTATCTTCACAACGTAACAAGCGCTAACTATCTGCTATTCACTAGAACTCACATGACACTTCGAAGCACGTGTACACACCGGCCAAGGCTGTGCCGAAACCAGTGAGATAGTAGGCCGAAACCCCGTTGAAAACAGTTTCACTGCGGTTTCCTTGTCAAGCTAAGAATTCAAAGTGAAATATTTAGATTTACTGCGTTCGCTGGCAGCTTCATTAAATGAGCCAAGCGGTCGTGCCTATTTTCATCTGTGGCCATTGCGGTAACTTTATTAAGAAGCCACAAGTCGCGGAGCACTACCAGACGAAATGCCGGAATATGCGAAAGAAACTTTCGTGTTTGGATTGCCAAAAGTGTTTTGAAGGAGAAGAATACAACTTCCACAGTTCCTGTATCACGGGCTCTGCACCTAAGCCCTTGACAAATACGAAGCTGCGGAAGCAGGGAATCTGGCGCCAAGTCATCCATTCGATTCTAAATTCAACAGATTTGGATGCGAAACCAGCTTTAAGAAACGTTTTCCAACGTTTAAAGGCCTACGATGATGCGCCGCGGTGCAAAACTAGATTCTTTAAATTTCTCTGGTACGCAATGAGAATCAGAGCCAGTCAAGCAGAACCCGTGTGGCAAATGGTTGAACCGGCGTTCGTAAAGTTTGACCCTAAATTTAGGCCGGTTCAGAAGTTTGAGTCCGCGGCATCTCAATGCATTTCCAATATAGAAGAGCAGTCTTATAAAGAAGTCCAAAATGAGACAGTGGAAAGTAGTGCAAAGGATATAATAAATGCAACAACAGTGAATGAAACGTACAGCGCAGCGGAAAATAAACAAACTGTAATTGTTAAGAAACCCAAGATGAAAAAGGAGCATAACGAAGAACTGATTACCGTAGATACTCCGCCGAAAGTGAAGATAGAAAAGAAATCAGAACATTCCGAAGATATCATGAATGTCGACACCAGTCAACAAAATGAAATTGAAATCGTATCTGAGGAAACGAACCCAGGAACAAATTATGTAAAAAATGACAGCGAAAAAGTGAAACCAAGTAAAGGCTTGAAATTTGATTGGACAAAAGAAATGCTTAAAATAGTTGAGACCGATAAGAAAATCAGCTTGGATGAATTGAAGAAAATTGTATTCAAAAAATATATACTACACAAAACAGATGAAATCGTTTGGAAGGTAGACAGAACTTTTAACAACAGATTAAAAAAGGCCGGGCTTGTAGTTAAAAATAATATTGTTCAAATGTCTAGCTAACAAAAATTATCTAGGTTAAAACACTTTATAAGGCTGGAATTGTAATTGAAAATAACTAGTGAAAGACTAGGTTAAGCTAAAGTTTTAATAAAAAACTTGATTGTTAGCTGCGCATTTGTTTTAGATTGTTGTGGAAGAGGAAAAATAACTTTACTAGTGTGAGCTGTAGAAGCAAAAACATTGAGGTCGATAATATAAAATATACGGGACAGGTTGATATGTTATTAGATAAGAATTTGCTGCAAAAATTTTGGCTCCAACAGTTCAAATAGCAAGACATTAAAGTTAACTTTAAACTGGACAGGAGCTACGCGGTGAATGTTTATGGAAGTGGTTTAACAGTAAATTAAAATTCAAAACGAAACTATTGACAGTTAGGCTTCTTTCGAGGGTTTTCAAGTGAAAGGAGTGGACATTTTCAATAAGAAAGTAGTAGTGCAGAGAAACAAAGTAACGAAAGTGTTAGTTTGCATTCATTGAAGTGAATGGTAAGATTGCAATTGTTTGTGTTTTCAAGACTGCTAGATTGCGAGGAAAGAAGTAAGAATAGTAAACCTTCTATAAACGGTGAATATTCCAAAAAAGCCAAGTTGGGCGAAATAATATTTTTCAATGATAGTTTTTAAGAGTTGCCAATCCAAGCCTAATGGATCCCAGGTACATAAACCACCGCGAGTGCCGCTAGGTTTTGCGTGATAGGCTAGTGATAGCAGTAGACATATAAAATAAAGGAATCATTCGGAAAACTTACCAGAAAACATCAAAATGCTTGAGGAAAAAATAAGAATCCTTGCGGTTCAGTTCATAAATCGTTCATTGAATAAAGGTAATCATGTGGCAGAAATTTTCACCGATCTGAAAAATACTTTTGAAACAATTGACCATGAAATTTTATATCAGCACCTTGAAAAATACGGCATATGCATGAAATTTAAATCCGGTAAAAACTATTTATTGGACAAAAAATAGTGGGAAAACAAGGAAACTATATCAGACGAAAATGCTCTGTAATAAAGGGTATATCACAGGGGTCGATCCTAGGGCCTATATTTTTCCTCATCTACGTGAACACCCTTCAAGATTTCTGGTAAAATAGATTTGTTTGCCTGTTGCATATCGGAAAAGGAGAGTCAGCCATCAAAAATACAGTAAATATGGATATGGGTAAATACTTGAGATGGCTACGACAGAGCAAATTCGTTATAAATGCCTATGAAAACAAATACATTGTGTTACAGCAAAAAAATAAATGCCCTATTAATTCATGTATTCTAATTGATGGTGTTCAACTGGAGAAGGTCGATTCGCTAAAATGTCTGAAATTGATTTCGGATGCAAAACTATCACTGACACATCATATCAACTACATCAGAAGTAAAAGCGCAACACTGAGGAAATATGAATTGATTGAAAACCACAGTAAATGTTTGATCTGAAATGCTTTTATGTTGTCTACTATTAAATATGAAGCAGTTGTGTCGAGCTAAGCAGCAAAACATAACAACGAGCTAATTGGGAGACTTGGCGATAAAAGTTATATTTAGAATGCCGACCTTAACACCAACGGTCGCTGTGTATACTCGAACAGGGTTGTTAAACATCCAACAAGATTATAAATCTCGAAAGAAGAATTTTAATTTATCAAATTATTAACAATACATAAATTAAAATGGCCAGATATTCCTTGGACTGTTGAAGAGTTGACTTGCAGAGAAACCAGATCTGCCGTCAACCTTTCGGTTTGTACATCAAGAACTGATAGATTGAAAATGGATCCAATAGAGACAATAAAAGCTAATCTACCATTTTGGCAAGGATTGTGCTGTCCCTTATACCAACATACCAGTTGTCTGAGAAGCACTGTGGAAAATTTACCTGAAGGCAAAAAATGATGTATACTGACCGTGCATACTGATTGAATGATGGAAAGAGTGGAAAAGGGGAGGAAAAACAGAAGGCCTCTCTCTTTGAGTACAAAATCTGGTAAAACTCAACTACGTGCTCCCCATAGCCGTTAAACAATTTTACCCATTGTGCTATTTTGTGGTTGTGTGTTTGTTTTTCGGGGTGTTTTATGTTTGTTTGTTTATCTTCAGTGTGTTGTATTTTCCAGTATTTCTGTACGTTTTTGTTAGTTATTCTTCGATTTTTTAACCCTGCTCGTCCTCTGGTAGTAGGAGGGGCAAAAACTTGAAGAATAACAAAAACGTACAAAAAATACGCGAAAAGACAACACACTGAAGATAACAACCAAATAAAAAACACCTCCAAAAACAAATACACAACTACAAAAACACAATCGGTAAAATTGTTCAACGGCTATAGGGGGCACGTAATCGAGTTTAGCCCAAAATCTAGTGATTGTAAAAAAACATGGCTCCTTGTGCAATAAGCTTAAATACAATCTTTTTTGAGCATTTTGAAATCATGTTTAGTTGGGTTTAGAACAGTAATGAGGTGAAAACGTTTGTTTAGTGTGTTATACCTTTGAGAGGGATTTCGGCAGCTTCTCCTTATAGCCCGTTCACACTCGGCTCTAAATCAGGCGATTTCGATCAGCTGATCGCTTTAGAGCTAAATCAACTTAAATCTACCTGATTACCCATACATTTTTTTCCCCTTCCGACCGAGTTAATCAAGTAGATTTAGAGTTAATCAAGTACAAATCAGGTACTATTGTGAATTTTTCCGGGCTGAATTGTTCTCAGAGCGTGCTTAATTCCATCCGTGAGAGGGAGAGTAGATTTCAACGAAATGTCATTCGAATTTCGTTCAAATATAGCAAAAATTGGACAAAAAAGGAAAATGTGAGTTGTACAAAATGAAAAGAAAATGCTCTTGCATGTTTCTGCACCATTTTGAACAACTTTCATGCAAAAAAAATTGTACACACAAATTCGAATGACAGTTCGCTCTCTAAATCTCCTCATTCTAAATCACTTCGGGTAGTGTGAACGCTTACCTGATTAACTTTGACAGCTTCTAAATCTACTTGATTTAGAGTCGAGTGTGAACGGCATATTAGTGAAGATTCCAAAGAGTTAGTGAAGTACACCTTTTGGTTCATATGATTTTTACGTGTTCCAATTTGGTGTGAATAATGCTCCCGAATATATTCGAAAATTAATAAAGAATCGAAGAAAATGGTGCTAATATAAAACGGATACTTAATAGACCAAGAAGCTTGAGTTGCCTAGTGGGTAGAGCACTGGCTTTTTGGGTGAGCGAGAGATAAATGCAAAATTTAACCCGAACAGACTTCGATATCGTGTGAAAGGAGTCAGGTATTAGGGACATGCTTTTTGTGCCGATGGGCTGTCATCAAACTGCAAACGCATACGTGCAATAGTGAATTTGAAAGATTCCACAATTAAGAAAGAGCTTGAGTGTGCAATCAGAATGCTTATTTATTTAAGAGACTTTATATTGAATTTCTCTAAACTCATGGCTTCTTTAAGGCAGCTGTCGAAAAAAACATGGTTCATTTCAATGATCATCACATTCTTGGGGTATACTTAAAAAAAGAACAATTTTCACATATTATAGTCTTGCATTGTTTTGATCCTCAAAACGATAATCCACATAGATGCTGTAGTTCAGTGCAAAAGGAAAAACGAATTGTATTTGCATCGGAAAGTTCAACTGCTACATATATTTTCAAATTGAAAATGAATTGATAGTCATTATTTTTACTGCAAAGAAATTCCAGTTTTTACACTGGGTAATAAAAAAATATAAAGAAAATATATAATAAAACACCTTAATTAATAACTAACACATTGAAAAACTAGAGGAGACAAAATACTGAGACACCTGTATCTACTGAACATCTCAACAGGCAGAAGTAATAATCTCCAATCTAAAACAATACACAGACATACTAATCAAATGCTTCCAAAATCTTTATTATGAGACAACAAAGATTAAATTCAAGTCAGCTAGCAGTAGTTAAGAAGCCCGCAGTGGGAAACAGGGGCCAAATACTTTTTATATACATAGTGCTTTTATTTGAGTATCTTGACAGTGCACTACGTAGTTTTGATTAAACCTTATTGCACTACTTCTCCTTTTAAGGTCAAATACCTTGTATTTGAAGTATGTAGTTGTAAATAGATATTCATTTCTAATCTGACAAAAACATGCGATAAAATAATTATTCTAGTTCAGAGCTAATTAGATAGCTATGCAAAAGTGTCAGTCTTCTTAGATAATTAAAATTTAAAATCTTAGGAACAAAAATTACGTGCAAAAACACTGAAAAAACCAAAGCAACACAACAGTAGACATAATACAATTAAAACACATACACAGCTTTGTAAAAAGTGGAAATAATAAAATTAAGCATTCATTTTAATAAAGAAACTATAAATTGAGTTAGAAAAAGAAGCTACTTATTTAACTAGTTAGTCAAATCATAGAGGTTGTTACTGTTTGAAAGCCTAGAAATAAATCAAAAATTACAAATAGCGAAAAAAGAGCTTTCTCAGTTATCTTTTGAGCATTTCTAAATTGTTTGCTGACTTAGTGAACCTTGGCAAGTTATTAAAGAGTTTGATTCCTGTATATGAATAATGGTTCTGTCCTATTTACGTTGTGCAGTTCGAGAGTAACAGAAATTTCTCGTTACCACCTCTGGTACGCTTTGTTTTAGTTTGAAGCATCCCGACTGTAAAACCTTTAAAGATTTGAATCATGGTACATAATTTATTGATTTGCTCGACTGTTATTGTTCACTGCAGACGTGTTTGGGCTTATAAAATATTATTTTCAGAATAAACTTCTGTACTACTTTCAAAGGATTTGAAACAGTCGATTAACTGCCAGTGGACTGCTGAACCAGCTATGCGCACTACTCACAACGAAATAGTGAAATATTAAGAACCAAGCCCTTATTTATTAGCTACTTAAATTCTCCTTTGCCCATCACATTATTAAAATCGTTGAACCTCTAGTATCTGGCCGCATTTTCATGGTGAAAGTCAGAAATAAGAACTCATTCCCACAAAGTATACCAGTAATAACAGCGGAAAGAAATAGCGTCTGAAGGAATTAACTAAAGAAATGTTCAACCTGTTTTTGGTTCACACACCACCAAGGAAGACCTTCTCGAAATAAATTACCAAACACTTACCATTATATAAAGCACACAGGCAGGGCACATCAAGCAAGAGAATATCGATATGCTTCAACATTATCCTTTCAGCCGAAATTGGTCTGTCATGAAACCAACTAAAACCCCACCATTTCTTTTCGTCAGTAGATCACAGAAACTGGGAATCTGTTTTCAGTGGTAGATCCGAAACGTCAAGGGTTCACACCGTGTTCATGAGACTGTCCCAAATGTCATCGAAAAAATGTCGACATACCTTCACTGGAGACCTAAGATATAATTCGTAATATTCTGAAGACATATCTTTCGTTAGATTTTATCAGCGAGCATTTCGATTCGAAAATACCCAAATATATAGATCCACAAAAACCTAAACAATGAAGTTTTTCTTTTTATTAAAACTTTAGCTTAACCTACTTTTTCAAAATTAACACAAATGCACGATCGTTTTTTTATTAATTCTTTAACAATCTACTTTTTAACAAGTTATTTTGACTATCTTATTTTTCATTAAGATTTCCTTTTTAATTTTTTAAACTAGGTAATTTCTTCAGTTACTCATTTGAACAATATTATTTTTAACTACAAGTCCAGCCTTTTTCAGTCTTTTGTTGAATGTTCTGTCTGCCTTCAAAACAATTGTATCTGTTTTGTGTAGTATATATCTTTTGAATATAATTTTCTTCAAATCATTCAAGCCGATTTTCTTATCATTCTCGACTACTTTAAGCATTTCTTTTGTCCAATCAAATTTCAAGCCTTTATTTGCTTCTACATGCAAGTCAGTTTTTGCAATTTTACTTTTTGCAGGATTTATTTCTGGATTCGTTGCTTCAGTTACGATTTCAATTTCATTTTGTTGGCTGCTGTCAACATTCATGATCTCGCCGGAACGTTTTGATTTATTTTCGATCTTCACCTTCGGCAGAGCATATTCTGTACTAAGTTCTTGGTTACGCTCCCTTTTCTCCGTGGGTTCATCAACTGTGCTTTGTTTAATCTCCGCTCCGCTGTACGTTTCATTCTCTGTTGATGCATTTAATATATCCTTCACTGCACCATTTGCTTTGTTCCCCACTGTCCCGTTTTGAACTTCTTTATTAGGCTGCTCTTCAGTATTGGACATGCTTTTAAACGCGGACTTCTTCTGGAACGACTTAAAATTAGGCTCAAACTTCTCGAACGCTGCTTCAACTACTTGCCAAACTGATTCTGCTCAGCTGTCTCTGACTCTCAATTCGTACCAAAGAAATCTAATGAACATTTTTTTTTTCCGCGGTACATTTTCATAGGTTTCCAAATTTTTGAAAACGCTTCGTAGATCCGGGTTTACATCCAAATCTGTTGAATTTAGAATCGAACAGATTGTTTGGCGCCAGATTTCCTGCTTCTGTTGGCGCCAACTTTTCCGCTTATTTTGCCTCCTTATTGAGTAGCTCAGATATTCTCTTCCTTCGAAACACTTTTGGCAAACCAACTTTCTCATATTCCGGCATTTAGTCCGATCGTGGTTTCCGACTTGTGTTTTCTTAATAAAGGCACCGCAATTCTCACAAATGAAAGTATGCATACTTGCTTGGCTCAAGTAATGACGAGGGAAACCAACACAGTAAGACCAAACCAGGACCAATCGTCCTACTTAATCTCACTATCTTGACAAGAAAGTCATAAAAAAAACTGTTTACAACTCTGCCCGATACAGCCAGTGTGCCAGTGTGCACAAATATGACAACTGTGTACATGTGCTTTGAAGTGTGTGATATGTCATGTGACTTATGGTGAATAGCTGGTAGAATGCGCTAGTTACGTTATGAAGATAATTTGACGATAGTTTCAAAATATTCCAGATGTGGCCGGATTTTACGCGGGAATTGTGACAGGATAATAACTTCGGCAAAGCTGATAAAACTTTGTAATTGTGGTGATAAATGAATTGAAAATATGGCTTCATTTGTCATAAATGTATATACTGATTGTTAATTATAAACAAGTAGTTTTTCTTATTAAACTTTCTGGCAAAGCAACCTTTGCAAATTCAATTTTATAAGTCATTTGTCATTTTTCATTCTTTTTGCTTTGCCAGTTCAAGGAGCCAGACAAGTGTAAGATTATTTCTATAAATTATATTGAATTTAATTTGAATATTTTGTAGTGAAATAAAACAACGACAACCCGAGCCACGGGAGTTTTATTTCGGAAAACCTAGAACTGACAAATTTTTATTTCAACTTCCGCCTGTGGAATTGAAGACGATTTATCGAGATTCTGCATTGCATCGTGCCGGTTGCAATTTGGTTTGTATTAAAACATTCATATTGTGTTGCGTTAAAGGATCAGCGTATATGGGCTTTGCCATGGGTCCAAAAACGCGTTCACAGAGAAGTCCAACTCCGACAGGACGATCTAGCCAAGAAGGAGACGATGCTGCCGCATCGTCAAATGGAAGTGATTTGCAGCTTGCCGCTTTGACAGACGCAGTTAAAAGAATGATGGCGCTATTGATGGTCGAAAAAGAGGCTCGCTTAAGGTTGGAGGAGCGGCTTTTTCATGAGCCGCAACATATTAAAATTGATAATAATCAACATGTGGAAACTGGTGATAGTGTCATCAGTAGTACATTGGACACCAAACCAGGTGCAGCTAACGTTTCTTTGGCTGCGCAGTGTGTGCCGCATGACACCGTGCATGTCGGTGTTTGTCCACAGGAGGATGTGTGCGGTTTTGTGGCACCAAGTGTGCCCAATTTTGCAGGCAATCGAAAGTTATATGACTTGCCGATATTTTCTGGGAGCGCCGAGGATTGGCCAATATTCGAGGCGTCCCTGCAGCAGTCAACGTCATCGTTTGGCTACACGCAATTGGAGAATAGATTTCGTCTCCGGAAAGCATTGGTAGGGGAGGCGAGAGAAACGGTGCAGTGTCTCTTAATCCAGACTGATAGTGTAAAGGAAATTATGGCGACTTTGAAATTTCGGTTTGGTCGGCCTGAACAGCTAGTGCGGTGTCAGATTCGAAAAGTATCTGAAATTCAAAGCATTAAGGAGAACCGCATCGAGCAGTTAGTGCCATTTGCAACTCAGGTCGTGAATTTAGTAGCGTTCTTGAATACGGACAGCACCCGGCAGCACTTGTCAAATCCGCAGCTCTTAGATGATTTGGTCCAGAAGCTCCCAATGTCCAAACGTCTGGAATGGGCGCAAGTAACTATAAACACAAACCCCTTTCCAACGCTGGTGAACTTCAGTGAGTGGCTGAAAGGTGTTGCCACTTATGTTAGTCTAGTGACGAGACCGTCAATAGAGCAAAATTCGCGCAGCGGGCAGAAAGCATTAAATCGAGATTTTTCATTTAAAGATAACAGTCGACGTGATAGAAATATGGGTGCGCTGTTGCACACCAGTAATCGGTATAGCAGCACCTACGTTAAGTGTTCTTATTGCGACAAGAATACACACAAAATAAATGATTGCTTGGAGTTTTTAAATTTAAATGTGGCTTCTCGATGGGAGAAGACCAAAGAAATGCGCTTGTGTTTTAGTTGCTTGCAGTCAGGTCATCAAGCTGCAAAGTGCATCAGAAAGAAAAAATGTGGAGTCGATAATTGCATTCGCCTACATCATCAGTTGTTGCACGAAACGAGGGTTTCTAATCTGGAACGTGCTGGAACTTACAATCAGCAAAAGCAGGTAAGATCGCCAAGTGGGGTTAGCGCTGAGTCAAATCAGGGCTCTGTTTTGAACTGCCGAAACAAATCAATTGAACCAGAATTAATGTTTCGAGTAGTTCCCGTTAAACTATTTGGACCTGTTGGTGAAGTGGAAACCCTTGCATTGTTGGATGAAGGATCTTCGGTTACCCTCATTGAAGAGAAATTGGCCAACCAGCTGCAACTAAAAGGCGAAAAGGAAGTGCTGCCTTTACAGTGGTATGGAGAAAGATGCGAAACAGAGCCATCACGTCGGATAAATCTGCGAATTAGTGGAGTGGAACCGGGGCATACACTGTACCCAATAAACAACGTACGCACTGTTAAGACGTTGAAGTTGCCATCGCAGTCCGTAGCACTTTCGTCTCTGCGCAGAAAGTATCCTATTCTCAGTGACCTACCTCTAAGAGACGTGGCAAACAAGTCGCCAAAAATTATGATAGGTCTTGAACATGCACATTTGGGTAGTGCTGTTCGAACTATTGAGTGTCCTGCTGGATCGATTGCCGTTTTTACGAAATTGGGATGGATAGTCCATGGCCCATATTCTAGAAACCGAGATGTTAGTGAATCAACAGTTATGCTGTGTCAACGGAAACATCTCACCACCACGTGGGAAGAAATTCAAATGCTAGAGGATTATTTCGCGATGGAAAATTCTGGAATAGAAAAACCGGAGCATATCCTTGAATCAGACAATCAGAAGCGTGCTCGTCGACTGTTGGCTGAAACTACAAATAGACTTGACGATTGTTTTGAGACAGGTTTGCTGTGGAAGGAGGATAAAATATTATTTCCAGAGAGTCGGCCAATGGCATTAAGTAGACTTGCCATTGTAGAGAAGAAGATGATGCGGAATAAAGCCTTTGGTACATCTTACCAAAACATCATCAATGACTATTTAGCTAAAGGATATGCAAGGAAATTGTCAGTCGAAGAAGAAACGAAGATCGGAGAACGTACGTGGTATCTGCCTCACTTTGGTGTTGTCAACCCCAACAAGCCAAAGAAGATGCGATTAGTTTTCGATGCTGCCGCCACGGTTAATGGTGTGTCGCTTAATTCGAATCTGTTGACGGGTCCTGATTTGAACCAACCACTTCTTGCTGTTTTATATAAGTTTCGTATGCGTGCGGTCGGAGTGTGCGCCGATATTCAAGAGATGTTCCATCAGGTGCGGATAATATCAAAGGACCAAGATAGCCAACGGTTTTTGTGGCGAAATGGAGATACATCGCGTCCAATCGACACATATGTTATGTGTGTTATGAT
Source organism: Nemotelus nigrinus (assembly GCA_947369275.1). Lineage (NCBI taxonomy): Eukaryota > Metazoa > Arthropoda > Insecta > Diptera > Stratiomyidae > Nemotelus > Nemotelus nigrinus. Next base: position 162,500,627 of record OX376372.1, on the reverse strand, counting down.
TTTCGGCGCTGCTTGCTCACCATGTTCAGCGCAGTATGTGAAAAATGTGAATGCCTCTGAAATTGGAAGCAACGATCCGGAAGCAGTTGAAGCCATACAGAAACTTCACTATGTAGATGACTTTGTGGCTAGTTTCACAACTACAGCACAAGCTATAAGAACAACAAAGTCAGTGATAAAGATCCATCGACGTGGAGGATTTAATCTGCGCAATTTCGTTTCAAGCGATCATTTGGTGTTGAGTTCTATTGCAGACCCTTCCAAAAGTACAGATAAAGAAATTGATATGAGGTTTGCTGATAAAAGAGAGCTTGACAGAGTGCTCGGAATGCGTTGGGACACGACAAGTGATTGTTTCACATTTAGGTTAACATTTGCTCGAGTTAATCCAGATATATTATCTCGAGCAAGACGTCCTACAAAGCGTGAAGCACTCAGTGTAGCTGTGTCAGTCTTTGATCCTTTCGGAATTATAGCTAACTTTATGATTTATGCGAAAGTGCAAATGCAGGATTTATGGAAAATTAGTCTTGAATGGGACGAACAGCTTCCAGATGAACAATATTCAAGGTGGTTGAGCTGGATGGAAGAGCTGAAGCGATGTGCAGACACCACCGTGCCACGTTGCTACTCGCATTTTTTAGTTTCATCTGATGATGTGCAGTTGCATATATTCGCGGACGCCAGCGAAACAGCCTTCGCTGCAGTTTCGTATTGGAGAATTAAAAAACCTGATGGCGAATATGATTTGGCATTCATAATCGGGAAAACGAAGTGCGCCCCTCGAAAATTGTTATCGGTACCACGAATAGAGCTGCAAGCAGCAGTTTTGGCAGCTCGCATATTTGCCAGTATTACGTCAATGCATGAATCGCCAATCGACAGCGTGACTTTTTGGACAGATTCCAAAACGGTTGTCCAATGGATTAGATCTGACCACCGTCGTTATAAACCGTTTGTTGCGCATAGAGTATCGGAAATATTGGAAACAACTAATATGATAGACTGGAAGTGGATAGCGACTGAACTGAACGTTGCAGATGATGCAACTCGAACCAAATATCCCCCTAAAATTGAAGTTAACGGACGTTAGATATATGGACCAGCATTTTTGCGATTACCTGAAATCTCAAATTTTGAATGGCAAATGGATTTGAGTTGTGGATGTGAAGTGGAATTGCGACCGAAATGCGTTTTTACAATGAGTCAAGAAAAGCCAATTGTAAATTTCAACAGATTTTCAGATTACCGTAGACTCAGACGTACGGTCGCATGGGTATTACGATTTGTGACTGTGATTAAGTCAGTGCGTTCTTTTACTAAAGCTTTTACTGGAGAATTCACCGTGAGCGAGCTGTCGAAGGCAGATATCTGTATATGCCAAATGTTGCAAAAAGAGGTATTCAAAAGAGAAATAGCGGCTCTGCGAATCAACAAACCAATTGACAAGACAAGCTCTATATATAAATTGAGCCCAAAACTCGATGATTCAGGCATCATAAGGATGTTTGGTCGTACCGAAGCAGCCGTATGTATTCTAGTCGAAATGAGACGCCCCATTATAATGCCGAAGGATCATCACCTTACAAAGCTGATAGTGCACTACTATCATATTTTGTTGAAGCATCAAAATCTGGATACTGTCATCTGTAGTGTCCGCGAGAAATATTGGATTCCGCACTTACGTGCTCTTGTTCGGCGAGTGCAATCTTCCTGTCAGTTTTGCCGCCTCCGTTTTGCCAAGGCTTTTGCCCCAAAGATGGGCTTAAATGTTCCAAGATGCTCAAATGTTCCAAGATGTCAGTGGAGACGAGGAAGAATAGCCGAAATTTTTCCTGGTCCTGATGGAATCATTCGTCACGCAATGATGCAAACAACAGCTGGACTACTGAAACGACCAACATCGAAGCTGGCAGTTTTACGTATAGAAAGTAGTGAACATCAGGAGTGTTCACGGGAGGTGGAATGTTAATTATAAACAAGTTGTTTTTCTTATTAAACTTTCTGGCAAAGCAACCTTTGCAAATTCAATTTTATAAGTCATTTGTCATTTTTCATTCTTTTTGCTTTGCCAGTTCAAGGAGCCAGACAAGTGTAAGATTATTTCTATAAATTATATTGAATTTAATTTGAATATTTTGTAGCGAAATAACACAACGACAACCCGAGCCACGGGAGTTTTATTTCGGAAAACCTAGAACTGACACTGATCGTATGTTTTCCGTCCTCAGCTAACCTCTATATATACTTCACTATGCATTGGACTACCTAGCTTACTAAGATTATAACGTACAGCTTTTAAATATGAGAAAAATTCTAGTTTAGAAAATACCCATTAAGAAATTCAATCAAACATTTCATTTACGAAACGATTACAATTTTTCAATAAAGTGCAGTCGTAGAAGGTGGACGTACGCGTTTTATTAAAAAACTACGTGATCGTTGAGTGAAACAGGGTTTTACATATTATTAAGTAGAAGCAAAGAACCAAGCACCATGACAATGACCTATTGTACCTTACTGTCACCCTCCAACCAGGTTATAAACTTTTCTGCATACGCCACCTCCGTTTTATATCCTCCTTTTACAGACTTTGTTCGCCAGCAAACTCAAGAAGGTAATTAGCAATGGGGATGATTTTCACTTGAAATTTCCACAAGGAGGACATTTTCAATTTTTTTAATCAAATTAAAAAAGTTTCATATCTTGCGCTCTGAAATGTCTGCTACTCTATTTTCCGTGCTTTATCAAATGTACTGACAATTATCTCATTTTTACGCAAAAGCACTTTTATTAATGCAATATTTCCACAAATCAACAATTCGCGTCGCAAAAAAAACTCATTCACTTTATTCTGGGCCAAAAAGAAAACCGATTGGTTTGAACTGCAACAATAAAATGAACTTGTTTATTAATAGCCAAATTCATGACAGTGATTCGTTATAAGTCATACTTGCATTGATAATAGAGAGAAAACGAAAGTACAATACACGTGTGAAAGCTGTCTTGCTTAGTAATAGTCGATTAATAATCCATTTTTCAATCCAATCAATAAAGACAGTCCATTTTTTTCGATTTTGGAGTCTCCCTTATGTATGTATATAACTTTGAAACTATTGTTAAATTATATGCATATAATCTAAAATTTAATTAATAATTTAATTACTATCCTACAAACAAGGTTTAAATTACAAATTCTTTTAATTCATCTTGTCGATATTGCTATTAATATGTTTCAAGGTTATCTGAACTAAACGTAATAATCTCATTAGAAAAATTAGCTAAATCCTCTGGGTTTCTGAGAAAATCTAGCTATTTTTATTTAAAAATCATACATAACAAATACTGACTCAACAAATAGTTGCCGTGTTCCATTTTCACTAATTAGTACTTGCAAGTACTTGGGAGTAGAGCCAATGCCTCCTAGAAGTACGGGCCGTAATGCAGAATAATGACGTCACACTATACTGTCAAAAAGTCGCGAAAAACACACGTAGTCTTATGGGACGTCCGCGGGAAATCGTAAATTGTACAGGTTGTGTTGAAGTGAGTGAAGTGAAAACAAAGTGAGGTCCGCGGAACAGTGCTAGTGAACAGCTAAAACACAAATTAATGCGGTGCGTGCGGTATTATTGGGAAAATTCGCTACGAAATGTTTATCGGCTGGTGTTAGGTTATGTGACGTTTTGTGTCGATTCACTGTCGATACAATTGATTGACACAAAATGCAAGTTAAGACTAAATTTTATTTCTACAACGCGTCCACGCACAAAAAACTAACGTTTTATTCATATTTTAGCTTTAAAACCGCAAGTGAAATCTCCGTGTCTGTCGGCACTGCCTCGTGGAAATGTCAAAATTCACGGCTAAATTGACGTCATAGCTAAAACGATTACGTAGCCTGACGGCCCGTACTTCTAGGAGGCATTGGTAGAGCCAATGCCTTCTAGAAGCACGGGCCGTCAGGCTACGTAATCGTTCTCGCCGTGACGTCATGAGTTTAGGAAATTTGACATTTCCGCGAGGCAGTGCCGATGTACACGGAGATTTCACTTGCGGTTTTTTGGTTAAAATATGAATAAAACGTTAGTTTTTTGTGCGCGGACGCGTTATAATAATAATATTTAGTCATAACGTACACTTTGTACCAATTAATTGTATCGCGGCAGTAAATCGACACGAACCATCACATAACCTAACACCAACCGATAAACATTTCGTAGCGAATTTTCCACATTATACCGCACGCACCGCATTAATTTTTGTTGTAGCTGTTCACTAGCACTGTTCTGCATAAAACACTTTAGTTTTCATTTCACTCACTTTAACACAACCCGTACAATTAACATTTTCCCGCGGACGTCCCATAAGACTACGTGTGTTTTTCGCGACATTTGTCCCGATGCTCTGACGTCATCATTCTGCATTACGGCCCGTACATCTAGAAGGCATTGGTAGAGCACAAAAGGAACGCCATTTTCGTTCTTTCCAGCTGATTCTGACCTGTCAAATTATATGCAGTTTTCAAATGTAAAACAGTTGAAAATAAAGGGAGAAAACAACGAGTATAAACTACCACAATCGATAAAGAATATAAAAACAACTAGCAGAAAATTACATATTTTAACTTTCCACACATTATGAGGGCTATTTCTAATTTCCTAACTACCAAAACATTCAACATAACCAGAAAAAACCAAAACCACCTATTGACAACTAACACTACCAATGACAACTAACATAGCCACCTCACGGCAAAAAAAGGCGTAACTACTCATGAACTACTCGCGAACGAGAGCGCGAGTAGTTGGAAGTAGCCAGAAGTACTTGCGAGTACTAAATAGTAATAATGGAACACGGGCAGTATAAAACAGAAAAACAAACAGAAAACCTTCAAATTTCTGACATTGAACTCTATAAATATTTTATATGCATGTAGCTACAGCTCTTTAGTATTACACACCATTGAAATTTCGCAAAATGAAAAGTTAACAGAATTAAACGCAATGGATTGGCTCAAAATGCGTTATCTAAGTGTTCACAAAAATTCGTAGTTTTTAAATATTTGATTGATGAAAATTAATCTATTTTATTATTTTATTTTATTTACGTTTAACATAGGTTGACAGTCGCTGATTCCGAATATCAAAACTATCCAGCGAACGCGATCGAATCAAACAAGAGTATTTCTCTATCTATTCTCAATCTAATTCGTTGGAGACTGAGAGGGAGTATATTTTTCAATCAGGCGCTAACTGAGTTTGGAGAGATACAGTTTGTTGTTCTTAACGTGTAGTCAAATACTATCAGTCTAAAAAAAAGCTAGTGATAACAAGTGTCAATAAGAAATAATTATGATCTCACGCAAGAATGTTGTAAGTTTAATGACAGCAATCGCCAATTCATCGTAGGTAACAATAAACTCGAACAAATTAATAATCTAATAATTTTATGCCACTAAACCAAAAGATGCAAGTGTCCAGCGCACTCGAATAAATATGGCTCTACCGGCATCCGAACAAAAAAAGAATATGCGTTTGAGGTAAACTTTGACCTTCCGAAAATAACTAACAATTTGTTTCAACGAAGATTTGTGCTTGTCAATTTAAATTAATTTGGTTAGATGGCATCGTCCACAGTAAGATTTGGACCCGGCGTTTCATTAGAGCTAGGTGCTGATTTGGTCAATATTGGAGCGAAAAATGTGTGCGTTGTTTCAGACCCCAATGTTGTACAATTGGACAGTGTACGGACTGCATTTGATTCACTTTCAGCAGCAAAAATCAATTTCCAAGTTTATGATAATAGTCGAGTTGAACCAACCGATGAGAGGTAAGTGAGGAATTATTTGTTTTGTGATTTTAATTCGAAGTAATATAATTTGTTGGATAATCTGAGTGTTATTGTTACACTAATTTTGGATGTAGATAAAATTCGACTTGATGCAACTCAGCCGTCAAATTATACCACCAGAAGGCAAATAGGTGGTAGCAGATGTCAAAAATTGAAGAAAAACACAAAATATACAAAAAATACACGAGAAGACAACACACTTTAAGAAAACAAACAAACGAATCCCAAACATAATCACAAAAACATGAACATACTAGCCAGATATCTATCGGCAAAATCGTCTAACGGCTATGGGGGGCACGTAGTCAAGTTTACCCAAAGTATTTTTAATGGATGTCTTCAATCCCATATTTTATTTAATAAATATTATCCTTAATTTGAAATAACTTATAAGGGACGCTTATAAATGAAATTGATTTTTAAAAAAATGTAACCGTATTAAAATAGAGAAACATAAATTCAAATTTGAAGAAGACAATATAAAGCAAATCAGCTATTAATAGTTTTCAATGTAAACTAAATACACATATTAAAAGATGTAATCATCTGTAGCTAGTGAATTTGGTTAAAAAATTAGCATCCCATTCATTATTATTTCGAAATTTATTTTTATTTAGCAAGCTGTTGAATGTGTTAAGAATATTTTTTTTTTTTTCTAAAATTCCGAATTTAAAAAGCAAATGAAAATTTTTGGTTAAGCTGCCTTTACAACATCATTCTTTTTTATTACAGTCTTTGGGACGCCGTGAAGTTCGCGCGATCAAGAAACTTTGATGCTTATGTTGCCATTGGTGGTGGATCATCTATCGATACATGCAAAGCAGCGAATTTGTATTCGAGTAATCCTCACGCAGAATTTTTAGATTATGTGAATGCTCCAATAGGAAAAGCAAAAGAAGTACCTAAATTCAATTAGTTCAAAAAATGCAAAACATGAAAATTTGCTTACTTTTTAGGCAAAAAATCCACTCAAACCTCTGATTGCAGTACCAACAACTTCTGGAACAGGGTCTGAAACAACAGGCGTTGCAATATTCGATTTCAAAGAACTTCATGCGAAAACAGGAATTTCAGGAAAATACCTTCGTCCACAGTTAGGTAAATATGTTTGTTTCCAATCTCACGATCTATGTTGTATGGCATGTATCTATATGATGCGTATAAGCTAAGTTTTCGTGTATATAACCATAATGTGAGAGATCAGATGTAGACATAAAGGTACTAAGATGAAAATTTAATTTCAATCAATTTTTCGTTTATAGACAAGCTATATTTCAACATCATCCCAGATGTCGATATTTCGAGAGTAATCTGCACTCTTCTTCAGTGTCTGTTAGTCTAAATCCTAAGCTAACAATCACCTTCTATTTTATCCCAAGTTGATTGGTTAAGATTATCTTTGATATTAATACCATTAATTCAAGTCGTTCGATACTTGCGCGAATAGTATAATGCATTTTGATTTTAATTTTTAGAGCAATCAACTTACATTGCCTTCGTCACATGTTTCTTTTAAATTTACTCTGATATTATTCGGTATTAATCCCATGATATGAATGTGCGTGTCTTTCGACTTATCAATAGTTCTGCAGATGATAGATAACAAAAGATTTTTAGATGAAGTGTTTCGATGCTGAGGCAAAACTCTCCATGATTTAGTTGCACGTTGACATCTTTTCTTCGATGTCACTGCTATAGCTAGGCTGATAAACTAGGCTCCTTTCTCTTGCCTTCATTCGCTCGGTTCTTTGTAATAGGTCAAATACAGATTTAATTCATCTTGTAAACTCAGCTCATTTTTATATTTCCAACAAAAAGAAATATTCTCATCTAGCGTTTTTTTTCTATTGAGCCGCCAGTTTTCCGCAATATTCTTTCAAAATATCATTTACATCTGTTTCAGCCTTAAAAAGTTGATTTTTTTTATCATATTAATTGTGTATCCTACTTCTATGTATTACATCTCCTATTTCGTGAACCAATTTTGTTTTTAAATTTCTTGAAAGCAGATCCACACTATGTAGATGCTTTCCTGGATACCTCTGATTTATTCCAATAACCTGAGTTTTTATTAATCCAATAACCCAAGTTTTGTTTTTTGCAATCGAAGTAATGCAATTTCTCTTTCTGTCTGATTTATCCATGATCTCAACAGAACGTCTGTATATTTGAGTGTGAAATTTAAAGCAAACAAAAACTAGAGCTAAAAGTTCTCCATGTGTTGCTGGATGACACCAGCACACAGTGCATACTTGACTGGCGTGCTTTCCAACTGCAAGTGGTCACGCCAGTCAAGTATGCACTGTGTGCTGGTGTCTGATGAGAATCAGTGCATACTTTCGAAACCACTTTGTCAAAATAGAATTTACAATGTAGATTAAAATTTTTAATGTAAATAAAAAGTTGTTCAATTTTAATCATCCCGCAAAAACAATTCCAATTTGATTCTGCTTTCGGAGGCTGATTCCGCAAAACGATCGAGTTTCCCGTTTCAATAGACTGCTTTGATAAGCTTTAGAGATGATATACGTTGTCTATGCTGATTTATAGACAAGAAGGGAACCATGATCACATTCAATAAATATTTATTTGCCTTATATATAGAAAAAACTGATGAATTTCCAACATTGAGTGAAACTCCCCATTTGATTTGAAATATATTGTGTTCAAAAATGTCACAAATACATAAATATGTAGAGTAACTGAATATATTTTTAGGGCTTGTTGATCCACTTCACACCCTCAGTTTACCGGAACGAGTCATCACATATAGTGGCTTCGATGTATTTTGTCATGCATTGGAAAGTTTCACTGCAATTCCCTATACAGAAAGAGGACCGGCGCCAGAAAATCCGAAGCTTCGTCCTCCATACCAAGGAAGTAATCCTATTTCCGATGTCTGGGCGAGATTCGCATTGACTACAATCAAAAATCATTTCAAATCAGCGGTTAATCATCAGGACGACTTAAAATCGCGTTCTCACATGCATTTGGCATCAACGATGGCTGGCGTGGGTTTTGGGAATGCAGGAGTGCACTTGTGTCATGGGTTGTCCTATCCGATTTCTGGAAACGTAAAGAAATTTCTTCCAGCAGGATACGGTGATAGTCATCCACTCATTCCACACGGATTGTCGGTTGTTATAAGCGCCCCGGCTGTTTTCGAATTTACGGCTCCTGCTTGTCCGGAACGACATTTGGAAGCAGCAGAGCTTCTGGGTGCTGATATCACAAATGTAAGTCTTGAATGTTTGTAACAGTTTTATCTTTCATCATCGTCATTTTAAACAGGCCAAACAAGCTGATGCAGGAAAAATTCTAGGAGATGTTGTAAGAAAATATATGCAAGATTTGGGTATCGAAAATGGATTAAAAGGACTTGGATTTGATGCGAGTGATATTCCTGCATTGGTAAAAGGAACTCTTCCTCAGGTGAAATATATATACTTAGTTTAATTGTATCGGAGGAAATGTAAACGGTATATTTTTAGGAAAGAATTACAAAACTTGCTCCCAAACCGCAGACTCAAGAGGATCTGTATAAGCTTTTGGAAAATTCTATGGAAATTTATTAAGCTTCGCTGTATGTATGTTAAATGCTCATTACCATTGGTTGCTATTTCAAAGCTCATATTTATATAATCCCTTAAAGTGTAAATTTCAATGGAACTTATGGAGAAAAAAAGTGTATTTTAAAAGTAAAAATAAGATTCAAAGATTTTAATGATTTTATTCAATAATTATGGGGCCATTACTGATATTCCAGATACTTCAGAATAAAAAGCTAGTTAATAATATAACTAGCATTTTTTACTAGTAATTTAATTATATACTACCTGCAGAAAGTTTTTATGCCGCTTAATCTTACCAGGCGATTAGTTCAAATACAATCACTATAAACTCAGGCTGAGGTGATGTAAGAAACAATTCTTAGCATGCACCATGATCTTATGCAACAGAAGCTTTGAGGTTGGGGTGAGATTTTGGGATTTGAAGAGCATTGACAGACAGTAATAGGCTTTATTGGATTTGAGTAGCCGCCCGCTTAACTCTTTTTCCATATTCTTATTGGCTGCTAAAATTGATTGATGGTAGTTGAAGGATTGCACTGCTCCAAATTCATGCTCCACTTTGCTAATGGTTTGACCAACTGTATGTGTTCTTCCTACAGACGATGTCACTTTGTCTTTCTTCATTTATGTGCCACCTCGGCGGTTGTGCCACCTGTTCGATCTTGAAGAAAAATTCTTGTACAGGTAGTTCGGATCTTCCAAAAATGCATAAGTCAGATGGACCTGGTGATAACAGTCCTTATCGTTGACGTGCCAGTGCCACAGACTGCTTTCTTGAATGCAAGATTGATGAGGCAGGCGATACTATTCCCTTGTCGCTACCCATTGAACATGTTGACTGATCTAAATAGCAATTCACCTATTTTTACTGAGCTTGTTATTTTGGTCATGGTCAACCTACCCAGTCTCGTTAATTTGTTTTGAATGCCAAATTCACTCATGGCTTTGAACAGTTTTATCCTGGCTGTGCTCTCACAGACGATCTTAAAGTTCATAAATAGCTGGTATAATGGAATGTTGAATTCCAGATATGTGTCCATTACCTGCCGAAGAGTTAAAATCTGATCAATTGGCAATTTGCCTGATGATGAATTTAACGTATGAGCCTATCCACTCTAGTAGGATAAAAGAGAGTATCTTATAGAGGATACTCAACAATGTTATACCCCTATAATTGCTGCACTTTGTTACATTTCCTTCCTTATGTATGGAGCTTATTATTCTTTTTCGCCAGTTTTCTAACATTTCTTCATACTCCCATGAATGTGTTATGCATCGCTTCTGTTAAATGCATAGCTTGGTGTAACATGGTCACCCATTATTCAAATAGTTCGTATGTTGTCGGCCCTGGGACTTAGTAGTGTTTCAACTGACCTTTGGTTGCTGGTGTCTCTTGCGAGCTTGGTGGTGGCAGCATAAGTTTATTTTCATGGATTAGTGAAGCCTCCAATTTTTGGTTGACTTAACCGTTTAGCAATTCAATTAAGTGCATTTCTCATTGCTCCAGAATGCTTTTAGGATCAGTGATTAGATTGCCCTCTTTTTTTCTTATAGTATGAGCAGCATGGTGCGTACTGCATCATGTTTCGGTTTATTTGGTAGAACTTTCGCGCATGATGCGGACAGAGCCTACCTGGGGAAGTGTGAGAAAGCTTGGTTGGTGATGCCAACGCGGTCAGCTCGAGGTAAAATCATCTTGTGCGGATGACTAGAAGCATAGCCACGCGAACTGGGTATTGCAAACCAGGGAAAGCCCTCAGGTGTCAATAAGTAGTCAACGTTTCTTAATGTAAATCGGGAAGCAAGGAAGGACCAACTACATCAAAAATCTTTCTGTCGGCCAGCACTGATGCCAAATGTGTCAGCGGTGGAATACAAAATAAATTTAAGGGAGAGACGAAAGCCGATGCTAGCGTTCCTCAGCGCAAAGTGTCGAAAAGTGCGAAGCCTGCGATAGAGTTCTAGCTGAGGCTGATCCTTCAATCACAAACTCATCTTCCACTAGTGTAGCGAATAAAACATATGCAGAAAAGAGATATTCTCTCATTGCATTGATAGCGAATTTTTGGCCAGTGGGCTATTCTTTGGATCGAACTGTGAGAGATGTCGCGGATAATGCTTAAATCAAACCAAATCAAAAAGATACGCAGCGTCTTTTCTTGAAGCAGTCTGTGAACATGAGCAGAAAGCAAAAGGCCAATGGAACTTCCCTCCTATAGAGTTTTCATCACTGAAGTAAAGCAAACATTGTCTAAGGGTCCCTACAGAGGGGTCCACTAAAATCATTGCTGGACATTTCTATGCTTCAAAGCATGAAAATGGACTTGAACGCTAGTCATCATATAGAAGGCCTATTGCAAAAACAATTGACGCGCAAGATGGCGAACCTAAGCTAAAAGTATTTCGACCAGTCGCGGTACTTTTCTCGACCAATTCGGTAGATTAATACCTTTCAGATCGCAATGGGCCTTCTATATGATGGCCAAGCTTGAACAGTTGAACTTACATCATGCTAAGGCTTGAAACGCGCGATTATTGCCTCAGCTCACAGTTCTTTAGACTTCTTACTCTTGCAACCTATACAAGAGCTGAAGAATCTTATCCAGTACGCGGAATTGGAAAGACTTGGCCTTCTGGTGGGTTGCTATGTTAAATCGCAGAGCACGATCTGGAACAGCAATAAATGTAACGCTAGAAGACACATTGTGCTCCAGATGCGGCAATTTTGCTTACTGACGTAGCTATCGAGTCACAAATGAGCCTCATTACTGAACAAAAATTTCCCGTAAAACAGAGGGCCAACTTACAGTTGATTTTCGGCCCATTCTCTGAAGTTTAATTCTTGCAACAATCGGATCTTGTAACCTCGCACCAATCGGATCTTGTAACCTTGCACCAATCGGATCTTGTAACCTTGCACCAATCGGATCTTAGACCAAAAGCTTACGCAAAATTTTCCATAAAGCGGACGGTCAAATCCAAAAATCATGCGGAAGCCTGCGAATTGGCTCTGGCTTCCACGGCTACGATATTCTATTCGGAATGCACTATTCTCAACCTTGTCGTTGACATACGGACGAGCAACGTGAATTAATAGGTGGTTGCAAAAATATACAATCACATAGCGAATAGAACGTGCTGGTGGACGATAATGCGGTCCATAAAATTCAGGAAGTGGTCTTTGAGTTTGCACAACTGAACACTGATTTCAGAAATAAATATCTACGATTTGTATTTTCTACGTGGCTGTGGTGTAAATTTGTCCATGGCAATTTTTCAGACCTGATTAAAAATGACAGTAATATTGACAGCTGTCATCAATTTGATCAAGTTGACAGGCGTGAGCTTCAAAATGTATTACCTGAAAAAAAACCGTTCATAAGTATTGTATAATGCTCAACCTTAAAAATCAGATAAAATATAGTTCTTAACACATAAATGCCCAAAGTCAATACGATTTTACTATAACATCAAAATAAAACGCACAATCGATTTCTATGTGACCAATTTATTTTTAATAATGGCACTACAAAAGAAAATGAACCAACCAAAAATCAAAATATGTGTGTTGTAAAAAAATAGGGAAATCAAAATCTAAAATATGTTTGCAATTCCAAAGGCACAGAAGGTGATCCATCTAAATATTATCAAATGTCGCACTTTGATTTTGTTCCATCATATGTGTATTTAATAATTATTTGATATTGTTTTATCTTTAATGTTACACATATGGATTTGTTTTCACTTTTCGTTTTGTTTATCCTTATGAATAGGTACAATAATATTATTAAAATAGCAGTAATATGTAATTTAAAACATTTACAAAAAATATAGAAACAGACAAGACAATATTGTTCGAAAACTAAGATACCTCTTGAAAATAATCGTAAAAATCAAGAATAACTTTCAATCAGTTTGTTTATTAATTAAAATAAATGTGTAAAAGAATACTCCAAAAATATTTCCATCGATTTTCACTGTTTTTGTTTTACTTATAGGAATTAGTGTGTGAATTGGGATTTGAAATTGTATAAAACGATAGTTAGTAGTTAAGAATGTATGCATGTGTTGTGGCAAATATGTATGTTATTTAAATGGAATGTTAAGTATAATTACTGTTGTGGACTTAGCTTGGATTTCATTGGATTCGACAATATAAATGCGTTGTGTAGATAGTTTAGACCGCGGCTTAGCTGCAGAATTTCAAGCAAATGTGCTGACACTAGTTGAGTCGAGAAAATTTCTCAGAAACCCTTTAAACTTGGCGAATTTGACGATCGTTTTTAATCGATTCCTTTCACAAGTATTTGTAGCTAACAGTAATTAGCTGAAGATAATAAAAAAAAACATTGCATTCCTTAGTTTAAGAGCCAGAAGGACATCCGTCAGAACAATCTAACGGATTCATCGCTTAAGTACAGCAAAATTAACTCAACAAAGTTAGTAAATTTATTTTTCATCTAAAACTTGATATGTTTGTTAGTGTGAAAGATTATGAATATGCAGCCTTAATAACTTTCATAATTAACACTGATAAAGCTTAAGCTTAATCTTATTTAGACTTGATTGATAGGTGCATATCGATGAATTTTTGGAGTTTGAGGAGCATTGATATCCTCCGATAGTTTCTTGTAGACGAAATTATTTTTCGAAGCCAGTATAGCTCGACGATAGCGTTCTCCACGTTTTCGCATTACACACGATACTATATGGCCGACGATAAGCAGAATAACAACTGCACTGCAGACAAGAGTTAGAATTGGCCATAAGAAGTTGTAGTTTTTGTAGTAGATGGTTCCATGTTCCACGATGATTTCTTCCTTATTGAGAAGTTTGTCTGAGTGGTTTGAGGTAAAGAGAACTTTGTTATAAATGATAAACACAATGACCATTGTAGCGAATGCAGGCAATTGCAAAAAAACTTATAATTCTGTTTGAAAAATTACTGGCTCATTGAAAAAAAAAATGAATTGAAAACTGCAACTGCCTGTTAAGCAAGGAAAATGTATACTTACCCCGCAAGATTTGATCCTCTGTTTCCTTGATAACATTGACTTCATCAGCGAGGAAGTCTTTGTCGATAATTTGCTTCATGTCCTTTGAATCCTGATCAGCATCGTCATCATATTCATACTCGCTTTCGTCTTCATCATCGTCACCATCATCATTTTCATCCTCTGCATCTTCGACATTTTCGTCAAACTCGGCATCAGTTTTGTTCATTTCGTCGCCTTCTGTCGTCTCGCTGACTGGTCCTTCAACCTTCTCTTCAGGGACTTCCTTTCTTGGTTGAATTTGCATAGGGTTATCGTGTTTACATACTTCTTTTGCCAATTGGTCCCAAGTATGAGCTACGTCAGTTGCAATTGCAAAGGAATCATCCAATGATTCACTCCTGCGGACTTTTCCAGAGACTATGCTCTTCTTGCCTAACCATGTCATCAAGTCCAAGAAGTCTTCGTTACACTTAAGAGGATTGAAGGTAATATCCAGAGACTTGAGGCTCTTGAACCATTTCACATCAGCGCGAGAAATCTTCTTGATGCTGTTGCTGGAAGCGTTGAAAGTCCGGAGAGTCGAGAAGAAGCGGAAGTTCTTATAAGCATCATGGTTGGAGTCACTGAGCAATTGAGTCAGTTCGCACTCGCTAACGTCGAGTTCCAAAAGTTTGTTGATAGTAGAGAAGTGCATTGCTGTGATCTTCTTGATTGGGTTTCCGGCCAGATTGATGCTAGTTAGCTCGTGATTTCGCGAGAAGATAAGGTCATCAAGTTTGACAATTAGATTATTGCTCAGATCCAATTTCACTAATCGCATTAAAGCTGTAAATGTACCACGATCTAAGTTGTTGATGTTGTTCCAAGCCATCTTCAAGGTGACTAGCTCAGGCATTGTCGAGAACGTATTGTGTCCAATAGCCCCAATGGCACAATTGGATACATCGAAGTATTCTACTTTATGGAACTGCTTGGTATTGACTTGGAAGCCGTCTGGTGGAAGCTGGCTCAATCGCGGATTGTCATTCAGTTTAATCTTCTCCAGCTCGGAATTTTTGAAGAACATTAGGCTCGACACTTGCTCCAAATCATTGAAGGATAAGTCAATGTGCGCTAACTGTCTGAGAGCAATAAAAGCTTCAGGTTGAATTTTTCGAATTGCATTGCCCTTCAGCTTAAGATCGATAAGTCCTTCCATTTTGCTGAATATCATATTGTTGATATGCTTGATGGAACAGTAGCTCAAATCCAATCGTTCGAGATCAGGCGTTCCGAAGCTCAGATCATTCGAAATTTCGTTGTACATCAAATTCAAGATGGCAAGAGCGGTCCTGTTGAA
Source organism: Nemotelus nigrinus (assembly GCA_947369275.1). Classification (NCBI taxonomy): domain Eukaryota; kingdom Metazoa; phylum Arthropoda; class Insecta; order Diptera; family Stratiomyidae; genus Nemotelus; species Nemotelus nigrinus. Next base: position 162,484,866 of record OX376372.1, on the reverse strand, counting down.
AATATTGGGAGGCAATGCGCTGATCGAGTTAAATGAAAGATCCAATTCTTCGATGGTTTCGACTGAATCAAACAGACCCTCGGGCAATCCTTTGAGTAAATTATGGGCCAGATTGATGAAGACGACATTTTCAAGCTGCGAGAATGAGGTTGGTAGAAGCTCACGAATATTATTATTGGAGAGATCCAATTCTTCGACACTTGGCGCCTGGAAAAAAGAATATAAATTTTATTGAGCTATTAAGATGGGTTAATTTTTTTTAGAAAAAAATGTATGGAAAGCTTCTAAACATCATCGTGTGTTAAGTAATTGTTGAATATTGATCAATCTATAGGCAGACAAATGCTGCAGGATAGAATGAACATCACATCAGCTTTCATGTAATATGAAAAATGTAAATACTTGAAAGCGAAAAAAGGCACGTATTACGAAAAATTATGCAAAAGTGTACAATCCGGGCTGATTTCTCAAGTTACCAACAATCTGAGTGATGCTTGACACACAAATCTAATTAACAAAAAGGGTAATAATTTTACGTCTGATTAAAAGTAGCCTATTTGAAACGAGTGTTTGCAGACGAAGTATAGCGATGAGGCTTAACGAAATAGATTGCGATTAGAAAGCAGGCAGAATGTGTAGAATTGTGCTTTGATACCTCGTTGAAAACAGTATTACGTCAATTTTTATAAGTTTTATAATACTGCGATGTTCCATGAAACAAATTTCAAGACACAAAGAGTTTGTGGTCTTTTGAAAATTGTTAAGATTATGCTTTTTTTTTGAATAAGTGTCAGAAAAACTTTAAAAGAAGGTTTCCTACGAATGATACCCAATTATGTGAGATTCTCATTCCCTAAAAAAAACATCACCCGCCGACAACGCGCAGCCGAGTCGGAATCGCTTTCGCATTACTTCAGCTCGGCCAAACTACAAGCACCTACCAAGTTTCCCGCTGGCTAAGTTCAATTCTGTCAGGATTTCAGGAGCGTGAGAGGCATTTTCTCTCTATTTTCGAGAGCTGACCGTCTCCGATTGTCGACGGTGTCGCAGGACCAACTCCAGAGAGAAGCTGGTATCTATTCAGCTACTACTTCTCATCCCACTTCCGATTCGTTCACTAACATTCAGAATTTCAAGAACAACATGCTTTTGCTTCCCACTAGGTAAATTGGGACTCCTCCCGCTATAACTAACATGGCGTTTCCTGACACTGCTGTGAAGATGCTTGTGATCCACTTCTGACTGACCATCCTAGTTCGTTACTTTTCAAACCTTAAGGCAGTGGCCCGCATTTCCACGCCATACAGCCATTCAATGAGTCACCGTCGTAAGGAGTTTGAACGCGTCACCGTCATAATGAGTTTACGTTTACTCGCACTATGACACCAGACGTTTGCCATGAGTCTTTCAAGCGAGATAACAGCCACTAGTGCACTGTCGCATGTATTTCGGATTTTCCCTTCATAAGGCAGCTTCAAGTTCAGCATCACCCCAAGGTGCTTGACCGACTTTCGGGTCCCAAGTATTTCAGAGCTAACCGTCTTGAGTCTAACGGTTGGTGTCCTTCTGTTAACCAGCATGAAATTCTCCATTTTTGGGATTGCTAGCTGAATACCAAAGCTTTCCATCAAGCACCTAAACAATTCTCATCCATGATTGAGTTTGAGTTGGGTGAGGTGAGAGTTTTTCGATGTAATGACAGTTGCCACATTATTGGCATAACATACCAAGAGTGCATCTTCCGGCATCTGGAGACGCAAAAGACCAAGAATTGTTCCAGCTGTAATATTTTTACATACAATTCTCTGATTCCTCTCGTATTTAAAATGATAACCTATCAGTCTCGTGCCAAGGCTAGCAGACAGTCAACTACCTGAAAGTGTCGCTGAAGAGACGTTAGCATGTCTGTCCATTGTCCTTTTTGGTAATTCCCAATGACATTATCAACGTAAACTGTTATTTTATTTTCGTAGATTTTTGTAAATATCCTACATGGAGTACAAAGTAGTTAATTTTCGCATTTTAGTTTGTCCTTTTTAGGTTTGACTCGCCGTTCGGAGATTTTCGTTGTCGAACATCCGAAGAGGATTGGTTTTCGCCACATCATCCTTTGACATACGAAACCGATATTTGAATTTTATCAGTAGTGACCCGAGTCACAATTTGTTCCTCGAAATGTGCGGACGATAACTATGCTAGAAGCAAATCTTCGCTTAATAAGGACATGGTCATTTTGATTGAAGGTTCTGCCACCTGGTGATGCCTATGTTCTTTTGTGGATGCGTTGATGTGGTCGAGCTTATTACTATGTCTCTACTACACGCAAAGTCTTTCAGGCGTTGGCCGTTGTCATTAGTTTCATCGTGGAGACTGCCTCCAGTCGTTCCCCAATGCATTTCTTAGCATTAACGTCACCAAATATAATTTTGACGTCTTTTGAGGGCAATAAATTGATTAACGCGTAAACATTTAACGAAGATCAAGTTGCTGAGTATTGAGTGGTGGTTTGGCAACAGAGGCGAGCAGGATTGCATAGAATTCGATACAACGGCGTACGAAAAAGACAAGACAATTAAAAGTTTTAACATTCTGAGCTGTTTGATTTGTATAATATCATGATTTCTAAGTGTTCGAAGTGTTGTGTGAATAGCAACTATTGCCCGTGTTCCATTATTACTATTTAGTACTCGCAAGTACTTCTGACTACTTCCAACTACTCGCGCTCTCGTTCCCGAGTAGTTCATGAGTAGTTACGCCTTTTTTTGCCGTGAGGTGGCTATTTAATTGTCAATAGGTGGCTTTGATTTTTTCATGGTTATGTTGAATGTTTTCGTAGTTAGGAAATTAGAAATAGCCACCATAATGTGTAGAAAGTTAAAAGAGGTATTTTTTTGTTAGGTGCTTTTATATTTTCTGTCAATTGTGATAGTCTCCCTTTATTTTCAACTGTTTTGCATTTGAAAACTGTATGCGGTTTGACAGGTTAGAATCTGCTCGTATGAACGAAGATGGCGTTCCATTTGTGCTCTACTTGGAAGTACTTGGAAGTACTAATTAGTAAAAACGGAACACGGCAATTGTTTTATTTCCTCAAAACATTGGATTCATTTTTATAAAAAGAAATTAATTGCCGTGTTCCATTTTTACTAATTAGTACTTGCAAGTACTTGGGAGTAGAGCACAAAAGAAACGCCATCTTCGTTCATACGAGCAGATTCTAACCTGCCAAATTATATGCAGTTTTCAAATGTGAAACAGTTGAAAATAAAGGGAGAAGATAACGAGTATAAACTACCACAATCGATAAAGAATATAAAAGCAACTAGCAGAAAATTACCTCTTTTAACTTTCTACACATTATGAGGGCTATTTCTAATTTCCTAACTAATTTCCTAACATTCAACATAGCCATGAAAAAACCAAAACCACCTATTGACAACTAAATAGCCACCTCATGGCAAAAAAAGGCGTAATTACTCATGAACTACTCGGGAACGAGAGCGCGAGTAGTTGGAAGAAGCTAATAATGGAACACGGGCAATAAAAATACGAAAATAGGGAAAAAGTTTGCTGCTGTTAATGCCGTCAGATGAAGTATATATCTGAGGTTCATTAACAATAATTTAGGAGTTTTTCAGTCATTTCACGAAATATTCTTTTTAAAAGTTTTGTGCTGTTTTCGAATTAAAAATAAATTTCATCTTAGGATACAAGAATTAACACGATTTCAATTCACAGGAGACGGAGAGCAGCTAACTAATAGAGGCACAAATTATCGAAATTGCATAATCGATATTTCCTCATTTTAACTGAAATTTGCTTTATTTTGACTGTGAATACAAAATTCTCGAAGTAAGCTTTAGTAATAAAGTCGACTTTTATTAGAGCTAACCATGTTAGGTAACTAAGAATAGTGGCCATGGATTTTTTTATCATGGAATTTATGTTTTGAAATTTTGATTTATGGATTTATGATGGGTTCTTCAGTTTTTTATTAGGGTCATATTTTAAAATCGGTTTGATAGGCATATTATCAATAATAGTAGAAAACCCTGAAGTTGGATCACTCAGATCTTAATTATGTAGTAATTAATGGCTTTATTAGGAATACTACCGGATGCAAAAAATGCGCTTTAACAATATTTGAAAACTCCTTTGGAAATAGCTGGGAACAAATGAGACCGAAATCATGGTCAAATAGAAATCCTATATAACCCCGACTGAAATTTTTCTATAACTGTTGGGATCATCAGTAATATATAAATCAATTACAAAATACATTAAATTTTTTACCTTTAACATATAGCGATTGTATACAGTGTCCTTCTTCGTCATAAAGTTCAAATCATTTCCAGAAATAGTTAACAATCGCAATTCCTTATTTGTCGCAAACGTATCAGGATGCAAAGAAGTCAAACCCACATAAGTTAAATTCACCGAATATAATTCATTCAATCCATGGAAAGCAGTTTGATGGATATACTCAATAGTGCAATTGACGATTTTTATCGATGAAATATGTTTCAAGCCCACTTTTACGAAAAATTCTGGCCCGAGAATTATGGGGAATTTCGGACGAACATCAACAACGACCAAGTCCGTAATATCAGAACCGAATTTTTGAATATCAGCATCAAGTCTAGAAATGGTAATATATTATATAAATTTTTTGAAAACTTTTGAAAATAGTGGGTGAATTACCTATTACAGGTTGCAACTAAATAGCTATTAAGGTTTCGCTGACACACACAGTCTCTTGGACAGGGGACATTTTCATTGTAGATGATTTCTTCGGTTTCGTTGATGTCATCAATACGTTGCTTTTTCTCTTTTTTGATTGGAACTTCTTCGATGTCGTACTAAAAGATAAATTAAAGTTAATGAAATAAGTGTCAAATATCTAGTTAAATTAAGAGTCTATTTTAATGTTTTCTCTATTTAAAAAAAAATAGCAACCGAGTGAACTTAAGCTGAACTAAATCAATAGCGTCAGATAAATAATGAAAGCAATGGGGCCAGATTTGGCACACGTATTTTAATATATTACGTACTAAAGTAATAAACAAATGAATGCCGATGGAAATGTTGGTAAAAATATATGAAATATGTAAAACAAAGCCAGTAACTAAAGCTTTTTTCAACATTGTCAACTGACGGGCCAATATTCAACCGCTAGCTACTGACAAATTCACCTTATTTGGTTGTCTTTTACATATCATTTAATGCGTTTTGAACGCTTTTGGGCTAAAATAACCCTTCGTTGTATGCCGAAGATTAAATATTACATCAAATGAACGTTGAGATTCGAAGACTGAGGAAACAAACTTAATGAACAACATTAGGTAGGTCGTTGTACAGCGCCGTTGATTGAACCATACTGCTCAGGAAGAAAAAAAGATTGGAGAGAAGGAAAATATATATTATAAGCAAGACGTTTAAGGAGTTTACTCAAGCAGGAGATGAGGGATATAGGATGATAGTTGAAAAAAAAACAGGTTTAAAAATTGAGAAGCTATTGGCGGCTTTCCATGATGAAGCAATTACACTAGAACAAGGATAATGTTGAAAAGGTTAGTCAAAAGAATGTTGAGAGAGAATGAGCCAGATTTCACCAGAAAATCGAGAATACCATGAGAACCGGAACTAGTGATAAAATCTAAGGTATGCATTAGAGAAAGGATTGGTACTAAACGAGGGCAGTATAGACGATTGGGACTGAAAGGAACGCATGTAGTAAAGTAATCACGGATTGCTTGCTTCAGTACTTCTATTGCTTCAAATCGTCAGCTACGAAATTCCGGAACATCAAAAGAGCGTTTTCTTCAATTTTTACGACTCAAAGAATATCACTTGGTACAAAAGGCCGATTGGTAAGAGTAAAGTGAAAGATAAGATAAGAATAAAACGAACGAAACTTTGACAATGCGCAATCAACACCTAATTCCATGAAAAGCGAATGCCAGTTGATAAGACTGTGGGAATTTTCTGAAAGTCAGCTTTAAAGACGTTGTGACAAGAGATGGAAGCACTTTCACTCCTCACCTGGTAAGGAAAATATCAACAAGGATTGAAGAATGACGATGATCAGGTTGCACATGTGGTCAGTAAGCTGGAGAAAAGAAAATAGTATCCAATAGAATGGTTGAAAAATCTAGGCCAAGAATTGTATTGCTAGTATTGCGAAAGTAGTTTATTTGCGAACTAGAATAAAGAAAAAAGAAGTAAGAAGCTATAACATAGAGGTGTTTACATGAGAGTAAACAGAGGTTATTGGTTGTTGTTATTGTTGAAGTCATCAAAACAAAGGAGAAGAGTTGAACAAAACCCGGAAAGAATGAAGGCAGAAAGTTCAGAAACTAGTGACGAAGAATTACAAGGGATGTGTATAAACCAGGGTAGTAAATCAGAGTTCGGGAAAGGATGATATGAGCAGCAATACATTCAATAGGAGGCAAAAAAAATGAACTTAGCACAGAGAATTCCATGCAGAGTGTCATGGATGCTGATTACTTCACGAGCGGCATCGATTCCACTAATAAATGATTGGGCTGAGCCTGAGTTATAGTTTACTGAAGCTGAGTTAGATTTGGTTGAAACTGTTTTTGGCTGCGAGTGCAGATTGGATGTATACGGTTACTCGGTTGTCGTCATTTTTAGAAGCTTTTTCCCTCCTTGCGAGTCTTTAAATGCATTCCCAAAATCCAAAAGAGCATTAAAGGTACGAATGTTGGCTCCGAATTTTTCAACGTACGTTTATTTAGAGTATGTGTTTCAGCCGTTTCTCGCAGCGAGCGAATAATGTAATCATTCATGGAGAATGTAAGACCAACACATTTAGCATAAAAAATAAGTCGAAATTAGTTACCAGTGGTATCTTTTTGGCCTTATTACAGTAACCATTTTCGGAACACAATGGCTCCTATTTGGAGCGAAGAAAACCAAAAATAGATAATATACAATACTAAAATAAAGAATCTAAATTAGTAAGATTTCCCAAAGTTTTGCGATGATTCAAATACACTCGGATTTTTCAAAGACAAAGGACCCACTGAAAATTCGTGAAATGGTACGCATGTTGGAGTATAATGATACACTATGGCACAACTTATGCTCGGCGGATAGCTTGATGAGAGTATATGAAAGAGGGGTAAATAAAATAAAGCTCTGTCACTCATAAACACTTTAGTCCGAAACTACGTAAAACATGACGGTGTTGCATCTACATTTATCAGGAAATGAAGATTTATTTAGTTCTTAAAGTTAATTAAAATAATATAATCCGTACTATAGGCACTAACACTTTAGGTATATAATAAATATGATAACAGCAAATTGTATTACCGTTATCAAACTGTTCATGAAACTTCCAAGTAAGCATGAGTGTATACAAAATTTATACAAATTTAATCATTAGCATCTTTCGAGAAGATCATTTAATAAAAGTAATTACCATTTCGTTTCCTTTAATCAGTTTAAGTTCTCCTTTTGTTTTCGGTTTTTCGCTGTTTGCAGTACTAGTTGCTGGAGTAGTACTGTTAACCTCGTTACTTTCTTCATCATAGTCGTAGTAGTCATCGCCGTATAGATCATCATCTTCTTCGGCATAGTTATAAGTGTTGGCAAACTTGACAGTTTTAGCGGTGTCGGGTTCCTTAGTGGTATTAAATCTGAAAGGTTTTTCGCTTCTAAAACAATTCATTATGATGAAATACGAAATAATAAACGAATCACATGAGAGAAAAAAAACTCATTCTAATTAACTTACTTGGACTCCTCGACTTTAGTTGGAACTTTTGTTGTTGGTTTCATTTCGCTTGTCGGCGGAGCAGACTCGCTGACGGGCTTTTCTGTTTCCAAACCCAGCTTGTGCAGCGGCAACATTTTATTGTATTCGTAATTGAAAGCCAGTGGCTTGGACATATCAATTTTGTTCGTGTCATCATCGATAGAATTAGTCGATTGAACGCCGTTAGCAAGAGCACAACTTAAGCCTAATAAACATAGCCATATATGGCTACCCATATTGCTGTAATGAATAATAAAAAAATAATTTTTATTTTCTGTTTGCATTAAAGGGAAGAAGAAAATTTTTTATGAACTAACATTTATTTTAAATTAAATTATAGGCTTAAAGTGTTTTACACATATGTATGTACGTATTGCACGAAAACAAAGAAAAACCGTTTTGACTATAAGCAACCATCCAGTGCAATGAGTATTTAGCGATTGTTAATTTAAATGTACATAGGAAATTCCAGTCTTGCGGTACAAGCACATATGCGTAATATCTGTATCTTTCCCCTAAATAAACTTCCTAGCAAACTCACGGAAAACTGTATCTCGATAAGCAAATATCTAATTTATTTACATTTAGTCTGGCACACAAGAGAGATAAATATCTGTGTGCAATTAATGCAACATCCTTAGTTTGCTCCATTTACATTGATCTGGATCTTTGCAAACAGGGCATATGGGGCTTGTAGAAGTATGTTGTCTCCATTTCACTTCACCTATGTATGTAACTAGCCATTCAAGGCGTCAAAGTCATTAACCCAAGCCCATACTCGAGCCGTTACAACTTTCTTACATTCCGTAAACACCATAAATTCATCCCACGCCGCTATTTACCATACCTTTTGCTTAATAAGATGCATAAAGTTCGTTTTTACTGTCGATGCCGAGTAAAGGAAGAGCTAACGCTAACAATAGTAAAAGAATACGATTAAGGTGAGTACAGCCAGGGAATGTGCTTTGTAGAATCGTTTTATGGCTTGAAAAGAAAGACGCTCGGTATTCTAGATAATTAATGACAGCCTTAGTATGTTACGCAAAGGATTTTATACTTTTTACGCATAATTATGGGTAGTATGGCTTACAGAATTCACAATGAGTTTGATTTAAACGGTTCTATTTTTGTAGAAATATGAGCTTCGTTGAATTACAATAAATAGATTTTCATAAGTAAGCATGAATGAAAGTTGTTATTCTATGTATACTGCTATTCTATACCTTATATAAATATTTATTTTTCTTTACGTAATTATATACACGTTGGGATTAAAATATCAGCTAACTTGCTGTGATGCAAGTAGAGCCATGGAGTCATTTTCTAAATGGCGTCGACAAGCGTATATGCAAGCATTTCTTAGAACAAAAATGGTGAAATTGGCATCTATAAGATCAGTTCCATTTCAAAACCAACCTGACGATTGAATTTCGTTTTGATCCGATGGCTGAATTGAAAGTTATAGGATTAAAAATTAAAGGGTTTACCGCGCAGAATCTATCCTTTGAATTTCGGATTGGTTGAAAATCTGCATCGGAAGTTATAGGACAGTTAGCTCTTAATTGGTTAAGTGTTTTTTCAAGATACCGCAGCGTTGCCAACACAGTCTACACAAATTTCGGACGCTTCAAAAATATGTTATTTGGTGAAGGGTTACAGTTTTTATCCAACGCAAAATTCTCAAAGTTAAAAAAAAAGTGTTAAATCCATCCATTGTTTGCATTTTTTCCTAAAGCCTAGTACGCTGCTCCTCTATATAAAATGTATGAGGAAAAGAGTGTCGAAATTCCGACTCGATAGTTTTTTTTCTGGTCACTTGAAGAAATTAGTATGTAGCTCGTGCCGGAATTTAAAAGTTTGGCTAATGTTTGGCTCAGCATCATAAAATGAAGGCAATTTTTCGGCACCGGTAATGAAATTAGAGGGTATGCTTTTAATTCCGCCACGGCGTACGAGAATCATGATAGTATTTATCATTTTGAAATTTCAGCAGCCCACTTTATCCATTCTATTCTGACGTTTCCGGAATTAGCCGTACGCTGTCAAAAATTGACAAGGGTAGAAGTTCACTTTTCCGTGGCTATGGTCAACCCAAGGCTCTATAATCTGTTTCTATAGGCTCTATAATCCTAAGATCATTGGATCATTACTTACTTCTGCAGAAACAGGTTGATGTTCTTTAAACTAATTTTTTTAAAAGCGTTTGATTCTGTTGATCCCAAACTTATTCTTTCGAAGCTACAGTGTTTTAGTGTCAGTGTTTCTATCATGCTTGCATTCTTACGTTTTTGATCTTATTTCTATTATAAATGTGCTTTCTTCTTCACCTTGAACTTTTCTGATTCGCTGTCTTTATTAATGACCTTCTCTCAGTTATTCATTCTTCTGTTTTTTGTATGCCGGTGATTTCAAAATATTCAGAGTATTTGAATCTCTCAACAATTGCTTTCAACTTCAAAATGATCTTTGGATGAATGGCGCTTGAGTTCTTGATTATATCGAAATGTCATCTTATGTTTTATACGTGTAAAAGCTTCGTTTAAAGTTCACCTTCCCTCTCAGATCTTGATGTAATTTTTGATACTTAGCCTAAGGTCGATTTGCATATTGTACATGTCACATCCCTGGCTTTTCGTTTGAACGATTTTGTCCTTATCCTTTTGGTAACTTGTCTACTTGTTCTCGAGCGTCCTCAAGCATTGTTATCTAGTCCTACAATTTACGCGTCAAATTAAAGATTCAGCTCTAGCTCCCAGCCTTAATTCCTGATTAATACTTTTTCTCTGCCATCTATGCACAGATTATGCTAAGCTTATTTTTATTATTTATTATTGTTATTTTCTTTATGAGTAGTATTACTATTATCATTATTATTATATTTAATCGTTTTGCCTTTTGAATTGACCTTTTTTTTATTTTTGTTTTTTTTAGATCATAATTTTTTTTGTTATTGGGCTCCAGCGTGTAAAGATATTTATTAAATAAAGAAAAAAATAATAAGGTCAATCAGCTTAGCCGCTTTCTTCACTCCAAAGTTGTTGCTAAAGTTGGATGGTTTGTGAATCGAGATTACTCCTGATACCACCATCACGGCGTCTTCTGAGAAAATTTCCATTCACAGGGCTACACAGGGCACCTCTGCGTTAGACACTTGGCGATTCTAGTTCGGAGAGCATCTTCTGAAGTTTCAGTTCCATAAAACACAACAAGGGTGAATGTCGGCATGAGCAACCTCCGTTTCAACTTCTAGATGTCTACCACATGCTCTGCAACTTGCTTTGCAACTTGGTATTCAAAGTCATTCGCAGATGCTTAGCCAACTTGCTGGTTTGGATCTTGGTATGACAGTTGGTATCCTCCGCTTCGAGCTTTGGCAATCTTTGTATTTAACACTGGTAGCTGGAGACCATGTTCGGCCATCCACTGTTTCACCCTTCTCATAACTTAGTAAAGCCTGTATTGGGTGAAACTGGCAGATCTGATAATGATAACCGCTGCAACATCACCAACATAACCTACCAAAATCACATCCATAAGCGATTCCAGGCGCAGCAGATCCTCGTAATACTGTTTCAGTGGTCAAGTACAAAGATCGACCCCTGGGTCGCACTTACTCCTCGGAGTGGAGTATCAAAGCACTGGTCAGAATACTTTTCATCGCGGCGGAAAGACCTCTGTGGTCAATTTTTAAATTCAAATTTTACAAATTTAATAATAAACGCGGCTGGCTCTCCATCACGCCTTTAATAACCTGGAGCAGTTCTCTCTCAAGCACTATAGCCCTGCGATTGCTCCCTCCGGACACCCTAGTGTCCAGCCTCTTGTTCATGAAGAGTAGAACGTTCGCCTGGCTGACGACGCTGGAATCATTCGTTTTTTGGTAGATATGCTGATAACAAAGAGCCAAAGACATGCATTATCGCATCCATGATAATACTAGGCCGGATGCCGACCATTTGGCTTGTTTGCTCCTCGCAATCGCTTTGGTCAGCTCTTTGTTTATCACAATATGAGAAACAGAGAGTTCAGCTGTTTCTGACCCGCTTTTTGACATATTTTTGGCTTTGGCCTGCACGTCGAAACGATGTTCCACCATCGTTCCACCAGTACGCATGCTGCTTTCTAAGAAAGGGTTTCCGTTTAGACCGTGCCTCACACGCCCTGCGAATCTGTCTCACGACTCTGTCAGCAGTAGCTTTTACTGCTGCTCGAGTCACTGGGGTTCCAGATGTTGGACCCTCCCTCTTCAAGTTCGTCTCATTTCATTTAACCCCCGCTAGACACACCTGGGTCTTTGGTGTCCGGCCGTTTTTGAAAATCGTCAGGGCGCACAGGTACGTCAATATTTCGGGTTCTAACCCCCGCTTAAAAAATTGTACTTGGATCCAGAACTGGCTTAGTGAACGTCACGCTCGGTCCTCCGTTCTTCGTGAATTGCTGAGCTGTCAAAGTTGGCTGCGGACACCAAAGACCCATGTGTGTCTACGGAAGCATAAAAGTGTGCATTTTCTTCGAAGCTTTTCTTCGGTATATTAGATCAAGCGGTAGTTAATTGTAACATTTTGTACAATTTTAATGAAGCGAACACTGCATTGGGAAGATATAAATTTATTGAAACGTTAGCACTTAGTTTAACCAGCGAAGAAATAAAAATTTGCGAAGAACACAAGCTTCATGTATGCAATGAATGCATTTTGTAATTTTGTTCAGCTACTTTATTTATTTTAATAAGAATAAGTGTAAGTAATAATAAATAACACAAAAACGTATAAAACTTTGAGTTACATTACTTTCAAACCAAAAATTGTAATTTCAAACGAATTTTCGACTCTAAAAAAATTGTACTTTTTCTCTTGTCATAATAATTATACTTTTTTCGAAGTTTCATTATGTCCTTTTTTTTTCTTTCATCTACTATATGTCAAGAAACATTTCGTACAGTAGAATTTTCTTAAACTTATTTAACAAAAAGCTATGATGTTTTAAGTGAATACGTGTATTTCTCGTGTTTTGTGTCGATTTCCATTAAATAACAATAATAAAAATTCATATATATCCATCACCTAATGCACGCTCTTTTTCTATAGATATCGATCTACCTTCATGAATTTTTTCAGATTTTAAAACGATTCGAAGTGTGGTAAAAAAACGGCAGGACTCCATAGACCCAGGTGTGTCTAGGGAGGTGCTCGAATTGTAGTGTGTCTGGGGAGGGTTAAGCTTAGCGGTATTCCAGCCAAGCCACTTACTGGAATAGCGTTTGTGCATGCTCTCGACGATTTAGAAGGTGATGTAATTGTGATCACTTGCTGTGTAATATTCTGTCAGTGTAGGAGCAACCATTGACAAGTTTTGCAAACTTTTCCGATGCCATGATCTCATCAAAAGCTGCAGCTGGCGATGTTTGCCCAATGCTCGTCAGCGATCCACATCGTTGCATATTCGTGGTACTCAAAATCCATAGATATAAATTCTGTTCCTTTACTCAGCGTTTCCCAGCGTTTATCAGTTTATCCGCTCCTGCCAGAAATTATCCGAACTTTTCCTGTTGGCAATTAATTGCAATAAAGTCTGGGCTGTCAAATCGCCCCACAGCTAATTAACTTGACTTTGTTTATGTGAGAGACCTTTAGGACGACTCAAATCAATACGAAAAAAACCTCGATTTTCAATTAAAGTTGATTTTACCGTTTAAATGGATCAACTCAATACTCGAATAGAGGCGTTTTGTCATGCATATCTGCCATTAATTCTGTGAGCACTTTGAGAATTGAATAAAATTTATGAATTTTGATAGCATCTGGCGTCACAAATGAGCCAAATTATTGTTAGCTTGTCGTAAAATATTTTTATAAAAAGACTATACATGCAAATGAGGGAGAGCAAAAAGAAAACGTCAAAAAGTTAATTACACACGAATCAACGTACCACTCGAATTGAGTTGAATCATGTAAGAGGCCTATGAGAAGAAGTGAAACAGATTTATGAAACTTTTGGCACTTCTTTTTTTGTCAGTTTTAGCCAAAAATCTGTTACTTCTCTGGATTTCGGCAAACATTTTACTTCGCTGAATCGAATTACGTTATCTGAAATTTACAGGAGTAATTGATGTATATAAGTAGAAGTCTTCTTTTTAAGTAGCAATAGTTGCGTTTTTTTGCTACGGTACAGAGCAGAACAGTACAATGGCGCAAAAAAAACGATCCAGTACAGTACAGCTGGTACTTTCGCTAAGATTGCTATTAGTTGCTGTATTCGATTTGGTAGCACAAAACAGTTGAAAATAAAGGGTGAAAATAACGAATATAAACTACCACAATCGATAGAAAATAGAAAAATAATTAACAGAAAATTACCTTTTTAACTTTCTATACATTATGAGGACTTCTTCGAATTTCTTAGTTACCAAAACATTCAACATAACCTTGACAAATCCAAAGCCACCTCAAGGCAAAAAAAGGCAACTAGTCATGAGCTTTTCTTTTTTCTATCAGCACGTTCTAAAGTTCAGCACGAACTACCTTTACAGAACAGAATTTCTGTCCTATTGAATTCACTGGGACAGGAGTGTTGTTGTTTCCAATGCGTCTGTTCTGTTCTGGATATGGCGCCAAAAATACG
>OX376372.1:162417959-162465459 GCA_947369275.1 Nemotelus nigrinus | reverse complement strand
AAACTACCATATGACAGTTTATTGGGGAGCAATAAATTATTTTGCCATTGAAAATTCATGTGATTTAACTCGTATTCAAACTTCAGAGAGTTGATTTTTCAATTATTCAAAGTCATTCTGAAATACCCACTCAAAATATAAACACAAACCTTCGTTTCGTCACGTATATTTCTCATCGCCACAAACTATCAGTATATCATCTATTTAGGGTCCAAAGTACATTTATAGCTGATTTTTTCAGTAAACTGCTTTGGTTGCTACAAAGTCAAACTCGAATATTATTTCTAAATTTCAAAAAAAAAAATCTTTGTGTCTCCAATGAAATATTGCTTTCAAGTTAATTAATCGTTTTTCACATAAAATACAAAACTGTTACAGAATGGAAGATGAAAAAATCAAATTCCCACTTTACGACACCAAAGTCATTTAGCGTAGTACTAACTTGTGATTGTTTTATTACTTACCGACAGTTTTTCAACGGTTGTAAAACGAACACGGAGCAAAAAAGATAGTGACACGATGCCCGTCTTCACCTTGTACTAAGAGGCAGGTATAATTGAAAACTAGAAAGTCACCAGAATGGTGTAGGTATCACAGTTATAATTGAAACTTTGCTTGATTTGCCTAACCTGACTATAGGAGAGATAGCATGTACATGTCGATTACTTTGAATCAGTGGATAACAACCTGTTTTTCAAATAAAAGATACTACAACATAACTCAACTGGTGGTCTAACTGAAGTTAGACTTTTTAGGAAGTCTTGATTTTAAGTTGAATAAAAATAAAAATCATTAATTGGTATTAAATTCAACTTTTAATTATTTATGAGACCAACTTCTTCTAAAAATTGGGCATTGTTTTTTTCACAGCGTTTCTTTGCATATTTTAATGCAAATTTCAACTAAACTTATATTTAAATAGAATATTAAAATATAGCCTTATAATGTAAAGACAATACAGGTTTATCAAACAACAATCATTTCAGTTCAGTACCACTGTTTCAGGTCCCAACAAAAAAGCGAGAAACCAAGAGAAATATAACGATCGAAAATATCAATCCAACCACCTACTCCATAAATCTTTAAGCGTCGTCTTTGTCTATCTATGATCTATACATTTACTCGTAGAATTAATTGCACAATATCAGCTTTTGATCCCGGTCTAATAACGTCCCATACCCCTATCTGAGCACGTATTGTTGATAAAATAATTGAAAAGATTTTCATAGATCCGATTAAGTGGGGATCTTAAACACATCGAAATTCGAGATTAAGGAATGACAATTGATAAAGCGGTTGCATTGGAATTAGATTTATGCACTGATTATCTATTGCTTTCATAGACTGCACTTTATCTTGACTGACAGTATTGCAATCGGTTGCGATAAGCCTTTGATGCTGGCGACACATTCATTAATTGAGAGAAAGTCGACTCCTACGACCAAATGACGAAGCTACGATTATCACGTGGATTTAATAAATGATTGTTCATGATAAATGTATTGGCGGTTAAATGATTTCTGTTTAAAAAAACGAAAAGGCGTGGCTAAAAAGATATTTACTATCAGTGTATTCCGTGACTGTATTAAATTCGAATTTGTATTCATACTGAGAATTAGTAAGATGGTTTATTTTGCAGAAATGGGAGTATTGTGAGTTGTACACAAGCATTTGGACGAACGTGCGTTTAATTTTACGATAAAATTCATTGTTCGGTAAAAATACACTGTTCAGAAAAACTACACTGTATAGTTCAGAACAAAATTTTCAGTCAGCCTAACCTTGTTAACTACTCTGTTTAAATTTTTAAGTCAACTGTAAGGCATCTAAAAAAAATTATCTAATAAAAAAATATTTAATCTTTATAAAGTATTCATTCAAATGCCGTCCATGATTTATGCAAAAGTTTTTCTTAAAAAAATAATCTGACGAAAATTAAATACATAAAAAATAACTTAAAAAAAACCAACCAAACTAAATAATGCATCACATCTGATGCTTTGGACATTCACAACAAATTTCATCTCAACAGAGATTTGAGATGGCTTCAAAAGTAGTATTAAAAACATTTTAATTATAAAGCTTCAAACAAAAGTTGTGAAACACATAGAGCTATTTTTGGTTATTTGGGACATACCGTGCCACGATAAGATTTCAATCTCCATAAGCTACGATATAAACTATACAAAAGAACTTCAGTCCGTGTCAGCTCTCTTGGTCAGCCGAAAAAAAAAACAGAAAAGAAGACAATAATTCGTGTAAAACCTGGAAAAACCGAATTTTTGCAGAATTCGCCAAAAATTAGTCAAATAATCCCCCTGAAAAATTACCTTGATAGGCATTTACACCAACTTTTTAATAATATTTTTTAACTTTAAACATTACTTATTAAAAAAGTAGAATATTATTTTCTACATTAAACACCAAACTGCTGCAAAATATTCCTCTGCGACGTACGTTACCGTTGGGTTTACTTTTATTTAGTTTAACCCACGATCGCTGAGCCCAAGCTCAATAGAAATCACTCTTCGGAAGGCAATATGGTAACCATTAAACCACCTCCGATTTGAACCAGATCGCTGTCTAGTGACTGATAAGCTTGCTGCGATTTGAACCATCGATGCAGATATTTGATTCGTCCAGATGCAGAGTTTTCATTCACTGTCACTAGAACGGTGGCACCGGTCACAAATTCAATTCTGCCGTGGTTACTCTTAGTACCAAGGAAGTCAAAGTTATCCGCAACAAATTGGGGACTCTTACAATGAATTGAAACGCGCAGTTATACCCAGACTTTGATCGAGTAATTCCTCAAAACTAAGTCATTGGTTGAAGAATCACTCTTTCGGAAATAAGAGGTATTTGCGGTTGCTTGGGGAAATTAGGCAATTGAGAAGTACCAAATTCGTGGAGAAGCTACCAAAAATTTTATGGCTACAAACTCAAACTAGTTTAATCTGTAACACCACTGCCACCTCGCAATAATAAGCTGACCCTGAATTGTTTCATCTGGTCTAGTTACATCTATTGGTCCACAGGGACGATTTTAATCGTAGCCTCTGTCACAGAATATATCGCACAGAATTGCATCTTCCCATATACCTTTCGGGAGTAAAGAAACAAGAGTAAAACAATAACCGTATTGATTTCCTCCGGCGGTACGTCAACATATCATTTTTTTAAGTTTTTGTCTTTTGATGTTTGATAAGACCACTAAACGATATTACCTTATTGCCACAGGTGCATTACCCACCCCACACTTTGAAACTTTACCTCCATCCGGCCTTAAGTTGACACTTGGGTTTGAGCTTCGTCGAAAATTCTCGAGAATCTCTATTATTGCGGGTGTTACATGATCTATTCTAAGCGCAGTTTTTTATGCCACTATGGTTTAGTAATTGGTTTTGTCAAAGTTTGTTGGTGCACCTGATCACGTCAATTTTGTCCAAAAAACAATTAACTTTCACTTCATTTTCGAACCTTAGTGCTCAACTTCAGCATTCATTGGATACACAGATGCATTAACTTATTCATACATATCATGGGTTCATAGTTAAATATAAAATCAAAGCTCGATATAACAATAATACCACGTGTAAAATTATTACTAAAGGCGATCCAATAGTTTCTAAAGATCGCTGTCTAGTGACTGATAAGCTTACTGCGATTTGAACCAACGATGCAGATATTTGATTTGTCCAGATGTATAACTTTTATTCACTGTCACTAGAATGGTGACACCGGTCACAAATTCAATTCTGCCCTGGCTTCTCTTACATAGTACCAAGGAAGACAAAGTTATCCGCAACAAATTGAGGACTCTTACAGTGAATTAAAACGCGCAGTTATACGCAGACTTTTGTCGAGTAATTCTTCAAAACTAAGTCATTGGTTAGAGAATCACTCTTTCGGAAATAAGAGGTCTTTAATACGACGGTAGATCCAAAAGTGATGGTACCGACTATTCAAAATTTATAAATAAAAAAAAAATGTTTACTACTTCGTATACTCACGAAGTCAACATAAAAGAGCTAAGATTCCAGGGAGGTACATTCATTTGAATACAAACAGTCGAAGAGAGAACATCAAAATGGAGAAAAACGAAATTAAAGCTGTCATTAAGTACTTGTGTTAGAAAAAAAATTCGACCAAAGATGTAGACAGCGAATTAGTGAAAACATCAATGGACTCGAATCCTCTATATTACACCGTTGCACGCTGTGCCAAGGAGTTTAAGCTGGGAAGAACCGCCACTGAAGATAAACACCGCAAAGGACGTCCGTCTACGTTCCTTACTGAAGACAACGCGAAAAAATTCGAAGATGTGTTGGCAGATCAAAGAGTGGCTATCCGGTAAATAGCTGAGGTCACAGGGATCTTGTACGGAGGTGTTCAATGAATCGTTACCAACAAATTACATATGAAGAATGTTAACCGACGAGCAAGAGAAAAATCGAGTCGACATTTCGAAGGTGAATCTCGAAAAGTTCCTGGCAGATCTGAAGAAATTTTTCTCACGTGCCGTAATCAGGGACGAGACCTAGATTCACCATTTCGCTCCAGAAACTAAAAAGCAATCGATGACCTGGAAGCAACCCTCTTCAATTCAAAGTGTCGAGCTCGGCAGGGAAGTTTTTTTGCAAACTGCAAGCCCGAGTGCTGTTTCATCAAGACAACGAACCGGCTCACAAGGCTGCAGTTGCGATGGCTGCAGTTCAAGAAACATGATTCGAACTGCTTGAACATTCGTCTTATTCGCGAGATCTAGCTCCCAGTGACCTCTTTCCTTGGCTTAAGGAACACCTTCGGAGCAAGAAATTTGAAGATGATAGCGAAGTGCTGGCCGCATTCTAGTATTTGTGTTTCAAAAAAACACATTTCAACTAATCACTAGCAAGGATATCAATACTTGACGCGGTGAATACATCCAATGTGAATCATGTTTAAAGTTACCAGGCATGTTAGCGGTCAGACCAGCACCTTTCCTTTTTTAGGCTATTTATCTAGACATTGTCGGATCACTTACTAGTTCACAGGGCTGTACATATTGCTTAAAATCATTGACCGTTTTACTCATAGGCCGGAAACCATTCCTCTCATCAGCATAACTGTCAAATCATGTGCTGACATCTAATTGAGGAACGAGATTGAACGTTTTGGAATATCCCAAAACATTGTTAAGGCACACAATTCGAGTCAGCTCAGTCGCTCAGTCAACTGAGCTATGACTTACCTTGTTCAACATTATATTGCCAGCACATAGCATTCTCAAAATTTTATATATTGACATGCGTATGGTGAATTTGTCTGTTACAATATTATATTAGTAGGCCAATTTAAATAATAACATGACAATAAGTTATATTTACGTGCCAACGGCAACGCGGTGTTCCCAAGCGGTCCCCCATCTAAGTACTAACCGCGCCCAACACTACTTAACTTCGGTGATCGGACGAGAACGGTTATTCCATTGTGGTATTGCCGTATTTAATATTAACATCCTAACATACAATACTAGCATTGTACTTTGTTGTTTCACTACCAATTTCACCACCTTTGGCTAATACATTTATATTGGCATAGTAGTATATTTATGTTATGTTTACAGATGTTCTAAACATAAAAAGTTAACAGCCTTAATATATAAAGTTTTAGGTTTTCTTCTCACATTTATAATTCTTCTCGTGTTATAGCTATTGATTCCTGTTCCACACGTGTTTCACAAGGATTGATTTTGAGCCCCTTGTTGTTCCTAATTTTTATAAATGATCCATCGTGTCTCATAAACTATTCTTTCCTCCTGTCTGCAGATGATCGTAACGCATTTAAATTAATCGATTCAATTGAAAACTGTTTTTTAGGCATGTGTCTTTGTTTATTTTGTAATTAGATTTGACTTCTTGTTTCAGACATTAAATATATAAACATAAGTATAATAATTATTCACTTAATGATAACAGGAATGTAGTTTTATTTGTAAATCTAATACGTCGTAAAAAATCATAATTTAGAAATAGATAACAAATTTCAACGCTGACTTCATAGATTTTGTGCTACTATCACACAAAAATGCAACTGCTATGAGTAACCGTCTTCTTCATTCACATTATCTTCAATCGTTCTGCACCATGAAAAAATTAACTTTCCATACGTAGTCTATTAAAATATCGAGTTCGCTGACTTAAAAACACTCAACTTGAATCCGAACTATCATCAATGCGTCTGGGTCGATTGTTATTAACCTTTCTAATGCCCGTGATGCTTTCAATAATCACAACTTGGCCTAAATATGACTCGAAAAGTCACGATTTTTTAGGCCCGGTGGTATCTACCTCTAACGTCAAACAGTAGTACCAGCAGAAAAACTAGTACCATTTACCGAAAACCAGCAACAGCAAGCATGGTCAACTCATAACGTAACTCATTCAGCGACGGAGAGATTTTAAGATCTGAGATCGGTGATTAAAGCGCTCTAGACCGGTCTACGGCACAAAGACAAAATTACTAATATTTGTCCAATGAAGCAAAAGCGAACAGAGACATCCGATTCAAAATTTTTATATGTCAGTAGAGTTCGAGAAGTTTTAAAGCAGTTTCATCTAGTTTGGTCAGCGTTAAGTTGTTTAACCACAATATGTGCGGTGACATCAGTAGTTTTTGTGATGTTATGATAGTGCTTCCGAAACTTTTTGTGGATATTTATAAAATTTTTATATTAAAATAATTGTTGGCTTTATTTGGTAATTTTATCGCAAAATTTTAAAGATAATAATGATTAAAGACAAAATAATAAATATCGTCTTAATGTAAACCAAAAATTGAATTTTATAATTTGTTGCCTCAAGCTTTTTAGAGATGCAAACCTGGGCAATAATTCAACAAGTTTTTCATCGATGAAAGGAAGGTGAAAAAAAAACTCTACAGCATAGGACTCGCTAGAAAGTCGCTATAGTCGTACTTCGACAGTGACTGGAGATGCAGTGGCCGTACACTGAGTGCCTAGTATGAATAAGCCTGTGTGTCATCGAACGGTATTCGTACAATAACACAAACTATGTATCACGAAAATTTAGAGCGGATCCATCCTATTGATTGTACGAAGATTTATTTGTATGAGCTGACTAGGGTGACATTTGAAAAAAACTCTAGCGCATCAAAACCGCTAGAAATACTAATGTAATGAATGTCAAAATTTAGGAAAGTCAAACACTACAAAACTATGAAAGCAGTATCTCTTGTAACATAAATAAAAAAAAAGCTCAGTGCTTGCAACAATTTACCAGCAATGCAACTAAAAGTTTCCCACAACTGCCTTACGTCAAAATCAAATTACACTATCCATCTTGATTTTATCCGATGTCTTCGTCGAAAGTTACAGGGATAAAAACATGTTTGGGATCACCAACCGAAAAACTTCCAGAACTTAGAAACTTTAAACATTATCATTGTAAATGTTTGCGATATGAAAACTTAATGTAAGCATTTATTGATACGAAAATAACAAAAACGCTACACGCTGGCAACCGTTTGCTAGCATCAAAGCCAAAAATATATCACACCTGGCTCACATTGAAATCAACCTATCCTGCGAATTTCGTTTCGATCCGGTGACTGCATTAGAATTTACAGGAGTTCAAAGAAATTTAGGGTTACCACCCGCAAAAGTTTTCAAGTTTTTGAAATCTTAATTTCCAGTTTTTGATATTTAGGAAATGTGTTGAGCTTCAAATTTTCCTGCAAGCGATATATAGGAGAAAAGTCTCGCAAAGCTATTTGCTCCGTATATTTGTAAAAAGGCTACAGGAACAACTTGAGGGCTGCAGCCTCATGTGTAGAGAAAGTACGTAGGTTAGCAACCTTATTGCCTACGGTTACCACAACACAAGGTATACCTACCGATCTGCTTGTCTCGACACATACGAGGTACTCAACGGTAAGGCAAAATTGTGGTGTACAAGTGCAGATTTGGGCCATGCTAACATCCCGATGCGGGGCATGCCTGTTCCAGCGGGCATCGATTATACCGCTACTCAACCATCCCTGACCCAAGAGCTTGCAACCCAGATTGCAAGTAAAGGGGATTTTGCAAAGTGGATTATCTTAGGAACAGATCCTGTTGAAATATTTACCGATACTTATAACCTGAACGACAGACCAGGGTATAGTCAATTTGAAACCTTGATTTGAAGCTATCATTCTACCGGCTGGATCAAGGCAGTGTCTTTCAAGTGGAGGTTTAGCGTTTGGCGAAGTGACCAATTGATTTTTATGTAGCCAGATATCCGGAGTAAATATTTCCAGTTTCGCTGAGCTCAAAGCGGGTATACAGTTCTTGGTCGAAGTCTACACCTCCTTGAAGCTAGTCTTCAAATGCCGTACCTCTCTTGATGAGATGTCAAGACGTTCGAATACGCAGCTGTTTTGGGAGCCAGGACATAGATACATTAAAAGGAACTGCGAAGCCGACCAGCTTGCAAAAGTTGGCACGCTCTTGCGGGAAGTATTCCCCAGTTTCCCAATTTGCATTTCGATGGAAGCTGGATAGTCTTTGGCGGAAGAAACTTTCTGTGCAATCGCAAAACAATTGTGGAGAACTTTCGGCATTAGTGGCTTAAGGGAGCTTCTTGAATTAATGCCTAGTACTATACTCTTCGCGAAACGAATTCAACGGTCGAATCCCATAAAAAAAGAGCTTTTCAATTCGTCAGTAAAGCTCTTTTTGTATGGGATTTGACCGTTGAATTCGTTTCGCGAAGAGTATAGTACTAGGCATAAGAAAGGATTTCTTTCGCGCAGTGGTGGCTGTCTTAACTGAATATTATTTGTAAGCAAGTCCACAGCACGGCCAGGTGCCTCCTAAAATGACTTGTGTTGGTGATGTAGATGCAAAAAGAAGGAGGAAACAGTATTAAACCTCCTGTGCGAATGCCCAGGGCTTGCTCGAGCAGTCCCTGGGAGAATAGTTATCCCAATTCAAGAAGCTTCCGTAGACTTTAAGATGATCACCTTGTTTACCAAGGACTCGGGTTGCTCTCCATTTAATAAGACTTGTGCACGAGTAAATATGGTACCACAATGGGCTTATGTGTGCCTAATTATGCCTTCTCTGGAGTCTAACTGGAGGAGGTAGCAGCGGAAGCTAACCTCATCTAAAGATTGATTCTGTCTTCAAAACTAGGTCATAATGTATCGTGAGTTTCGCTCTTCGGAATTGATAAACTATATAAAAAAATTAGATAGAAATTCAAAACGTCACAGCAAAAATTGTTCATGCTTATTCTGTACCCCCAATTTTATTTCTTAATACATATTACGAGTATTCATTATATTACGATATCGCATCATCTTAGTTGTCTACCACTGATCATTAACGATTAACACATTCGCAAGACATGCTTGCAAAAAGTAACTGTATGTCCACATGTAGCCACATATGGATGGATCAAGTGAGAACACTCAAAAGTAGTTAATGTCTACAAATCGATCATTGATTTTATATGACATTTTCAAGGTGAAGATTCGCAGTGGGAGATCTAGCCTGAAACAACATTCATAGACAGAGGCGCAATAGATATAGCGCTTGATATAGATGTATGCTTACAAAGAATATCTGACTTATACCATTATCTTGATCGATAAAAAACCTGATGCCTTTGGTGTATAATTTGAATCGAACTCAAAGAAGGTACCAATTTCAATTTGTCACTATGATTAGCTGATAATATAATTTATTTCTTAATAATTTTTTTTTGTTGTTTCATACTACTTGGCATACATGGCGGTATTTCGGTTAGTAATTGCATTTTCAATACTACGATAACCGCCAAATTTATAAGGAACTAATTAATGATCATTTTCAAACGCCGTCACGTACATTGTGAGTTCAAATCAAAAACACAACGAAACTATGTACATTCCTACGCAATCGAATCAGATTTGAAATTCTTGGCACGTAACACGTGTACTTACATGTTAACTTCTCGTTTTTTCAATTAGATACATTCAGGTTCTTTTTATGTCATATATCATTTAATATTCATTTAACTCAACTGAGAAAAAAATATTTCTAAAGTTGCAGGATATTTATATCTAACTTAAATTAAATGAAAGCCATTTGTAGCCAAGCTGTATAATTTTAATGGCTCGTTTTAATATTTGTTGTCACTTCATTCTTATGTTCCAACATGAACAGAGACCGCAATTTCCGTTTGCAACTGAATTTCGCACACCTGACTACAATCGGGGATTCACGCAAGTCCGTTGTTACAGTCGACCAACGATGGGTTAAAAATGGAAATTTATGCATGTATGCGTGTGACATTCCAGCAGTGTTAAGAAAAATTGTTTCTTCCTTCAAAGCAGAAAATGATGATGTCCTCCATTGAACCCGCACCTATCGTTAACTGCATATGCGATGGTGCGTTCCGAGACAAACTTGTTGTCTTCGATAGTTTGATGACTTCTATGCAACAACGTTCGTGGTAATTTCGTAAAGGCCACCCTGTTATCCATGTGGTGACTACGGATCACATGTGTGTGATGATGATGACATCACGGCGACATTGGATGAAATGTGTAGAGAAAAAAATATTACTGCAGAAATAATGAAAAGTTCTGCAAGCCAAATTGTTTCTTCCTTTGTTTGCCACTTGTTGCCATCATCCTGCAGCATATGTTGCATTATTTGATGTATGGTCAGGTGGCAGCAGCACAGTAGGAACAGGATCATGTGCTACATGTGCACATGTCATAAATACGAAATACATTCGATGAGGTGCGACGTGGAAAAAGATGGAAAAAATGCACAAGAACTGCAGCCATGCTGTATATTGTTAAATATTGATGCTATCACCTGAAGACGCAAAGGTTAATGCGCCGAAGATTGCCGATGGAGTTTATAGTGTCGCTGGAGATTTCTTTTGCATGCCGAGCTGATCGTTTCAGATTAAGCCGGATGATAGGGACGCGGTGAAGCGGTGAAAACGGCAGTTAAATTGAATTGGATAAAGAATAGGATTATGATGGACGATAGAGGATTTGGATGCGAGGAAACACTAATGAATGAATGGGTTTTGTAAAATTTATGGAAAAACCATTTACGATGCTGGCAATTTTCATGCCATTGGCAATGAAACGATCAAATGAAAATACTTTATTGTTGCCAAGACTAGCGTAAAACCTGCATGCATTCTAGAAAATAAAATTTAGATGCTTATGTTGAAAGTTATATTAGGTTGCACAAGCTATGATGCAAAGAGGATATAAAATGAAGCAAAGCGCATGGTGTGGCCATGAGTCGGTATACGTAATAAATGATGCCACACGTGGTGTGCTTGCAATTAAAACTTAGAAGTATATGCAATAACGCATAAACTTTTACGTTAATTTGAGAAATTCTATGCTCAAGATTAAACACATTGCTTTATATTGCACAAGCTGCACTAACTTGCTGACATGAAACTTAGTAGTGGAAAAATGAGTCAAGTAAACAGCAAACCAAAGCGTTCTAAATAATATACGAACATATATGTATGCAGGTAAGTATGCAAGTTATTCTTGTATGAGAACTAGTGTAATAAAAACTATCCAAAATGGATTTAAATTATACAAGGGATAATTTTTAAAAGGTTCAAGGAATTCAGAACCATGTAAAAAGTGTGAGAGGCCAAAGCTCGAAATGCCGGTTGGTTTTACCATCGTAGGAGTGCATGTCGACTCCTCGATACGTTTTGATTCCCAAGCAGAAACGAGTTACGCAAAAGAAGTCATAAAAAGGTCGAGAATAAGTCAGTGAAAACATCTGACAAGTAGACTGGCGGTGATGAAGAAAAAAAACTCTGCATCGAGGCAATTCACTTGTACAAAAACGTATTTTAACATTAATTTCGTTTGGATAGCTCCACACGATGAACGGGCTGCTACTAATTGGAATGCCCAATAAATTTACTATAAATTTTGAAATGACTAAGCACACATCTTATTCATCAGATGGGGCTTCTTGTGACAAACGGACTGATTTTATTTAAATATTTTGGAAAATGGTGGACTAATGTTTATGTATTTTCAAGTGATTTTAACGTTTGAATCGAAAAAAATTGAAATCGACAAATTGAATCGCAAAAAGTCTAGCGCATCAGAACCGCTAGAAAACTCATTTTCGAAGAAGTTATCTTTGAGGAATATAAAAATGTGTGAAGACGTTATACACTTCTTTGTAGAATCATATCAATCATTTCTTACTCAAAAGAACAAATATAATTTTCTGACAGCATTTTCTATGACACAAATGATGAAAACGTTCAGTGCTGGCAACATTTGCCCAACACAGCAGCAATAAATCTACCATAACCTGCTCGTGCTTAATCAACCTACCCTTGAATTTCATTTTCATCCGAGGATTTCATCGAAAGTTTCAGCAATGAAACTATGTCTGCGGTTGCCATCCGAAAATTTTTCAAAACTCGGAACATTTAAATATCTAGTGCTTATTTTATTGTAAATGCTTTGCTTATGAATAGAAAATCGAAGCATCTGTTGGGGCGACATTTACGAAATTGTCCGGTGCTGGCAATCATGTGCTAGCACCATAGCTGGTTCACGTTGTGTTAAACCCACCCTATGAATTTCGTTTCGATTGAGTAGCTGTAAGTTATAGGAGTGAGTTTTATTTTAGGGTTACCATCGTTCAAACTTTTTAAATTTTTGAAACGTAAATATTTGTTGTCAATTGTCATTGCAGGATCATTCCCATTTGGAAATTTTATGACATCGCTCCATAAAGAAATGTCAATAAATTACGAAATTCATCATAGCTGGCAACCCTTTCACGGTTTTTAAACGAAATTCCTACAGAATTAGAAATGTATCAAAATCTACTTATCACATGAATTTCGTTTTGATTTCGTTACTGCATCGGAAGTTGCAGGGAAAACATTTTTATTTTCCTGAGCAAATTTACAATATTTAGGACACAAAAATTGTCGTAGCTGGCGTCCCTATACTAATTTTTCAACCAAATTTCTATGAAATCTATCTTAGATTAAGGTTCATTTATTGCGTGAATTTTGTCAAAATCTGGTGGCTAAATCGGAAGCTATAGGCCAAAAACCAGTTTTTTCTCAGCGATTTTTCCAAATGGCACCACTGCCACAGTGTTGTCCGTATTTCAAAATCACTTCTATGAGACCTGGTCCTAGCTAATTTCAACATGTCCTGTAAATTTCATATTGATCGCATTATTCAATCGTCAGTTCTCGTGAACAGAAGTTTTGAGTGCTGAAAATAGAGGTAATTTGATCACGGGTTGCCGTTCTTGTTTACCGCGGGTGGACTAAAGTCAAAATTTATCAATAATTTGAATTGATTTTCAAAAATCAAAAATTTTTCAGGATTGATTTCAAGGATTTTTTTTAGGAGCCTGCTGTAGCTACATAGTTGCCCGCACAGTCATGTGTGCTAAATTCTAGTCTACATCAATACGCTCTGAAAATTTCACAATGATCCATTGCTTTTCTTAGAAGTTATGACAAATTGAAATTTGAAAATAAAATCATTGCTTACTTTTAGGCACTCAGCGCCTACACAAGGCTCGAAATTTCCACTTCTTTATCATAAGCAAACTTAAAACATAATAAGTTTTCATTCCTAGTACTTTTTTTTAAACAAATAATGGAAAAACAAATTGGAGATGTAGGAGTACCTGCAAATTCACTGAAATGCCCGCCGCCGCCAAAAGGTTTAAGATATCTGAATTCTAGCAAGTCATGGACCTATTTGTTATATACATCTATGTCCTCCGAAAATTTCAGTTCAATCGGATCGGCCACTCCAGAGATGATCTCCCTTATTCACTTTGCTGATGTATATACGAGGGTCCATCAAATATAAACGAGAATTTTATTACCATGCCTACTAGAGTTTGAATTTCGCGCTAATATTTGTAGGTGGTGTTAGTAGTACTATAAGCAACAACTAGCCAACTTCATGGCATTATCCAGTGAATACAGCAGTCCGAAGCAAGATGAGCGAGAGACGGGTTCACCCGTCCGTTGCGCAACGCATCATCATTCGGTTTCTGGCAGTAGAAGGGGTTCGGCCATCTGAAATTTTGGAGAGATTGCGACAACAGTTCGGGGAAAATACTTTATCGCAACCCAGAGTATTTTATTGGCATAAAACATTCTCCACGGGAAGGAAAAACGTGGAAAATGCGGCCCATCCTCGACGCCCCCGGACAAGTTTGACGGATGCAAACGTTCGCGCTGTTGAGAAAATGTTAAAGTCCGATCGTCGCATCAAAATCGGTGAAATCGTTGCAGAACTCAATATTAGTTACGGCAGTGTACAAAAAATCATCAGGGATACACTTGGATTTCGAAAAGTATCCGCTAGATGGGTCCCGCGCCTTCTTACAAAAGAACAGAAAAGAAATCGTGAAGCCATCTGCAAGCAACATCTGGAGCGCTACCAAGTAAGTGGAGACACTTTTTTGAATTCCATTGTGACCTGCGATGAGGCTTGGGTACATCACTTCACCCCAGAAAGTAAACGATCGAGTAAGCAGTGGCGCCGACCAGAGGAGGGTGCTCCAATCAAAGCCAAAAGCCAACCATCTGTTGGTAAAGTGATGATCACTGTTTTTTGGGACGCTAACGGCATTTTGCTTATCGACTTTCTTCATGATCGACGTACGATCAATGCAGAATATTACTATGGACTGCTTGATCAGGTCAAGGCCTCATACCGATCGAAAAGACGAGGAAAACCGATCAGGAACGTCATCTTTCTGCAAGACAACGCGAGACCCCATACGGCAAAGCGAACGATCGAAAAATTGGACGAAATCTCATGGAAAACTCTGAAACACCCGCCTTACAGCCCGGACTTGAGTCCCTGCGACTTTCATTTGTTTGGGCCTATGAAAGACGCACTTGGCAAGCAGCGTTTCGACGACAACGATAGCCTGGAATCGTTCGTGCGATACTGGCTGATGACACGCTCTCGTTCATTTTACGATCAAGGGATCAAAAAACTTGTTTCGCGTTGGGAAAAATGCGTTTCGAAAGGGGGGGACTACGTAGAAAAGTAATGTAAACACATCACTTTTTTATCTGTATGCAATAAATTTTTATAAACAAATTCTCGTTTATATTTGATGGACCCTCGTATATATATATATATATATATATATATATATATATATATATATATATATATATATATATATATATATATATATATATATATATATATATATATATATATATATATACATATATATATACATATATATAAATCTATATATATATATATATATATATATATATATATATATATATATATATTTATGGGACGAATTTTCGGCGAAGCGAGTTTAATACGAATTTTATAAGAAAATTATTAAGAATATAACATGCCCATGAATTTATGGGCAACCAACCATGGAACAAGCCTTTGCGTTGGCACTTTTTGAAATAGGTGTCTGAACCAGATCAGAGATAAATTGGATTTTAGCCACTCCACATTTGCACTTGTTGATTGTGAACGAAGTCTGTACCAATTTCAAACCTTCAGACCCATAACGTGCTGCAAAGAGAAAACTTTGTTTTTATCAACGGGAAATCGATTGACAAACCCAAAAACCTCTTGGCTCAAAAAGATTATTGAATATCGAACGGCTCAGTAGAAAATGGCCTCTGTGTCCACGAGAAATATACCAAATAACTCATTGAGAAGTCTAAGCTGGAATAAATATTGCGATCCAGTCAGTTCATCGGAGTTTTAAGTTAGATAGGGTTGGTAGTTACTTTTTAGTCATAAAATATACCAATCAAGAATAGTGTGAATAAGGTAAAAGAGTATTCTAAAAATAATGTGCTGGTTGGACTATTGGTAAAAGAGAAAGTTTAAGGAGAAAGCGCATCAATTTCAAGTTCATTCATCATCAATGAAACTCAAAGACAACTCATAAAGAAATGGATGTAAGTAGGTAAGTTCTGCGGCTGCCCCTCTAAATAGACATAGCGTGTAACCACTTTGGAGTGGGGAGCAATCTTGAGTCTTTGCCAAACTGGGAGATCTTTTTTGACTCCACCGAAGCTATTTTGGTAAGGGTCGTGAAGAACTATGAGCCATGAAACTGCTTTTTTTTCTTATTACAGCTGGGCAAGAACTGTTTGGTAGTCCTCGCATCTAAAGTTAAAATATTAAATCAGTGATAAATATAAATTTAGATCAGTGGAAAATATTTATACAGGATGACACAGAATAACGGCAATTTTTGAACTGCGTAGTGGCAGCGCTGCAAGATAGTGACCTTGAGCAAGTATACACTTTGCCATTATAGTAGCCATGCATCAGTGGATCGGGCAACAGCGTGCGTTTGCCATAAAAATGTTTTATAAAAACAATGATAGTTTGGAAGCTGGGCAGAGAGAGTTTCAAAATTTTTACAACATAGGACGTCATGGTTTCGTCTCATAAAAACACGCCATAAAGATTTGGATCAATAACTTTGAAGATACTGGGATCTACCCTAAATAAGAAACCAACAGAAAGACCAAAAAGTGCCCGGACTCCATGGAACATTGATCTTGTACGCGAGTCTGTTTTACGGAACCCACGGCATTCAATTCGTACGCAACCAGCTGTGGTTGAAATATCCCGGGTGAGTGTTCGCAGAATTCATTTTTCATCCATATATGCTGCAGATATTGCAACAACTCAAGGAAAACGATTACCAGCTGCGATTAGAATTCTGTCAACAAATGATAGCAAACATTAGAGGTCTGTTCGCGTACTACGATTAATTGCAATTAATTGCAATGAAGCCGTTCCCGTACGCCGTTTTACTGAAAACTGAAAATTTCCCCTCTTTCAATAAATTTCAGTAGGGTCTGAGCTACTGAAAAATACTGAAAATTGTCAAACGGGATGGCGCGAGTACAAATTTTCAAATGTGCGCGGCAAGCAACATATTTTTAGCGTAATGTTGTTATGAAGGTCGAATATTTTTGTGGCGATAATTTACCACCGCTTAGAATGACTTTATAATCACTATTGTTCTCCCAAAAACCGGCAACTGACACTTTTGTTTGTCAATTTTCACGAAATACAATGAGAGCGTTTTCGTGAATTAAGAAACCTGGTTCCATCAAGACGGAGCAACAGTACACACTACACGGCAATCAACGGAAACTGTGCGAGAATTGTTCGGTAGCCGTGTGATCTCAAGATTCGGTAACGTTCCCTGGCCCCGCAGATCGCTAGATTTGTCCGTTTGTGATTTAGTATAGTAAAGTGTACACGTCTCGAACAAGAGCTGTTGAAGAGTTAAAATAGAAAATTCAGGATGGAATTCAAAGTAGCCCAGCTGAACTGTTGCAGCGGTCAATAGCCGTATATATTACCAGGATCGGCTTGGACTGGCTTGACGTGGAACGGATTGAAATGAAACTTCAAAGTAGGTTTTTGGTGTGACTGGATTAAAGTGGATTAACCGAATAAAATGCAGCTAGTTCTACTAAAGTGAAGTATATCCCATCGTAACGTCACATATATGAATAGAATTCAAGTGGGCTTCACATTTTTCAATCCTCAATACATCAATCCGCGTCTTTTAACGCCCAAGTCGATCCAATCCAGTAAAATTTCGTGATCGGATCGACTTAACTCAAATCAATTCACCGCGCGTATACAACGTGGTTTGACTAATTCTAAGCCAGTTTGAAACCACGTTATAAACGAGGCTAATGAGGAATCTCAACGACAGATATAAAGAATGCATTTGTACAGGTAAACGGCATCTAA
Organism: Nemotelus nigrinus; assembly: GCA_947369275.1. NCBI lineage: Eukaryota > Metazoa > Arthropoda > Insecta > Diptera > Stratiomyidae > Nemotelus > Nemotelus nigrinus. The sequence goes on along the minus strand of OX376372.1, from coordinate 162,447,651 downwards.
AGGGCGTAATTTTTCAAAGATGATAAATTCCATTGATGTTTCTTAAATTGCAAATTTTAAGGCTTTAATTACTAGGAATAAAATGTTTTTCTTCTATCACTCTTGGTTTTATTGCATTTTAAAAAGTTCCCGTTTTTTTGCCACCCTGTATCACACCCAACTCCGTCATTCAATTTTGAGCCGTTGGTATGTCCACAACATATGCTCGTAGGGTCCTTTCTCCTTGACGTTTGGACAATAGTACAATAGATGTCCGCTCGAACCAACATATCCTGCACCAAAATTTTAGCATGGCACCGGTCTGCCCTAGTCTAGAGATCGCCATCATGTATTCTTATCGCAGCGTATTTCGCGCGTTTCAAGCCAAGCAGTATCGGAGTGCTTTTGTTGGGGTTGAATGCAGCACCTTAAATAAGCCAGCTAACCTACGTACCTGTTCTATCAACTTTTTTCACAGCCTTAAATATGGCTGGTCATTAAACTACTGTTCCGTACGACCTGCAGGGTATAGTAGTGAAATTGTTGAACGATAGTGTACACTTGGCAGGCCACAGGAAACATCACCAAATCGTTTCAAGTTTCTTCACACGACTAAAGTGTGATGAGCATCGGTGGGAGGTCATTAGAGATTTTAAAATGATTGCATTCCTGATAGGCTCTCATGGTGGATCTACGAAGTTCCTTTTGCTTCAGGACAGCAGGGACACTGATTCACACTACCATACGTAGGACTGATCATTGTGAAAAGCGTTTTTAGTTGTGGGAACCACTGGTGAACAAAACAAAGGTGCTGATGCCAAGATGTCACATTTAATTGGGGCTAATAAAGCAGTTTGTTAAAGCTTTTGACACTAATTCCGCAGATATCAAATGCATCAAGTACCTCCTTTCTACGCCCTCTGGGGCTACAATGATGCCCGGTATATTCATTGGAATACATGTGAAAAAGGTTGTTTGGAAAGACGCTGACCAGAAAGGAAAAAGTAGCTGCGCGGCAGTAGTTAAAGGTTTTCTTGGGAATGATGAGCAGCTGCCTGAAATTCTGGTTTAGAACTATGGTGAGATGGGTTAAAATCCATGAACTTAAGCTCACTTGGATTACTTCAAGCGGAACTTGGAAAAATACTCAGAGGAGATCGGCGAATATTTCCATCAGAATAATCTGGCCCTCGAACGTCGATGACAAGAATAGCACAATAAGAAAACGATAGGAAGCTAAATATGAAGGCTGATTCGTGTCGTTTGTTTAGGATATACAATTTTTTAGGATATGCAAAACATAAAACTCATAAAAACTTTAAGTAAAATTTTGGATAGTGGTACCATTCCTAGATGAAATTAGTTCCGTCTCAAAGTATTGCACAAGAAATGCAGGCTACAATTTGCGGTATACTTAAAAACCACGTATTTAACATTTAAATAAAAGAATACCAAAAATATATTCATCGCATCTTATATTAACCGATATCTTGGAAAGATGTTTCACTGTTTCTTGGGTTCATCGAACTTTTCAAAGGAAATATCCAGGCGAGACAGTACTTGTGGCTAGAGAACACCTTCTACAACTACCATTCAGTATGATTTCGGAGAAGTTAAAAATGTAAATGAAAGGGGGCTATGATATAGCCTGGAGCACACTAAGCTATGAATTAACCTAGCCTTCAATAGGTATCTGATAAAAATCAGGGGCAACTTGATGCGTGAAACTAATCATTTCACACTCATCAACAAATTTCGAGTATTAAAAAGGACTCTCTACTCAGTCATGTATTCAACTGGGTAAAGCACAGGCTTCTTGTGTGTGGGGTCCCTGGTTCAAATCCAGGTTCGGACGAGGGACCACATATCAAGCTTTGAGTTCACCTAGCTCCAAATAGGTACCTGAGTTAACTCAACGGTGATGTGAGTCGTGAAACTAATCACCCCACACTCTCTCATACATTGATTGTAAATGTCTGAATCAAAATCTCTACCCGCTCCAACCCCTAGATCTGATAAACATTGTCGTGCGTTACTTTACTGTACTACTGTCTCCATTTCCCCAAGACTTCCAATGGGTTGTGGTGGCGCAACTTTGCTTTGCCCTCTGCGTGCTGAATTTTTAATTATGAACCCATTGCTTACAACAGCTTTGTCCTCATCATCACGAATGAAACAAATAATGTCAGAATGAGGTGCATAAAGTTATAGTACACCGTTATAGTAAAAAAAACCCTTTCACTCAAGCACACTAGTTTTCTAATATGCATGCAAAGCGGTCTCGTATTTTAGTAACTGTTGACGGCCAGAATACAGTTTTTTTCCTGAAGAAAAACGCTGCTCCTCGAGTTTCTGTTTTCAAAATAGTTTAATATCAATATATTGTGGAAATAAAATCGCATATTATTCTGTAATTTTAAATACTTGAAGCGTGTTATATGATGTTGCGACAGATCACGGGTGCACTTCAACAAATGTTGCTCTGGGAAATGTTGTGAGCTCTTACTAGACAGTATAATTTAAGTTTAACGCTTTCATAATTAAAAAAAAAAAATAACAGAAAAAAGTGTTATGACTAGATATGCATTATACTTTATTTCCTGTATTGTAAATAAGCCTGCAATACTTTTACCTTCTCACGAATACTGCCATATAAGCATGACGGAAGATCCTATAAATCACTATATTTGATTTTTACTACAGAGTCATGTGTATGCAAATGTTTTGTTTTCCACAGATTTCCTTCAGTTCACTTTATTTCAAGGCTCAATGGAGCATTGTACAGAAGTAAAAGTACTCTGATGCATTCAGCCTTCAAATTGAACTTTGTTTGTAATGCAATAGATTTGGCATTTCATTATCGCATTTCATTTTTTCCTTGTGCACTGTCTAGACAATTATTTTTGTGGTTTTCATTTTTCAATTGTATTTGTGATTCCAACGTATTGCTCCTTTCTTCGGTTTCGAATCAAAAGTTCTACACAAACTCACGTGAAAATTTACGAAAAATCAAACCGATAACAAACAACATTAAGTCAGATAAGATATAATATTGGTGTTTCCGTGATAAATGTACTTTGTTTCAACCTAATTTTTTCATGAGCACCCATCGATTTCATAGCTATATGATTTTTCTTTTGACCGATAAGAAGACAGTTAAGTTTGAAAAACAATAATTCTATTAATATATGAAAATATAAATTTCTTGAGTAATTATCTGATGGATTAGAATTCCATAGATACAACTCATTTTACCAGTTAATCTTTCAATAGGAAAATCAGGTAGATAAATACATTCAATTGTTGACAGAAGAATTAACGTAACTTTAAGTGTCTGTCTTATTCTTTGTGCTAATAAAGAATGACGTCATTGTCATCTAAGTATGTACCTGTTGATCGTGAAATGAATATATAAATCAATTTGCGAACCAGTCCCATAGAGCCCGTGATTGTGTCTTGTCGCAAAGAACACACAATAAGTACATATTTAAATATAATATATGAACATATGCTTTTGAATGGAGATAGCTAAGATATGCAGATATGCGGATTCAAATTGCTTACCGCCAATGTCAGACATTGTCTACTTAAGCAGTTTGGCACGGTTATGAGAATGATAAATGTCGCATTCAGTTATGTAATGAGTAAGAAATTTTTACATTTGACAATTGATTCAGACAGTTTGACAATTTGAAATTTGTGATGGGATGCAAAGACGAGTCGTTTACAACTTAGCGAAGGACTATAAGCAAAAATTATAGATTTGAAAACTCTTTTTCTAAGAAATCCATAAGTCATCCAAAATTCAAAACAAATACAGTCAGAGCTAAGTAAGCCCAATGGTGACACTGCAGAGTCAACCAGAAAGAAATTGCAAATTACGGGACATTGTACGTTCTTGCAAAGATGATACGAGAAAGCCATTAAATTCCGAAGCAAGAGAGAAACCCCTAGTAGGCACCAACAGATTTTATAGGTAAGCTTTGAATGATTAAGAAGTGGTACAAGGTGAAATTGCATGGAGTGCATCCAGATTATAAATAAATAAATAGATTATCTCTAACACTGTGACCTAATGGGCCTATTGTGTCTTTCGAGCGTTATGTCTTATAGGGTATACAGGCTTTTTATGAACCTGGGAATGCCATCGCAGGGGACTACTTATGTTACATGTGGAGATAACCGCGGAGCCAGGAACCTGTTGTCTTTGCCTCGCTATTGCTGAGCAGTGTGATTTTGTTGCACATTCTCTTCCGTTTTTCCAAAGTCTCAGCCACAGCTGTCTTTCCCCTCACCTATTATATTGAGGAACTTTTTGCACGAAAAGTGGCCTGTCAAGGTTTCGAAGAAGACTCTTATACCACTTTTGCATGGAGCTGCTGCTTCTTTTTTTATGGAAGCTGTAGAAGTCTTTTAGGTGTCCCAACCCCTCCAGATTAATCCAGTAGCTTTCGACCTTTTTATGGTTCATGTTTTGATATTCCTCTCCGTGTTGTTGATAAATCCAAAGTATAGAAAAGGACCAATTTGGAGCAGTGTCAGCTTCCTCGTTTTCTGGACGTTCTTCATGGCCAGAGATCAATATAAGTTCGAGACTGCTTTATGCTCCTATTTCATTTAGGGCTTATGACTGACTGAATTTTTGAAATGAAAGCTACTTAGCTATCCAAAAGAAAAAATAGAACACAAAAAGCATCACAATTTTTTGTGTGTTTTATGCGTGATCATAAGTATGACAGATAATTTCACATGAATGATGAAATACCAAAAATGAAATGGAAACTGTTTTCGTGTCTATTTACTTTCGACAAGTTCATACTTTAGTGTAAATAATAAAACGTTCAATCAAGCGATACATCGATATCTCGTTCTCTGTTTGTGTCCGACCCATTCCTCGTGGATTTATGCATCGCTACTAGTGAAATTTCTCTTGCAATTCATTCCTCTTAACTTAATTCTATGCCTGATATATGTTAATTCAGAAGTACCAAAATTAGCGCCACAACATCTGTACCAAATCAAATTTGAAAATGAAAGTTGTCGATCCCTTGCTACTAAGTGCTCACCCACCGAAAAGGAACCTCAAACTGGCTGTCAGCCACCGTCTGCCATTGGGTGCATTTTCCAGATGTACCAACCACACCATGGCGATTTGTACTTTCTCAAGCAGCTACACAATTCGAAAGGCTCATAGCAAAGTCAAAAGTAGGAAAGACATTGCAGATGATAATGTTAAAACGAATAGCACTCTGAATAGATTTAGGAGCGTGTGGTACCGTTGTGTGTGAAAAATAGCTTGAGGTAAAATGGCTTGTATGTAGCTAACTGGTGAAGAAATTAATTAAACACCAGGTGTTAAGGTACTAGTACACTTTAGAAGGCAAAAATATGACCATTTTCCAAGAAATTTTTTCTCAGACATTTTCTTAAATATGAACATGAATCTTTTTTTATAATATTATTTGATATTTGAAAAATACAAAAAAAAATTTTGTTTTATTTGATTATTTATTTTTCTCTTTTATAAAGGGCGCTAAGATCATGTTCTGAAAAAAATCATTACTCCACGGCGGACAGATAATCTATGAATTGGTAGGTTTGAAACAAAAAATTTCAACAGGGTTTTAAAAACTAAGGTCTCTTACATCGTAATTTACCACGGTTTTTAAAAACCAAAAATTAAAAAAGAAATGGCGGACTTGTGAGAAAAAAATGTCAAAAATCGAACCTTTTTTTCCTAGTTTCTTTAACGCCAAAAATTTGTTTTTGATTTTCTTTGTCATATTCTGGTATATTACGATGTAAGATACTCTAACAAATAAAACGCCATACATTTTTTTCAAAATTGGTTCGGTGAATCCGGAGATTATCTGTCCGCCGTTTTAAAAAACCTTGTTTCGAGAAAAACGTGTTTAAAGTTTTTGTTTTTCATTTTCTTTATTAGACATTGCATGCGCTCAAAGTCAATATTTATAAATTAAAGTTTCGAATTTGGAAAAAATATTTCAGGAGGTCATTTTTGAAGTTATATTGAGTCGAAAAATGCAATAACAAAAAAATCGATTTTTTTTAAATCTATAAAGTGTACTAGTACCTTAGGGCTAATAATTCCTAATTGATATATTAATTTTTGGCAGCAAGAGCTGGTTAGCAGTGCAAACTCATGTCAGTTCGCACTTATGAGCGTACCTTTCAAAGACCTATTTTGAGTTGATATAATGTCATAACGCAAGATGTTATTCTGTGTTGTGGTGATTTTGACCTGAAAAACAACGAACTCCCGGGCCACCTGAAAAAATCTAATATGCCGAATTGCCAGCATTGGTGGACGAAGGCGATATTCAAACTCAACAATTTATGACAAAAAGGCCGTCAAACTATTTATGATAAACTGCATGCAATCAAAAGGTAAGAAAATTTGCACCACATCATTTAAACGACAAACAAATGGACAAGCGCCAAACAGTGTGCGAATTTTCCTTTTTTCGGTAAGAAAAAAAATCGGATTGTTGCTGGAGATGACAAAATGTATTTGGTTCGTAAACCAGAAACGCAAAAAGGCTGAAGCTGACCCAGGACAACCACCAACAACATTCGTAAGTCCGAATAAATTTGGAAGAAAAACAACTCTATGGATTTGTGAAGATCAAAAGGGTTTCGTTTATCATGAGCGTTCAAAATCAGGTCAAATAGCTAATACCAATCGCTACCAACAAAAAATGATCAATTTACCATGCATTAAACGAGATGCGCCCAGATTAGACTACGAAACACAGATCAGTGATTTTGTAGTGAAAGTGAAAGAGGTCAGATGCACCATTTCTGCGCTTAGTTGGGGACTTTTGCCCCACTCCCTTTATTCACCAGAATTGGCCCTTTTTGGTTATTACTTGTTTTCATCGATATACTTTGTACTTTCCTAGAAACACCTTAACAATTACAAAGATGTCGAAAAGTGGCTTTATGACTAGATCTTCTCAAAAACTGTGAAGATTTTCCTGGAGGGGATGTTTCCATTTAAAGGAAGAGTTGCAAAATATATAGCTAGTCATGGAAGAAAAGCACTTATTTTCTTTCTTTACTTTTTCATTGACCCTCTTCATAGATCGAGAAGTTCCATAGTGTGACCAATGTTAAAGCTTGTCCACAACTGTCTGGCGATCGCACAGAAAGCTTCTTCCAAAAAGGACTTTACAGGGTCCTTTAAGTACTTTTGTTTGATGATCAGTTTGACTGAAGCTATAAGAATGCCAATCAAGAAACTGCAGAGCACGTGCCAGCTTTTGGAAGTTGTTTCCTAGTTTCTACAGTTTCTCTTAATGTCCGGATATACGGCTAAAAACGCTGCATGATGCAATGTCACGAGATCTCGTTAAAAGACGTGTGGCATTCAAGAAATAGCTTTGAGAAGGTGTAAATCGTAACAAGGAACTGCATAACCATATGCCTGTCATTGGAAATGCAAATATTCACTCCGAATACCTCACTATATAAGAGCCAATTGGCCACATAGAGAATTGCCAAAATCTCCGACTGAAAAGCACTTCAGTGGTCCGGCAGGCGAAAGGAAAGCTTCAAGCTAAGAAGGTCAGTGGAAAATATACTACGTCCACTCTATTTTTCAGTTTGTTGTTATCGTTATATATTTTCATCACATCTGTTACTAGGGTTAGACTTCTCATCCACTCTTCTCTACTCAGGACTTGGGTTCGAAGCCTCTGAGACAGCGATGGACAACTGTATAATCAACAACAGTATAATGGATAAAAGTATAATTGATGTCCGCTGAAACAGGTTTGCCTTGCAACAAGATTTAGGCATGACCCAGGTCATTCCTTGTTGAATGGCTACCACATTTTAAAACTACCGCTACGCACTTTGCAAGTTGCGAGATAGGCAAATGGGTAGGAAGCCAATGATAGAGCAGATGGAGTGTTTTCGTTTGGGTAGTACAGAGAGCCTCCGTTATAAAAAAGGCTGGTAACCTACGTACTTTCTCATTCAATTTCTGATTTACAGCTTTAAGTGCAGCTGACCACCAAACTTCTGTCCGGTGTACCAGAACAAGCTCCACTATACTCTTGGATTTACACTAAGATAGGGAGTAATATAATATAAGGATTTGAGCGAACTGACTTCAGTCTATTTCGAGTTTCATATGCCGCGACTAAAGTGAATAATCTTCATATGATAGTAAATTTTTACCAGTGTAATATGACTAGAATCACGACTCAATCAACCTCTGATTCACTCGGATATCTTTTCACAGCAACACGAGCTTAGATTTTAACTAAAATCGTTCAGACTATTAGCCAGTGATCTGTCTTTTAGACAACATCCTCCTCTATGCTACTGCATTGAATCGATGCATTAAGTGCGTAGAAAATAATTATATATAGTAGATTAAAAATTTGATTATTTATTGCACTTTGTTCTCCTCATGAATAATTCAAAATCAAGCTAATAATCAAAGTTAAGTTTCATCGAGTTCTATCCAGTGTAAAAATTTTCGAAGTGAGGTTGGTATCATCAAAATGAAAAAAAACATTCCAAAGAATCTCAAATATGGTAAATAATCATGATTAATGTTTGTCTGTAGATTTATTTCAAATCGGTGACGACACACTTTCGAAAGCCCCGTAAATAAAGTTTATAATGCCTATTATAACAACCAAAAAGAGAAAATCAGTTTTGAGTTTGGAAAACTAATTGGATGAGTCAGTAGATTTACATGAATTTTCATACACGCAGTCATCACAATTATACTTTCCATGATTTATTTATTCAAACTCTATTGTCGTTGTTTGGACTGGCTCGGATTAAAAGTGTTATACGATTGTTGCAATTAGCCGGCGTAACCAACCGTTGGTGTAATAAAACTGCGTTGAAACGAATACTGTTTTCCGGCCAACCGATAATGAAAAATGAGTTTGTGGGCGTGATTTTCAATGCTGTCTGCACATGATAATTTGTGTTGGATATTCAATATGTCATAGCTATCACAGAGATATTTAGAAATACTAAATAAAACATTTCTAAAGATGTAAATTGCCGCATAAATTCTACTTCTTTGAGCAGATAAGCGCTTTAAAACTTTCCACCACTGTAAATTTTAGAGTTTGCATCCTTCAATGCAATTATGTAAATAGTGGCTGAATGGCTTTCCACATGCACATCAACTCGCCCGAATTCTTTCACAAAACAGAGCTCAGTGCCACAATTCATTTCATTCATTTAATCGTTTCGAATGAATAAACAGTAAAACCATACAGTTCAACGTTCACATGATTAGCTACTTGCAAACATACTAATATTTCACAAGCATTTACAGAACTGAAACAGTTACAAATATTGAATTTCTTGATAAAATCGGAGTACCTACCCATAAATTATATATTTTCAATGTTCACATGAAGCACAGATCTTTTTTCAATTAACAATTTGATGTATGATTTCGATTTCAATGCTCTGCAATCAGATTTCGGCTGTATTTCACATGAATTGCTTCATCAGATTGGTTTATTAAATTTGATCGTCTGAATTTTGTTTGCTCAAGGTCATGCAAATATTATACATCTTTTAAATTTTTCGGTCAAATTTCCAAAGCAGAATTTATGCGAATGAGTGACGAAAGCAATTCATCGAAGCTCGGATATTCCAGTGGCAGAGATAATAAATTCCAAACTGGTAGGTATGTTTCCGTAAACAAAAAGATTAAAAAAAGGCTGGGAAGCTGATCAATTCAAACTATCTTGTTGTTGCTTGGTTCAGCACCGACAAAGAATTCGAGTAGTTGAGTAGTTTACTGGTGAAAAGGGGAGATACTTCTGCCGACGGATTTTTACTAATTTCCGAAGAAAATTAGTATTAAACATGTTATGTATATATATATATATATATATATATATATATATATATATATATATATATATATATATATATATATATATATATATATATATATATATATATATATATATATATATATATACATCAGCAAAATGATTAAGGGAGATAATGAAATTGAAATTTTTGAAATACTGAAATTTTTGGAGGACATAGATGTATATAACAAGTAGGTCCATGACTTGCTAGAATTCAGATATCTTAAACCTTTTGGCGGTGGCGGGCATTTTAGTGAATTTTCAGGTACTCATATATTTCAAAGCAGTGTAAATTGTCGTTAAAAAAAGTATGAGGAATGAAAACTGATTAAGTTTTTAGTTTGTCTACGATAAAAAATTGGAAATTTTGAGCTTGGTGTAGTCGCTGAGTGCCTAAAAGTAGGCAAGGATATTTTTTCAAATTTCGATTTGTCATAACTTCTAAGAAAAACAATGGATCATCGTGAAATTTCAGAACGTGTTGATGTAGACTAGAATTTAACACACGTGGACTTTCGAGACTGTGCGGGCAACTCTGTAGCTCCTGAAAAAAAGTCCTTCAAATCATCGCCTTACTGAAATTTAGTGATTTTTGAAAATGAATTCAAATTATTGATAAATTTTGACTTTTGTCCACCAAGTCAGATAAAATATTTCAAAATCCCGCGGTAAACAAGAACGGCAACCCGTGATCAAATTACCTCTATTTTCAGCACTCGAAACTACTGTTGACGATAACTGACGATCGGATAATGCCATCAATATGAAATTTACAGGACATGTTGGTATTAGCTAGCACCAGGTTTGATAGAAGTGATTTTGCAATACGTGTGTGCACACTGCACACACGTATTGCACTGTGGCAGTGGTGCCATTTGGAAAAATCACTGAGAAAAAAACTGATTTTTGGCCTATAGCTTCCGATTTAGCCACCAGATTTTAACAAAATTCACGCAGTAGGTGAACCTTCCTCTAAGATAGATTTCATAGAAATTTGGTTGAAAAATTAGTATAGGGTCGCTAGCTATGGCAATTTTCGCCTCATAAATATTGTAAATTTGCTCAGGAAAATAAAGGTTTTTTCCCTATAACTTCCGATGCAGTCATGAAATCAAAACGAAATTCATAGTGCATCTTGTTGTATTTCTAATTTTGTAGAAATTTGGTTGAAAAATTGAGAAAGGGTTGCCAGCTATGATGAATTTCGTAATTTATTGATATTCCTTTATCGAGCGATGTTGTCATAATATTTCCAAATAGGAATGATCCTGGAATGATAATTAACAACAAATATTTACGTTTCAAAAATGTAAAAAGTTTGGACGGTGGTAACCCTAAAATTATATTCACTCCTATAACTTACAGCGCAGCCATTCAATCGAAACGAAATTCATAGGGTGGGTTTGATACAACGTGAAGCAGCTATAGTGCTAGCACATGATTGCCAGCACCAGACAATTTTGTAGATATTGTACCAACATATACTTCCATTTTGTATTCATAAGTAAAGCATTTACAATAAAATAAGCAACCGATATTTAAATTTTCCGAGTTTTGGAAAAAAGACATAGTTTAATCGCTGAAACTTTCGATGATAGATTTATTGCTGCTGTGTTGGATAATTGTTGCCAGCACTGAACATTTTCATCATTTGTTTTATAGGAAATGCTGTCAGAAAATGATATTTGTTCCTTTGAGTAAGAAATGGTTGATATGATACTACAAAGAAGTGTATAACGTCTTCACACATTTTTAAATCCGTCAAAGATAATTTCTTCGAAAATTAGTTTTCTAGCGGTTCTGATGCGCTAGACTTTTTTTTTTGTTATTGTTGAAAAAAAATAGAACTCATTTTTATTTTATGTTTTTAAATCAAAATATGCCATTTCCAACTTATATTCTTATATTTCTTATATTTCAACTTATATTTCCAACTTAATGGATTGATATTCCAAAGCAAATCACATTCTATTTCTGTGCAATTCATACATTTCTGTGCAGACAACACAACTAATTGTATCACCGCAATGTAGTCAGCCAATCTAAGAGCAGCTATATACTTAAAAATACATCTACACATACACAATATATCTGATATCTTTTACATAAACTCAAAAGCAGATAAAAATTTATTGCGTTAGCTTGTTAGGTAGATAAAACATTTATCATTATGCTCTATCGATGTCGCGCCTGAAAAAATGATATCAAAATGGAAAAATGACACATCGCGTTAACATATCATATTTACATGCATATGTATGTCATGTGTGTACATACGTACTTATATCTATTTGTTTCGCTTTATTCACGCAACAAGAAAAACTCGTTCTAGCAATTTAGTGAAGTGTTCAAGTTACGTATGGAGAAAAGCTAAACACAATCTTATAAGTCAGTGTCGGTATATATGTATGTATGCACTTTAATTGGCAGTATATACATCAATTTTTGTGGTTCTATCATCCATGAGATATCAAACCGCTTTGAAATGGACCAGTGATATTTTCAGAAGAGTTTTTGTGTGCTGAACTACGATCATAAATGTATTTGTGGTATGCACCACATTTGAATTACATTTATGTTAGTTTATTACGCGATTTGAATTTTTTTTAAAACTACATTGCCAAAGTCATCGGTGTGGATTTAATGCCAGCCAAATTTACTTAGTTAACCCTTTAAAAAATAAAATTTCAAATTTTTACAAGCGAGTCATGAAAGTATGCATCATTAAAGTCCAGTGATATCAACTTTTCTGAAGAATTTTAACCATAGGTTCAAATCCTTCCTTCTAAAGGTGTTGTCTAGACTTAACAGCAGTAGCGACAAAACCATTATCCCGCAAAAACAATTCCAATTTGATTCTGCTTTCGGAGGCTTGTTCCGCAAAACGATCGAGTTTCCCGTATTAATATTCTCTGCTTTGATAAGCTTTAGAGACGATATACGTTGTCTATGCTGATTTATAGACAAGAATCATCAGTCAAGTATGCACTGTGAGTTGGTGTCTGATAAGAATTAGTACATACTATCGCAACCACTTTGTCAAAAAAATATTCAACAAAATTTTTCAATTTTAATCATCCCGCAAAAACAATTCCACATTATATTCACGTTTATTTCTGAATTTTCTTTAGGCAAAGTTTAGCAACTCCGATGCAGTGGGTTCAAAAGTATAGCATAACTGATATATATATATATATATATATATATATATATATATATATATATATATATATATATATATATATATATATATATATATATATATATATTTATATATATATATTAAATGGCAAGCTGACCCACTTCAACCCGGGGCTGGGAAGTTAGAAGGAACTTCATTGATGTGGGAAGATTTGTTTGACGGCTCGCTTCATCCCTGATTTGATATAGGTATTTGTGTATGCATGGGTCCACTCGAAACCTAATGCGTGATCACCTCTGATCGTCCATGGCTGGATTTGAGCCCGAGACCACATACTAGTAACTGGCACTTCACCGTATGGGTTCCCTAAGCGTTTTGAGTCTGAAATTATTTATTTATTATTTCGTTTCCTTTATGATTGAATCGAATTTCGATTGAATTTGGAGAGCTTAGTGCAACTTTTAGTTCTAGTTTTGTCAGTCAGCACAATACACTTGTTGTATATGATTCTTTAATGTTTTCACCATCGACTCAACGTAAGCTGCTAATGAGGTCCTTTCTTCATTTACAAAATGGTGATTGACGCCGTTGAAAGATACATTCCTAAGATAAAGAAAAATGTGTCTCAGCTATGGTTTGATAAGGACTTAACACACACCGTGGAAGACGAAGTCCGTTTTCATGCCAGATATTTCTTTTTCTAGGACAATATAATCAGGGAACCATCGGGTTTTATTGACGAACTGCACTAACTTCTTTAGATTGACCAAGCATACACTGAAAAAAACACATAGCGTCTGACACCATAATTTAGCGCCGGGTGGGATTGTGTTCAAATATAGTACCAGACGCCATAACACATGGCAATAGCTTCATAGACTGACTTCATGATTTAATGTGTTGTGACAATTGAAGCTATATCGCAAAGCTCATGACCCTATGTAACATAGCGTGTGAGACCACAAATTTTTTAGCAGTACGCTCTATGTAGATTCTGCCACCATGACGCTGGGAGTTGTATTTCATAGCTCAGGGTACTATGTGCATAGCGTATGGGGCTATAAATAATGCATTACGTTACATAGGACTGAGTGTTATTTAGATTTTTTTCAGTGTAAACCAGTCAGACTTGAGCGGAAGGGTGGATCGAGTGCTGCCAATCTTCTTCTTGCCAGAACCGAAAATTGGGATCTGAGTTGGAGGACGGATTCAACTTCGCCCTCTGAGATAATGGCTCGTGAAAATGTCCACAACACAAAGAGGAGCACTTCGAGTAGAACGTAACAGCTCCCTATTGCGACGCGGGTCCGTGGAGACAGGACTGTTTTACTATCGTAAAGAATGATTTTTCAGCTCAGGACTTCTTAATGTCCTCGTAATATTGGTGCATGATGGCTATGGAGAAAGGGCATAAGACGTACGGCAGCAAGGTAACAAGTCTTGTCATTCATACTCCTATGGCCAGGTATTTAAATCCATTGTACTGCCGAATGTCTCGAAATTTCCCCGGACAAGTACGGCATTCAGCGACAATCAGGGAAACTGCATTAGAAGCAGAAAAGGCATTAATGGCCGCTTGACTATCTGTGAGTATGCATACATTCATTTGAATTATTCAATTATACAGTATGTACGCATACATATGCATACATTCATTTGAATTATTCGCTGTAAAAGAGCCATAGGAGCGAATTGGGGATTATAGCACTGTACTGCTGCTTGGCTTTATACCACTGTGGTTGAGCCAATTCTATTGTTTGGAGTGGCAGGCTGCTCTTAAGGCTACCTGCAAACGTCAGCTTGAAAAAGTGTGGAGGTTGGCTGCACTACTAGTAACTGGAGCGCTCCGCACCATCCCTACTAAGGCACTTTTCGTCTTGCCTCATTGGCTACCAACCAATCTACTGAGCTTAGAACAAGCTAATCTTGCTGCTGTGAAACTGAGTTGTATCTCAGCATGGAATACAAGAGAGTTCGGCCCTGCGATGATTTTGGCACCCGCCCCAGCGAGTGTTGACTACATCGCTCCGCACTTCCTACTAGATTTGGGAAACACTACTCGCATTCCTGGTTGGGACGAATGGCGTGATGGTGTCACCCTCGAAAGCAGACTTATCCATTTGTACACCGATGGCTCAAAGCTAAGAAATAGCATTGGGAGTGGTGTATATTCTGATGAGTTGGATCTCAAGCTGCTCTTCCGTCTACCAGACTATTGTAGTGTCTTTCAGGCAAAGGTTCTGGCTATTTTACAGGCTTCTGTGTAATCGAATATTCGGGGTCAATATTGGTATTTTCACAGATAGCCAAGTGGGTATTAAGTCCCTTGCAGGTCTTTTTACAGTGTCCATGATTGTTACTGAATGCCATGCATTTCTTAAAGAGGTATTGATACATTGGGCTGTTCAATTAATTTGGGGATAATAAGGATTTTGGGGGTCACTATGAAGCTGATGAACTAGCTAGGCTTAGAACCTTGCTACCGGAGGTCTCATACTCCATCTCAATAGGAATACCGATGATATTGGTCAAATTGGCCATCAGGGAAAAATATCTGGAGGACGCTACGAAGTCCTAGGTAGATGAATCATCCTGAGCGATAACAAGACAGTCCTGGATATCAATGGATGCGCATCGCACCAGACAGCTATTAGACTTAACTCGAAGCACTCTGTGTTGTACTGTGGGCGTTCTTATGGGCCACTGCCTCATAGGACGGCATGCGCAGCAATTGGACGCAGGGTTCAATAACTTCTGTTGGAGTTTTGGCTCTGAGGACGAGGAGAAATCTGTCCTCCATCTCATGTGCCAATGCCGGCTTTGGCAAGGAGAAGGGTGGTGGCACTTGATGCACCCTTTCTCTCAAATCTGACCGAACTGTCTTTGATCAATTTAAAGGAGATAGTGGGGTTCATCAAAAGACGAAGATGGTTTCCTGATTTCAGCAAGTAGGAGAGAGTAATAAATTACTGTGGCATCACAACGGGCCTCTTTCGTGCCTAGATGTGGCTGTCGATTGGCAGCCACTTCAACCTACCTACCTGCAAAAACTTGTAGTTTAGTTTCACATATTTCTGCACCTAGGCGTTCTTGAAAGGCTACAATACATATATCTACACAACACACACAACAACAATACATCTGCTTAGAAATCCTTCATAATCATATTAGCTTATGAGCTGAAGGTCTCATAGCTGGTTAGCAACATGACTTATTTCGTTAGGTCTAGAATACAATATGCAAAGTCTTTCACCTCCATTTTATAATCACTTCATTAGCCCAAGAGCTTTTAATATTCGTACGTTACAAAGTCCAAAAAATTATATCTTACAATAAAAATTCACTTTGATTTTTCACCCAAAGCAAAATATCTTCCGCGAAACAAAAAGTAACTTAATTCGATTCATTGATTAATCGATTATTTTGTCTCCGCTTTCAACGAGATAATCTCTTTCAGTCTGCGAACATAGCAACACTATACAGGCATATTGAAAACGATCGCTCTTTGTTTATCGACGGTATGCTCTGCTATGCATACTTTCCATTACTTTATTATCTTAATCCAAAGCCCGACGCTCGACTTTTATCATTTTTCATTCAAATCTCCTGCGGATTTCCAAGCCAAAATACATATATCGATAAAATCTTTTTATATAGTGTGTGTTTGACCCATATGATATTTATGTGTAATTAATTGATTTTGACTTTTTTGTTTGGTCGATTATTTTGATTAATTTATGGAAAACAATAGATTTTCATATATATATTTTTTTATAGAACTTGGAAATTTCGAAAGTAAATTATGTTAAGCAGGATTTAATGCATTAGAAAGATTTATATGAAAAATTTGATTTAGCGCCGGCTATTAAAAGTACGGTTAAGCCGACTTTCGGTTG
This sequence comes from Nemotelus nigrinus, assembly GCA_947369275.1. NCBI lineage: Eukaryota > Metazoa > Arthropoda > Insecta > Diptera > Stratiomyidae > Nemotelus > Nemotelus nigrinus. The sequence continues at coordinate 162,430,750 of OX376372.1, read as the reverse complement.
AAAATCAGATGCAACTATCTTAGAGATTACAGTAGTTGGATGATTACGAAAATGTTTAAGCCTATTGTATGAGTTTTCAAGTATTCACTTATATAACATATTGATTAGTAAACCTTTTGGTAAAAATTAATATTTTCAAAATTGACAATGTACCTGCAAGAAAACACTTATTTTAGCGACTAAAAGCTTTTGAACGTTTGTTGACGCTCTTAACTACATACATCGTTGTTTATTTTAGCATTACTTGCGTCAATTGGAGATTTGCTTTGGAAAACAAATTTTCGATTGCGTGGAGTTACGGATTAATAATTACTCAACCATTTATCACAAATACGCCCCTAGTGAACATGAATTTTAAGTACCTACACGCTTTGTTTAGTTAATTTGAGTTAATTTCTTTACACTCGTAAACATACAGTTACTTAAAAATGCGTGAATATATGTACTTGGAAATCTTTTTAATGAAACCATGGATAGGATTGGGAATTGTCTCACGAGAGCGTATATGTAATTAGTGAATTACTTGCTTGAGCAGTTCGTTGCTATTGACCTTTTGGTAAGCTTGCCGCCACTGAATCAATGGAGTACTATGCACGAAGCTACTCTAGACAAGCAGCCTGACGCGAGTACGGTTTATGTGCAAAAATTAATTGTTTAAAAACTTTGTAATTGTATTGGTTTCCGAAGAATCAGTTGAATCAAAGGTCGGGGTTAGGAGAACTTGTTTCTGTTGCAATGTAAAGATGATTGCTTTCAAGTGCAGTGCCTCGATAACAAGTTAAATTAATGCAGAGATTACAGAAACAAGGTAGTAAAATATATACGATTTTCTGACTGTAACAAACAGCACTATTAGCCGTGATTATCACCTTACCTGGTTTTCTACGCAAATACTTGTACATGTCGAGATTTTTTTTTTATGCCACAATTACACATAGGACGAACATTTCGTGTGGGCATCCGGTAAAACAGTCGACAAGACGTTCAACAAAACTAGGGTGAAAATGGCTTATCTTATGAAATGGCTGATCCTACCTACCTACACGATAAGCATATCTAACTTCAAACCCTTCTGCATGATGTGAAATTTGAGTGGTAATATCGTGCAAGTAGATAGCATTTGTTCTGTTCAAAAATTTATTTGGAAATATTCGAAAAGGTTACCTTGTACCCATTACTCGATACGTAAAACTGACATCATTTCGAGCGGCCTCGAGGTACCACGAGACGTTCATAAACACTCAGCATCGCCATAAAACGCTCATTATCTCTTCATAAAACAGGCAAGAGCCCACGAGGAATCCATTTACACACTCGAGGTTGCCATGAAAAAACCGCCGAGAATAGACGAGCAGACGAGGTGAGATTGTAAATGTCACCTCGTCAACGTTTGCCATGTCCAGGGATACTTTAATTACACCATTAGCTAGAGACCTGGAGCCAGACACACGACGAATTTACCGGCTTGCCCTGATATCCTTTTCAGCTACTGGCATGCAATCAGACAGTAGGGTCTTACAATAGTTTACATGTCTGCCAAAAATATTTACAGAATTGGCCCTTACTCAAATAATTTATGGCTCGTTTCAACAGTGCTGGTCCATTTTTTATTGTTCTTTACCTTTGCTGGCACCAAGTTAGAAAAATACAGTGCGATTTCCAGAAATAAAAACTGCTAACGTAATCATTTTCTTACTACCAGACAAACTCCGTAAACGTATACGGTTGGAATTTTCCAATATATCAGCCTGCCTTTGCAAGAATGTTTTTCCAATACAGCCTAGTGCACACTTTACTCGAGCGAAACGAAATGCCGTGAAATAAATTGCTGACATTGATGCTAGATGAAGCAAAATTTCACGAAAAAATCAAAAATTGTAAAATTAGAATGCATATTTTTTCATTCCTATGTTTCCTTCCGTAATAACAGTGTTTGGCATTTCGAATCGAATTTCCCACTTTAAAACGAACAATTGTCAGTTTCCCTCTAAGAAAAGGGAACTATACCATTCAAAAGCCAAGACATGAAACTTAGCGCGATCTCTTAGCATCCACGATTTCGTCTTCGAGCGTAGTACTCATCATCGAAACGAAATTTCACCAACGAAATGAGACTTCACCGCAAGCTCATTTTATTTGGGTTAAATGTTGGCGTTAAGTCTAGTACTAGGCTTATGTTTTCCAGGAATATGAGTTTTATGATGTTTGTCAACAGCCTATATTAACTTTGTGAGGAATACTGTGACTTTTCGAAGATTTGTTGAACCCTCAATATCTAATTACTCTTTATGACAACTAAAACATTTCGTCCATCGATTGATCTCTATTTGGTTGAATTTCTAATATTTTTCGACGGCTACTAATTATTGCGTTATTATTGGTTTAGTTCATTCATCATTGTGAGCTATTTGATTTAATACTGTACATACAATTAAGACTAAAAGGTAACCTGGGCAGCTTGCAAATACAGTTACTTAAGCCATAAGCCAACTGATCTCAGCAGTCAAATCGGCTGGCGATGTTTCTGCCAGGCTGCAAACCATTCAATAATAGATGATATCTCAGAGGTTGTCAAGGCAGTAGCAAGAGCAGAGGAGCTAGATTGGTCGCCCTGCAGGTAGCGCTGGATATGCAAAACGCCTTCAACTCAGCAAGGTGGGCAGACATTCTGCGTGTCCTTAACCTTTCCGTATTCTTGGTTATTTGCTAACCATGATGCGGGCCCGATGGTAGCTTATGATATCGTACCTCAGGGACCGATTGTACATCCAGGAGTGAATGAGAAAAAGGCCTGTTAACTCAGGCGCAGAACAGGAGTCGATCTTTGGATCTGACATTTGAAACATCACATATAATGATCTGATACGGATGTGTTTTTGATAGATGACAATAATAACATCGCATCGGTAATCACTTATCAGGCTGCACATTTCGCCCAACTCAGACTTACGAGCCGTCACTTCGTTAAGTAGGCTAATGATCAACATCGACAGACCCAGTGATGGCGACGGCCATTTCTGCTATATTTTGCCAAAGTTTGATTGCATACACCCCGAACCTAATATGGCATTGGGTTAATCGTAGATACGGACAGGTGAATTTGTAACTTTGCACAACTTGACAAGGATTCAGGAAATATTTGAACAGAATGGGTAAGGTGGGAGCACCGTACTGCTGGTACTGGGTTGCTGAGCACGTCGATGTTCAACACAAATTCTATTTGTGTACAGTCGCTTCTCGAGTTTAAGGTGCACCATTGAATTTACATTGGACCTGATGCACCATTGAATTGACATTGGACCTGGATACAAACAAAACAAAGAAAACTGGCACCCAGTCTCAACATACGTTCAAAAAGTACTACATATAAAGCTGATAGAAGGCTGTTTTACGGACTAGATACTATGGATACTTTTAGGGATACACATTATATATACTTTTTTTTTATAAATTTAATAAATCAACACTTTAGCTGGATTATATTAATTATCCGTATTTAAGAGATCATTAAAACTAATTTCCAAGTATTGGTATTGCCCTCAGTGTCTCCGAAAAATTAATTGCAAAGTCACCACCCTATTCGATATGTTTCAAACACTCGGGCAAGACTAGTGCGTTGTCTACCGCTCCATGCCATGATATAAAAAATGAGATGATTCCACATACATAAAGTAAACAAGTTCACTATACTTTGCCCACTGCGCACCGAATGCCCCTTTCTGCACATCCGCTCAGCCTTTTTGTTGTACCCTTTACTGCATGGGATATTCAATTGTGGTTTCGATGAGAGCCACCTGGAACCTTTCTAAGCACAATGATTCATAGTATTCATATCATCAGCCTACCAGAGTTTACCTGAACTTTTAAAAAATCGTGGATTAATGATTGGGGAAAGCGGCTATCCTCACACACACACGTCACATCACAGCCAAAACACACGCACACGCCACATCACAGCCAAAACACTTGTGCTGATGCACTTGTAGGCTGGACATATGCAAAGGAAATGCTTCACAGAGAGGCCTCTTCGAGCCAGGATGAGCGAGCATCATTCATACATGTATCCTCATAGGTGGTTGTATCCAGTCAGCATGGCTGTCATGGCTCTACACTTATTCATACTTATGTTTAGGAGGACTGTTGCAATTAAACGTAAAAGCGCACCTTGAGTATCGGAGTATCCTCTAGTGAGGATTTCTGAGAGGCCCCAGTGCTCAAAATGGATACGTCATGTCTTTTACCAAAGTTGAATAGAGGTACTCAAACGCTTGAAGGCATCAAGAGCACCGCAGAGGCCTCTCGTATAGAACGTCCCAAAGAACAGTGTTCCACATCACCGTTGGCTACCTATAGGTCAAGTTAAATCAGTCTATAAGAAAAGCTCATCGCCACACTTCAATTTTGTATATAGAGTGGAGGCAGATTGAGAAGCGCATCAAGGGCAACTCCGAGAATAGTAGTATACCAAAGCAAAGTCTTTTATAGTGTGGCTAACTGCTTGTTTGCATACAATAGCTTCACAATAATCCATCATACCACAGATGCGTACGTGATCATTGGTCTTATAATTGTAAATCCACATAGCTACATGCATATATCTAAAGCTCTCTTTAATCTCCACGTATTTCTAGTTTCAGTTTACTTTTCCTGGAATTCACAGAAAGGTCTTGTATGAAGCACCAAACGTGAATGAAATCCAATGTATCTACATACATAAGACAGTGTGTAGTAATCGCAAAGTCGTATTCTACATACGACATTTAGATCCTTACTGATTTGTGTGTGAAGCCGTTCTTGCTGCAGCTGGTAAGATTATTATCAAGGATGGATCCGGATGGCAGCCATTTGGCGCCTACTGAGGCCTGGATGCTCGAGCGTGCTTAGACTGCAATCATTGTACTGTCCTACAATTTTTACGATTCAAATAAAAATTTCTCAAGACTTGGCCAATCGAAACCTAATCTTCCATATTCCTAGACTTGTATTATAATTCTAGGTTTCACTCAAGTTCAAATAAAATCAGCGAAATCAATTCGGAAAAACGTCGTGTGAAGCGGACACGCTATGACTTCAGCCAAAAGTATGGCTTTTTTTTGGGTAATTTTGGAAACGCTCTTCTACGGGCGCCCAAACTTACCATAAACGAAGTTAGGAATCATGCTTAATTGAACAACATTTACAGTGGCTCACAGTTGCATACAATACAACCAAGGTCTAAAAGTTTTATGAGCTATTGGTTATTGTGATCTATTTTAATATTTGGTTTTTTTCACTTTGCCTTTTGAAAAGCTTGGAATCTATTTAGGATTGATTCGACAAGTTTCTGTGGGATGCTGGGGAGATTTTACTATTTTTTCAGTAACACCTTTTCAAGTCAGTTTTGTTAGATATTTTATGTCCAAGAAAGTTATTTTCCAACAAAATGTACAAATTTTTAATGATTGTTGTTAATGTCTGCGCAGGTTTTTTTCATCAAGTGGCCCTGTTCCACATGAGTCAGGACTGTGAAGTTTTCGCGTAATCCTAGCTTCTCGGCACCTTCCAGCTAATAATTTTTTAAGGATTGATACACTTGTTTTTGTCCTTAGACATACTCTTTACTAGTCTCTAAATTTCTGACGCTGGCTGCGGACATGTAATTCGAAACCATCACAATAGAACATATCGTCAGAGTCAAAAAGTAAAAACTGGAATCATCTGCATGTTGTTTTAAAAGTCAAAAAGCGTGTCTGCTTTTTGGCAAAGGGTTGATTTTTGTTTCTCAAAAATATTTTGTTTCGGACTACCTGGCCATTGGAGCCATATTTGCGAAGCACTTGGCAGATTGTTTCATTAATGCCTAGCTTCCATAATTTATGCTCGTTTTGGCGCCGCTAGCTTCGGATTTGCTTTGATTTCCCGGATAACGTGTTACGAATCTGGGACTGTCAAGAAGTTGAAATATATCTAGCTTCTAAAGAAAAAATGTATCTTTAAATTAAAATATTCGTTCTAGGATTAGTGTGTACGTGCGCGGAGTTATAAGTTCTATGCCTGGGCTCTAAAAAGGTCTCGTGTGTGCATAAGTGTGCGCAGGACTTTGAAATTGAGGAGGCAACCATCAGGATTTTGTAAATACTTTCCTCAATTTTATTGAAGTGCTATGAAGGCACAAGAAAGCAAATTATTTTAACAAGAGGACTTATGCAATAGAGGAGGCAATTGCCCCCATTTTCGCACGCCACAGCGCGTGTGATCATTGTAGATCGTGCATGAATCGATTCGAACAAGAGACCACACACCAGTGGCGGGGGGTGAAATATCGATGGAGGGAAGCCGAATAATCAATTATCTACCATTTTATATTAATAGTAATATTTGGCATGCTGATGTTTGTCAGACTTACTAATTTCTATTTAATTCTCGTCACACTTACAGACAGTATAAAAAAACGTAATTCAAAAAATGATAAGCACTTGTACATAAATCAACAAATTAGAGAGCCATTTTTATAGGGTCACTTCAACATACATGAGACCATTTATTTTAATGTAAATAATGTTTGTAATAAAGAAGCATTGCAAAAACGTCTTTCTGCGCCTGCAGAACGCTGAACGGAATAAATTGAATATATATTTTAGGCATACATATTAAAAATATCAAGTTTCAGATTTCCCACGACAAATAGCTTTATGTACTTTTTTTATTTCCTGATTCCTGCTTTTTATGAAATATTATCTAATTAGACAGATAAAAAATAATTTTAGGCAGAATATCTATCATAAAAGAGTTTAACGCAAGACAAAAATTCTGCAGTCCTTAGTTAAAAATTCTTAACTACATTTTTGTAGATTTCAGGAAATTCAAATTTTCATTTTATCGATTTGGCACGATGTAATAGAACCTTTGCACTTCCAAAAAATGACTTCGTCGGTTAGATAGCATTTGTTTCTTTCATAAGTGCAGAGAGAAATGAGAAAGAAATGTTTGATGTTTCGTGAATAGAGGCACTTAGACAACGTCCGAAGGCGAAAAAATTTTTCTTTGATATAATTTACCAAAAATATGAAACAAATTCACTTGAAACAACATTTTCATTAAAACATATTACATAGTAAATTATGATAGTCCTTGTAATATATATATCAATCAACATAAAATTAAAACCTTAATTAACTCAAAGTATGAATTATTTCCGTCTCCTTTTTCTTTCATTTAAACTTTCTTATGGCAAGATCTCGCAAAAACTGAGATTCTAGCAGCAATTAATCTTTTAATCACTCTACACGCCAATATAAGCGGACTTTGCATTAACATGTTTAAACTTAGTTGATTTACAGTTCTGCAGCCATGAGATTTCTGTTATTGGTGTAGAAAAAATGGAGCTAAGGCTTTTAACTAAGGAAAAGCGCTACATTCTGGAGATGTGGTAATAATATTAGGCGATTTGTTTATAAACATGTTTCAGAAACAAACTGTTTGCAGGTTACAAAGACAGAGCTCAATGCGCTCTATTACATCACGAAATTAACCCAAAAATTGCATTCTGGCGCTTATGACTTTTTTCTTAACACGGTGGAATTCTTAGTATAATTCTAACATTAGACACATTTTAGTTTTTAGATAGCCAGTAAAATTTTATCTTCATACTCATATCTCAAATATACAAAGATAATCTTCACGTTCTGTTTTTCAGTGGCCAATATAACTATCGAAAGTAACGTTCATATCAAAATAGCACAACGGTGATATTGAATGAACCGATCGAAATTTTCTTTCATTCTCGAATCATTGGTAAGCCGATCGATCACGGCTTATTTTTCACCTATTAAAGCGAGACGATGCTAGCGTTTCAGCAAGGAACGAAATGAGACAGATACAAGGTAGGGATATTCGATATATATCGATATTTAAGAAATATCGATATTTAAGAAATATCGATAATCCCGATATATCGAATCAACCCGATATAATCGAATTCTCAGATATTGATTATTATAATATCGATACATAATCCGATACAAGAATATCGTATTGTGCTTGCAAACGAATTGGTCAACAATTTTTTCGTTTTTCGTATCGCGACCCGAGCTAACCACTGGTCGAGCAAGAGAAGAGAACGAAAAAAAAACAAACCGTTCAAACCCGTCTGTTTGCTTTTGTATTGTTTTCTAATTAATTGGATCGTGTTCACTGTGTAAATTAACAAAACTTACGTTTATCTCTTTCTTACAGATTGTGAAGGCTTCTCGGTGATAGGGCGGTTTCGGTTTACACAGGTAATTGAAAGTACTTTAAATAATTAATTTAAATTAACTTTAAAAAAAAAATTGGTCTTACAATAGAGATAGTGAGCCTTGTTTACGCGAATTTTAGAAGTTACAGCCAAAAGCTCGTAGAACTTAGGTAGCGGAATTAGTAAATCTCTCGATTTGTTCTAATTATAGATTTTATCTTTGCATCCGCGATTCAAGGAACTTCATTTTGAAGACCAACTGGCTTGTTCGAATGCCATACTTAAAATCAAAGAACTAATGAAAAAGGATCAGCAAGATTAATTATGTGTAGATGCGGGATCAGACTCGGATGGCTCAGACAAAACTCAGTGCGATTTTAGTCTCTGGAGTGATCATCATCATTTAGTTCAACGAAATTGGAAAACAAATAAAACTGATGAAAGTGTCTCAGACGAATTATCTCTTTATTTGAGGGCTCCAGTTAGCAGATTAAATGAAAGCCCTTTGGCAGTATGGGTTGAGTAGAAAGTTCAATTTCCGAAGTTTTACAATATTGGATACAAGTACTTGACTATGGTCGCTAGTTCTGTGCCTTCTGATAGATTATTTTCGAAGGCTACGCACGTCTTAACTCAATAGAGAAATCGGTTACAAGCTAAACGGGTGAACAAATTTTTAAGCAAAAAATATTGAGAACTTTGAAAATATCGTCATATCAGGATTGATTTATATTCTATTTCTTTTTTTTTACATATAATAAATATAATTAGTTTGTGTTAAATTTCTTCTTTTAACTATTTACTGTTAATGAAGTCTTACCTTTCCTTATGAATTTCGGTATTTTAGGCTTAGGTTTGTTGCATGAATTTTCTACAGACAACGGCTTCGAAGCCGATATAGTCAACTCTTCATTGTGGGTGGGGGTTAGGAAACGTCAAGTTCAGAAATGAATACATTCATTATGAGTTTAAGAATAAATATAATTTTTCACATGTTAAGATATTGCAAGACTGTAGATATGACCTTATCATTGTTCCAAAATATTTGAAATTTTCCTTTATAATATTTTGTTACATCATAGAATCTATTTACTTTCTTTATTCCCCTTTAACTTATAATTTGAGATGAGCCAGTCCATCATATCTTTATTTTCATGAGCAAAATTTAACCGCTGCGAAGAGAAGTCAAAGCAATGATAGATGACGTGGACAAATATTTCCGTTTGTTCTCTTTGTTTCCAACCAGAGTTCAAAACAAATTTCAAATTTAACTAATACTACTTTTCATTTATTCTATTTGGATGAATATTGCAAAGTTAAGGAATGTGGAAACTATCCCAAGGATATTTTCTGCTTTTTTATCCAGTAGTAGTAGTAAACTTCATATTTTGCCCACATTTGTACTTTTCGAAAATTTTCGAGAAATTTCATAATTTATTTGCTCATTCTTTGGAAGTATGACATAATTTATCTGAGCGATCATTTAAATTTTATTGTGGCAGATATTCACGAGAAAAATATACATAGAAACAATATCAACTCCTTATATTTACATTTCGATATATCGCAAACTATCGATATAGAGTTTCGATATATCATATCGGAAAAAATATTGATATATATTTTAAATGAACATTTCTAACACAAGGCAATACGCATTTGGTCAAAGCCTCTAGCGGCTCGCAAATAAGAATTTGCAAGCTTGAAAATTTTGGCTTATGAATGGGAATTTTCACGTTATCGTATTATAAAGAAGATGATATGATGTTTAGTCATTTGAAATTTCATGTACATGTTAAGATGCAGACATGTTTTCAAAAATCTCAAGTTGGTCGATATTTTCGAAAGGGAAGTCGGAAGGAATCGGGTTGTATGGACGCTTCGCCACTGCCTTACACTACACTGGCTTAAAACCAGATGATTTACTTTTCCGCTATAATATTATATTGAAATTAATCAAATATAAAGAAATTATTCACCATTTGCAAATTATTTATTTAAAATTTCTTATATTTACCTTGATTTCAATTCACTGGAGGATCTGAAAGTAACCAACAAAATATAACATTAGTAAAGTAACCAACAAAATATAACAAAATTATATTTATATTAAATTATATTTAAAATACCCTAAATACTGTATTTGTAGTGTTTCAAAGGAACATCAGAGTGCAATCATTTTATTTTGTCGGTTCCCCCTTTCGCCCAATTTAAACTTTTTTCATTGATATCCCACAAATATTCTCAGAAAATTATATCATATTCGATTGATTCAAAAATCACACACCAGACATCTACGCAAGTATGAGGTATCCACCACTCTTCTACAATAGTCGTATCACAACCATACGTACGTTTCTACGTTTAACACAATTAGCATAATATCAAGTCGAAGGAATGATAGAATCAATATTTTGACGACACACAGAGCGTAATCAGTCTTTGGAAATTTATTACTAAATAAACCGATGAGATATTGTTTATTCGGGGTGGTCGTCTTGTCGGGGTCAGGTCCGGTAGGTGGCCTTCAATATGAACTCCGAAAATTCCACTGCCAAACTCAGATGTTCTGTGCTTGAACCACAACACAGTTCGACTCGTGAGATATTGTCCATGGACGAGGCAAGTAGGCACTTGAGCTTTCAAAAAGTGGTCGCAATTCGATTTATTTGATCAATGCGAGCATACATGCGTGTTTAACGAGGTGCTAATTAACTGCTATTGACTGTATTATGTAATTACGAATGAGTTGTAATTACTAACTAGAATACCGTGGTGAAATAGAGTGCTGAATGGAAATTATTAATGTTCGCTTTTAGAGCCATATGCTTATTTATGCTGAATTATTTGAATAAATAGCTCTTTGCATGTCGATTTGAAAGTTTGAAGTGACAAGTCATTTGTGGATTGAAATGCATATTGAGAGGGACAAATTATCACCTGATGTTGAATAAATTTAAGTAATTGGTATAAAATATGAAAAATTCTCGGTAATATAAATCTCTTCTTTTATGTCATTCCTTCTAAAACTTTGTACAAAGCTTTCTATAAAAAGTGTAATCAAATACATTTTCAACGAAAAGTCGATTTTACAAAAACATCCAGGAAGTGATTCACAACATACTTTATTTTCATAATACCGCATAATTGCTGTTACCTCGAAATAATAAATAACTACCAAATACAAAAGTCTTCCCTAAACACTCTCACCACCACAAATATGATTCGTACATTATTCTACCGGCCTCACTCACGACTTACCACGCTTTCGTTAGAATTAATTATCACCAAAAACATCATGTTTGTTCGTAGGTTATTTGCGATATGATTACACTCAAGCAAAATAAGAGAAGAAACGAACAACAGTAAACACAGATAAGAAAGTAAATTGAAATGAGCATTTATTTCACATCTACAGCATTTTCAACATTTTCCAGATACTAAAGATCGTGTTGCCTCGTTATTCCAAGTATCTTAATACAGATTTTATGGTGTGTGAAATCATTGAATTTTATACACCTACGAATTTTTATCTAAAAGCCATTGATATGGATTTATGGAATTTATTATATGTATGGTTGTAAATTTCGAAGGCAGTAAATATTTTAAGGCCCCGTATCGAAAAAAAACCAAAATATTGCTTTTTAGCGCCGGAGGGTTTTGTTATCTGGTAAAACTGATATAAACACATGTTTTGAGACGTAATCAACAGTTCTTAGATTCCTTGCACTATCTACCGATTATAATTTTATCATGACGGCTATTATATAAAATCGAACTTATGTTTTAACGGGTACATGTTTATTATGTTTATTTATGTATTGACCATTGCATACAGATATTCTCCAATTAGATAATATCTTCAATGAAAATATTGGAGAATATTAATTTCAACCTGCACTTCTAGAGGATATGAACGTGAATACACAAGTTTTTGTTTCTATGAGGTTTAATTGCCGAGTTATGGGGTCCGAGTACCACGCTTTACACTACTTGTATGTACTGAAGTTCACCTATCTCCCAAGCTACTGTCCATCCCGTTTTAAAACTTTTAGGATAAAATAGCTATACTTTAAGCTCTGTTTTGTTATAAAAATAAACAAAATTAACCTGGTCCAAGTTATTCAAATATTGAGTTGAACTGGTTACTTCCAGTTTACCACTGGAAAAAAAAATTATTTTTCCAAATCTAATTTTGAAATTGAAAAGAACAGTTGATTTTCTATACCAATCAACATGTTTAATGTTTTTTGAATGTTTTTTAAATCTCAAAATCGGTTTCCAAAAAAACGTTTCATCAACTTCTTCAATTTTTCAGAAGCGCATGGCTCGGCAACTAAACCTCATAGAAACAAAAACTTGTGTATTCACGTTCATATCTTCTAGAATGGTCAATATGAACCAAATCCGCTTCACGTAGAATGCCCCATATATGAAAGAACTACTTAATTTAAAACTAACGACAAAAATTAAAACTAATGTTAAATTGCAATTCAAGATAATAATTTCAATACATTCTTGAAATTTAAGAAAATATTGCGGAAGAGGACCAAGCTTAAGAGCATTGTGCATTCTG